>CM062814.1:953497338-953877526 GCA_031772625.1 Pinus tabuliformis | reverse complement strand
TTTGGCTTGTTAGTGAATGCAGGTTTCGAAGAAAGGAGGGCTCATCCAGATCGGCGAGGCTAGACTACTACAAAGCGTTGGGGCAGAGGTATGTTAAAGATCCCCTGATTACTTGTAATTACAATGCATGTTTAGAGAAAAGTAGCTTTATTTGTCTTGTTTTTCACTAGAAAGCTTTTGCTTCTAGGAGGTTGGTTGTGTCTGCACTAACGACTCTTTCCGCATGACAGTCGTTACCAAGGAGGTTGTCAAAGAATTGTTTAGATGTATCCTTGAGGGATTGGTATTAAAGAAAGAAGTAAGAAGAACCTATGCACACACCAAGTAAAAAGCTTGCGCCTGTGCCTATCCTCAGCCGATACTTTTAGAATTGTTTAGTGTGCATGACGAGGAAGAAGCATAGGATTCTAAATCAGGAAGCTATAGATTCAAAACACATTTCAAAAACCACCAAAACTTAAGTTATTCTGGCCTTGGAAGAGCGACCTTCATAGATGAAATCATTCAGAAATCTGAATCTCAAGCATCGGTAGGTCCCTTAACAATATCCAAGAAGGGCTCTACTATTTCCCCCTTGAGTGCCAAGATCATCTACTACAACTCATGTTGAGATTCACGATAAGGCTGAAGGATCTGAATGAAGTTTTCAAGATATACCCATTAGACACCTCAGTCCTTCTAGTAAATTTGAGGGGAATTATTGTAATTTAAAAGAGGGGAAGGTGAAACAAGTGAAGCAGACCCAAAATTTGCTGGAATAGACCACAACAATTTTCTGAACTTGAACCTCTTACAACCCCTGTTGCAGGGAAAGCACCTAAAATTCCCTGGTTTGAATAGTGTTGTGAGACCTATTCAAGGGCCTAACATTAGCCAAAGTCCTCCCGCTAAGATAGTACCTCCTGATCATGGAATCCATGAAGGCTACTAGCAATTTTTTGACCAAATGGAGAACACAAAACTGCAAACACAAAGTTCGACCATAGAATAACCTATAGTCGATCCACTAGCCAATGCACCAATGAAATCCATTCCATTACAAAATATCCCAAATTTTCATGGAATGACCTCTGAAGACCCTGATGCATTCTTGTTTGAGTTTGATGTCCTATGTCGAGGTTATGATTATACCACTAACCCACAAAAAATGAAATTGTTTCCTTCTACCTTGAAGGGAGCAGCTCTATGTTGGTTTATGGGACTAGGAGGTGGTACTATAAATTCATGGGATGAAATGAAAAATGATTTCCTTACCAAATATCAGGATTATTGCTGATCTAGGGACTTAAGAGAGAAATTTTTAAAATGATGGCAAAATATGGTGAGACTTTAGAAGAATACGTTGAAATATTTCAATATAACTTGCAAAGATCACCTTACACCACTTTACCCAAAGAAGTGTTGAAAACTGCTTTAATTAAGGGCATGAAAGATGAGTGGATAGAGACACTTAATTTAATGGGGCAAGGTGATATTTCCAAGGAAGATTATGATGATATTATTAAACTATGTATCAGGTGCTCGCAAGGAAGTACATGAATCGAATTTGGAACTGCAGTCAAAGGTGTAACTCGAGCAGAGATTGATAATCTTTTAGAAGATTTTAAAACTGATATTTTGAGCACATTAACTACACAGTTGGATTTCCTACAGGTCAAGAAAAACAGGCCGAAGCAGAGAAATCTCTGGCTATTTTCTATCCTTGTTGTCAGAAGAAGCACAGTCGCAGAGAGTGCCCATTGGATATGATTGAAACATGTGCTATTTGCACTAAATATCATTCGACAGAGCGATGTCCCTCACTCCATAGATTAAAATTTGTATTCAAAGAAGTTGAGGAAGATCTAGAGCCAACGTATCTTATGACACAACGACGATGATGGGAAAATTTCCCTTCAAGTATGTATGACCCTTCTCTATTTTATTCTGGACAATATGCTCAACAACAGATTCCTAGATCAACATGGTAGGGCCAACAATATTTTAATCCCACTTGGAAATCTCAGCCATACTCTGCACTGCCCTAGGAAAATCAACCCATTCACTAGATCTGTGTGGCCAAATCAACAATATTCTACACCTTCATGGAAAAATCCAACAAACAATCCATATCCTTCACAGTGGGAAAATTCATCTGCACAAGGACCAATGTGGCCTCAAAATTGGCAGTGTCCTACTACCCCAATCATAGCCACCATTGCAAGCTCCATTTAAATTGCCCCCAAATCCTCAACCCCTACTGCATCCTCAATTACCTGCTCAGCTGAATCCCAATATAGGCTTGTCCAATATTTGGAGATCGTTGAAAGTTCGGATCGTGAATCCAACCCTCTTGAATGTAATGAGTTACAGATGATATCTAGATGAGTTATATTTCCATAACATAATAAAGTCAATCAAGAATGAGAAGATAATGAAAACGCCATCAAAGAGAAGCCTATGGAAGAATGTATTTCTCTGACTATAGTTGTTTCTAAAAAAGAGACACTTGATGTGTTGACTAAACAAAAAGACCCCGTTAAAACTACAGTTGTTGCTCCTCCATTACCCAAAAGACTCATAGTGATTAATCCACCAGTCTATTAGATTTTTTATCTTGTATGGGAATTAAAAAATTATGCATAAAAATCCCACTCTCCATTCTGCTGAACGATTAAGGAATTGTGTGTCAAAAAGCCTAGGAGGAAACCCAAAGATCCCCCTATAGTCCTGTTGAAGGCTCAAAAATCTTTGCCTACAACATTATAAGGGATACCACCTAGTCGTGAACTTATAACAACTCCTTTTTCGTTGAAATGGTAGTTCCAACTAGTTTAACTAGGTCTAGTTACCTTTTCCCTATTGCTATTGGTTTAAAGCGTGTCTTTAGTTACCAATAAGCAGGGACATTAGATTGATTATACTTGTTGATCAGGCAAGAGAATGACCACAACCTAACCACTCTAAGGTTTTGCCTCTTGAAAAGAGGACTTCTAGAATACAAGATCTATGATAACACATGCAAGACTAAATGTACAATGCAATTAATCTAACCTATCTCGATTGAAGGAAAGGGCAACCCTTCTCTCAATCAAGAGCCAACTAAGCTTTAAAGAATTGGAATTAAGGTGGAGGATTTAGATCAAGGAGATAACTCACAAGATCTGATTCCCTATTAACTGAAATACTAAGAATTAAACACTTAGTAAATAGTTACATAAGATCCTATTGAAAATCCTCACCAGTCTTTTCTCAGACTCTGCCACAATCCAGACTCATCAAGAATCTGCTCCAAACCCCATGCTCAGGTCCATGGAAACTCCATCCCATCTGCAACATGTCATGATGCTAATGCCAAACCATTCCTGCATCATCTATCTGTCATACCTGCTCAACCTGTTTAAAGGACTCACTGCCATGAGCAGCTAACAATGAGCCCCATCTTCTAAGTCATCTAAGAAGATGTGGAGGGAGTAGAGCCTGAAGGCTCTCCCTCACTAATCAGCTCAATCCACCTGTCTGGATCTTCTATCTCCATCCTCTGTAGATATGCAACCTGATCCTCCTCCTGGACATTCGGCCTCACATAAACATCATCATCGTCATCGTCATCCTCAACTTCTTCCAGCCTCCTAGACAAATCCAAGATGCTATCGGACAATGTCTTGATAACCTGTGACTATTCCGTAAGCTTTGCCTCAGCAGTAGACAACCACTTACATACCTCATTCATACACTTCTCATCCTCCATCTGCATCACTGCTAGTTTACACTCGGGTCTTGTCACACCAATGGTTGGAACACCAATGGGTACATCTTCCCTTCCATCGTAAATGTACAGGTTCCTCAATGTGGAACAATCATCGCCTCATAGTGTCTCAAAAACTCCATTCCTAGTACAACTTCATAGTCATCAATCCACACTATCGTGAAGTTGACTTTCCCAGTCCACTCACCTAGTGTTGTGTCCACCTTTTCAGCCACACCAATCAGGGAATCAGGAGGAGAATTCACTGTCTTCACATGTGCCTTCACCGGTACAAATTTTTGCCCAATACTTCTCACAACATCTTCACTCATGAAGTCGTGAGTAGCCCCACTATCCACCATAGTGAGTACATTTGCACTCCCAACCTTCATCTTAACATACTCCAAGTTGTTCCTTTCCGGATCTCTTCGTGAGACCGCTTCTGTAGCAGCTGCAACTCCAAGAATCTGCATCACTCCCACAAAAGTTTCTTCTTTCTTTACATTAGACTGTGTCACTGCAGCCACTTTCAGTCTTGAAGGACAATTCTTCACCGTATGTTGTTCCATAC
This sequence comes from Pinus tabuliformis, assembly GCA_031772625.1. NCBI lineage: Eukaryota > Viridiplantae > Streptophyta > Pinopsida > Pinales > Pinaceae > Pinus > Pinus tabuliformis. The sequence continues at coordinate 953,873,228 of CM062814.1, read as the reverse complement.
ACATCCAACACTTCAATGGTTTCTTCGTCTTCGACTCGTCATTCGATTTCAAAGCATCATCTTTCATACTCTTCTCCTTCGGTTAATTGAACTTCTTTTTCTCATCAGAAGTTTCGTCATAATGCTCCACCAAACAATCCACAGCAAAAAAATCCTCCTCAAGTGTCTTAATCTTCTGCCTCTTCACTTCATTGTGTGCCCAAGGTTTCAGCCCAATAATAAAGTTGAACACCTTGTCCCTTTCCGCCATGTCTAGAAGTTCCAGAACTGCACTTGCAAACTCCCGTTGATATGTCTGCAGACTTCCCATTTGCTTGATATACTTTATCTTCATCCTTGCTTCCCATGTTTCATCCTGAGGACTGAAGTGGGCCTGCAAAGCCTTCTTCATGTCATCCCATGAAGTTATGTCATCAGCACCACCATTGGTAATCTGATCCATCCTTCTTCACCACCACATCTTAGCATCCTTCGTCAAGAACTGAGCAACCACTTTCACCTTAGTCTCCTCATCAGGTAAACCCAAGCATTCCAAGTATTGCTCCATGTCCCATAGAAAGTTACCAAGAGTCTTCGCACTTCTTGTACCATCATAAGATTCCAGTTCCTTGACTTTCACATGAGACACTCCTCCACCTGAGTTATGTCTCACGGCCTTCTTCAACACCGTGATCTCATCCTTCGCTTCATCAAGAGTTTTCTGCAAGTCCAAGATTTCTGCCAAACCTTGGTCTCTTGCCTTCCCAATCTCTTTGACTTCCTCTTCTAATTGTGTATACTTCCATTCAGTATACTCATATCGGTCTCGGAGTTCATCGAATTCCTCTCTCATCTTCGCATTGCCTTCTTGATCTTTAGTGACCTCGACCATCTTCGAAGTCCAGAAAGAATCCAATTCTTCCATCCTTTCCAATATCTTGTTTATGAAAGCTTCGGTTGCATTATGGCTAGATTCACCCAAAACATGAGGTTCACTTGCCATCTCTGCCATCATCTTCCTTCTTTGTGATCTAGTATAGACCATCAACCATTCACCTGAATCACCCTGATATACCACCTGTCACCTGCAAAACTTGAACTTCAAGTCTTTGGCCTTTCATAGAATCAGCTCCTTGATTCAGTTCACCAGCTCTGATACCAACTGTCACGATAGTGTAATGGGATCAACACTTCATCGTCAACCTGAACATCAACTTTGATACCACCTGTCACACCCCTACACTGGCGGTAGTCTTTCAACCACTCTATAGTGAGGTGCGACACCACCGACCCTTTTCTTTTCACCAATACTCATGGTCATGGACTATGCCTAACATTAGTACTTAGTTTATTTTTCGTTACCAAGTATTGTCTTTGTCCTTTATATAAGATGAAAACCATGAACATTCATCAGAAATAGCATTAACATATAGAAATGCACAATAGTATAAAGGGAGGGGCAACTCCCTAATCTAAGTCTGCCCAAATCAATATATATAATCTTCAATTTTCATAGCATAAGCTAAATCTTGGAGGAAACCCCAAATTTACACTTATCCAAATTTTCACAACTTCGGCAAACTCGGTTGCCCAGCTCGTCTGCACCTTCAAACGGTCGCCGCACCACTCGCCCAACGCTTTGTTCACCCGTCGCATGTCTCATGTCATTTTCCTAACTCGGGCACGCTCGTCGTACCTTCGTTTGCCAACCCACACTTCACTTTCGTTTTGCACTGGCGCCTGGCACACACAACCATGGGTCGCCCTCCACCCAGCTCACTATTTCATTTCACCATGCACATTGCACAACTCAGGTCACCTGTTGCACCACACCCAGTCGTTGCACGAACAGTTCAACCGACGCCCACCGCAGGTCGCCTAGCCTGCCCACCATGCATGCTCACCTAGCCGCTGCACGTTCGTTCGGTCGGTGCCCAACTTGGGTCGCCCCACCTACCCACTGTGCACGCTCACTCAGTCGCTGTATGCTCATTCATTCGGTGCCCAACTCGGGTTGCCTGTTCACTTCCGCACGTTCGATCGCCACCAAACTTTGCACGAACTTCACCCGTTCAGCCTGGGCTCATGCGCACTTGTTTCTGTGTCCAACTACAGCTCCTACGCATTTCACCAGCTTGCACTTGTTGAATGCCTTGTGAGTGAATTCCTCCAACTTGACCAAATCGTTGGCCTATATGTATGGTCGCCACAATGTTTCACCACTTGCTGGCCGACCTACCCAACTCACCATCGTTTGGTTTACTTAACACGTCGGCCCACCCAATGTGTGGGTGTTCACCCAACCATTGCATCGTTTCGCCATTCTTAGTTTGTCGGCCCACTGCCAAGGTGACTCGCCCATCGCTAGGTCAACTCATGGGTATGCCCACGCTCTCCCACTATAAACTTCTCCACGCCAACTCTCGCCCGCACTTTTGCCTTGTCAACTCGCCGAGTTGATCTGCGCCCATGCCTCGCCCGTGTCAGCTCGCCGTTTCGTCCAAACTACCGTTTCACCCACCCGGTGGGCATGCCCATGGGCCCCCATGACTGCAGGGCATTACAGGGGGGGTTCGATGTCACAAATCTGCACAATGGGGTCACCCAATACAACGTTCATCGAGTCCTCAAGAGAAAATCTAGTCAGGCGACAGAGGAGGCCTTGCAACAGGCAATTTTTTTATGCACAAAACATCGAATGCACTATCCTACCTTGGATCTCTGGATCTGCTGAGGAGAGGGATCTTTGCCCTGAGTTTAGATCCAGATCTATCTACCGTTTTCAAAACATAGGATCTATGTCCTCGAATGGGTTCTTCTCAACGCACTACCGAGACCATTTCATGGGATCTACAAAACAGTGCTTCTAGATCCAAATCCCGCATCAATTTCGTGATATCATACCTTGTAAAGATGTTAGACTTCTAGCTGGAGGATTTTCACCGGTTCTTATTCACAAAACATCGATCTCACTACTTCACCTTAGATTTATCAATACTCTAAATAAAGGAATCTCCATCGAAGAGATTAGATCCAGATCCCCAGATCTGACTTCAAGACCTCGAATGGGTTATACTCACAGTACTTTCCAGATCCTTGCATGGGATCTACAAAACAGTGCCTCTGGATTCAAGCTCTACACCATTTCGTGATCTCCTTCCCTTTAACGAAATCCGACTTCTAGCAGGAGGATTTTTCTAAGGATGTTATGGTTTGCGATATATGTATGGTTGTGGGAAGCAAAAGTTGGGTATGGTAACGTCCATGATTTGCAGCATGAATTGAATGCAGGAGGAGAGAGAAAACCAGATGAGATTAATAAACAGAAGGATCTTGAAGTTCAATCACGAGATCAACCCAAAGAAGTCCAGATCAAACTTTTTTATCAGAACACTGGGAAAACTATTTGTATGAGGATCTAGAACTGGAGTGGGTACAAACTCTGAAACAAAAGATTCAAGAGAAAATGGGTATCCCAGCAAGACTACAAAATATGATATATGCAGGGAAAACAATGCAAGAGGACTACAAGGTGCAGGATTATGGCATTGGTCCTAATTCGACCATCATCCTTAACTTAAGACTTCTTGGAGGATGCCCTAGTTCAAGCTCCAAAGTCCTAGTTTCATTCAAAGATGCAGTCAAAGGGAAGGCATAGCCACAACGACAACAAGAAAAGGCATCCACCCTCCTCGATCCCGATATCCTGGAGCAGATGACCCAGGTGCCAGCATTAACAGTCAACTTGCCTGAGGTAAACGAGATTTACGTGAATTCCATGCCTGAGTAGTTACATGTATACTTAATGACTTCTGGACCAAATTAGAGGCACTACATCAATGGATCTTCTCAACATGGATACAAAACTGTGATATACATCTATGTTCTAGGGGTTTTTTCATTGTAAAGTTTGATACAACAAAAGATAAGGATTATGCCTTAAACGAGGGACCATGGTTTTGGGGCAATGCAGGCCTTTTCATGATTCCTTGGTTTCTGGGTTTTGATGCAAATACCATGGTGGTTTCCAAAATTGCAGTATGGGTCAGGTTACATAATGTACCATTGCATTTTTGGCACCACAAAGTATTAGAAGGGATTGGAATTCATTGGGGAAATTCTTAAAGGTGGATGCATAACGAGTTTCAAAAGGAATTTTCACCTTTTCTAGAATTTGCGTAGAGGTAGACCTTAGTAAAGGTTTACCTAATTGCATATTGCTGTTTCATAACAACCTGTAATGGGCACAACCTCTTGACTATGAGAACACAACTTTTTGATGCCGCACATGTCTCCAAACCGGTCATCTTCAAAGTGCTTGTCCTCAAGTCAAAAAAGACCCCAAAAGAAAAAAGAGACAACCTCAAAAGCCAAAAGGTTGGTAGTTTTCAGAAACACAGGAAGCAGAAACAGAAGGAGCGGAAACCACATAAAACACCACAAACATAAATGAACAGAAATCTCAGGACATTTTGCAGAAGGATGAGGTTGAGAATAACTTTGCATTAGTTCCAATATCTTCAGAACAACAATAGCAGATTGAGATGATTACTTCAGAAAAAGAGTTAATTGGTACCAAGCAAACTCATGCATCAAAAAGTTTGGATTCAAATAAAGAAGTCCCAACAAATGTAAAATAAACTCAAATGACTATTATATCATCCACGCCCAACTCTAGAAAAGAGTAGACTAGTATAACTCTTTAATGAGTTTGTTATTAATCTTGGATTCCAAGATATGTTATTTTTCTGCATATTATTTTTAGCATCTATAATATGAAATTTTGTTCAAAATGAATAAAATTGTGATTTTTCCTTGGAAAAAGAATATAAAAGGTAAACTCTGGAAATGTCACAATACAAAAATAGACAATGCAAAAGGGTATTCTATGGAAATTTGCGCACTTTGGGACCAAATTTCTATCTCATGCTCCTCACACATGTATATCAACATTTTTATATATTAGTGGCCTTCATATCAACCAAATAATGATATCCATGTATTTAATCTTCATGTACTATTTTAATATAAAATTCCACATACTAGAAATTTGAATGAACACACACAAATACAAACACACACACACATATATAATTCAATAAAATTTTAAGGTTTAAACACATATAGAACATATAATTATATACCTGAAAAACACATTCAATGCTTAACAATTGTCGTTGAAAGGATACAATTGTTACAACAATCATTGCAAAAGATGAACATAGAAAAGCAACATGAAAACTTCCAATATTCATAACTTGTTTGGGACAGAGAGCACACTTGTGTATGAGAAAACATTCATTTGTATTATGGCAGAATGCAACATTGAAATAGTTATTAATCATAAGTTGTAATATATATATATATATATATATATATATATATATATGTTGGTTAAATAAGTTGTTTTATACTGAAACTATCACTCCATACTAAACCTAAGCAAATATGGAAATGGGAACTTATATGACAGTTTGCAGGGGACATTTATACTAGTGAATTACGACATGTATAGAGTACTATTTTTCCATCATTGATACTCAGGCGTGGAAGGAACCATAGTCAATTTCCTCACTGTTCACCCTTGTAAACTAGAAAAATGGATTCTATGATAGCCTGGCCAAAGGGTGGAATTTAATTTGATTCCTACAATGAGAAGGTGAATCATTCCCTTGCAACCAACTTGATGGGAAATTATTGAGAGAAAAGATAATCTTTGATTTATTACATGTTCTTATATTCATGTTGAGCATTTTGTTGGTAATAATACCAATTCTCATTTAATCGAGTTGTTATGTCTAAAATTTTGTGTAATCTTTGTTATGAATGTTGATAGAAGAAGAATGCAAGCATCTTGTTATTGTACTTAGAATTTTGGAACCAAAATCTCAAATTCATTCAACTCTATAGATTGTGGGTAAAATTTGGGCATGCGAAGGAATGAATGGAGATATCTTTATTTGTAATTCTATTGTTTAATTACTTGAGATTAGTCACCCCCTAGCCAACCCATTGACTAACATTACCTCCAAACTCTGCCTCTAAAACCATAAATTTAACATTTATTTAACTTGAAACACAAAACCCTATGACACCATATATAAATTTCCCACCTAGGCTTCAAAACACAATGTAACCTACCATGTGATTGCAACCTGTACATAATTGTAGATAAATAATGCACACTCAATCATCACAATGTATTAAAAATTGTTGTAGGTTAGGGCAGAACATCACATGTAATTCATGGCATAATGAATATGACTCATCCCACATACACAAATTAGCACATAAATGATGGCACCCTCATAATAATAACATCATAAATTGGCACAAATAATAGGTATAATATGTGGCACTAAGCAAGTTGTAGATTAAAGCATTAAGCTAGAAAAAATGGAGGCATCTATACATGATGAAAATCACATCTCTCTAAAAACCAAGAATCTCTCTAAAAATCACATTTGTTATTGTTTGGTATTATCGTATTTGAGGGTGAAGATTTATGAAATTCATATGATGTGTGAAATGGAAGATGAAATGAGGTTTTTGAAGCTTTTGTATAGCGAGTTGCTTTATCACTGGACTAGAGGCAATGGGTTTGGCAATCTTTTCTTTTGATGAATATTTTAATGGGCACCATTTTATTCAATGTTTTCTATCTTGGGTGGACCTACAACAATTAGTTTAATGGACATGCAGGCAACCTAATTGACTTTTTTATCTGTGGTAAAAGGGATTATTAGGTTGAAGAATCATAAGTAACATCTACTTCTACAAGGTTTTAAGTAGTTTAGTAATAACACACAAGACTATTTGTCTTTGAGGTTAATTAAAAACAAATTGATTCGAAATTCATTAGTGTACCCACTTTCATCCTAAAGAACTCAATTCTTTTCCATTTCAAGGAACTTGTTCTTAAACAACTTTTAATCTCAGGGTCATGTCCAAATTTTGTCTTTATGGGTGCATGTGATTGAAAATGTAGCATTTCAATAATTTCAAATAATGTATTTCGAATTTGAGTTATTGTGATGCAAGGGCATTAGATCTCAAATTGATTTTTCATAAGGAGTCTTGACTTTAGAGAAGAATTCATGTAAATAAATTGTATTTCTATATTTTTAGAGCGAATCAAAGTCTAGAATGCCGAAGGCACTGGGTGGTTGAAACACAGGAAGAGGTATCATTAATCAAATCGTTGCCTGCTTCCCATTGGCTTCCATCCTACAACCTACTCTGAAGATTGTTTCTCAAAATAGTTAAGGGAAAGGTTCAACTTAGATTAGGCATTTAATCTAAAATGAACCAACATCCTTGCATCACGCCTAGTTTTTAGGAGTTGCACTTTCATATAGGTTAGTTCATCATATAAGAGGCAGTTGTCCATCCGGTTACTTGGCTATAATTCTGTGTGAGTTAGTTGTTGATAAGAATGGATTACCCATTCTTAACAAATAGTTAGATTTATAATATGGTTGAGAAAACAATGAATCAAATCTATTACTTGTGGATCTTGATCCATATCCTCATTCTTAAAATATATTATAAATTTGTATATATGTGAGTGAGAGAGAGAGGAATGTGTAAGGTTGGGTGTGGCCAATGACTTGAATATCAAGCCAAAGGAATTGTGTAATGTAAATATTTCATGTTTGAATAAAATGTTCTTGAGTGTTTTGTGTTCAGATTGTTGTAGTGAGTTTGTGTGTGTGGAAGATTAATCACAGGTTGTTCCAACTTGCATCATTTGGTATCAGAGCTTAGGCGAGAAGTTGTGAGGCATGAGGCCAAGCACATCCAACAAGGTCATGCATCACACAAAAATCAAAGTTCTAGAGACTTCTAGTTGAGAAGACTCTAATGGGAATAAGGGATGATTTGATCCCATCGTAAGAATAAAAGGGGAATTTGCATGTAGGAACATGTTGTTGAGTAACGGGTTTGTGTTCATCAAGGGTTTGGTTATAAGGTGAATTGCATAAATATTGAGGCCTTAATGATTTTCAACCGCCTTGGAAGCAATTTTTTTTTCCAGGTGTTGGCACTCTGCGTGATTGATCGACTTTGTATACACTCAGGAATTACTATTGAACAAGGCATGGTCAACCTAAGAGAATCTAGTCCTCTAATGTGATTTTTTTTCGAAAACAAATGAATTCGATGTCAAAGGCAGTGGAATAAGCATCAAAGATTGGTTGGTTCAATTGGGATCATTTTGGAGGTACAAACCAACAAGTAGTTTGAATCACATTTGTTTTAAAGCCACTAACACATTTGGACAAAGTTTCATGAAGAACATTATAGATTAGGAAAGGAGTGAGGTCATATTCTGAGTGTGAATTGATACTTTGGCTTTTATTTTATTACTGAATTCTAGATATTGATTTATAAAGGAATGCCACAATCTGTGAATAAATTTATCATGGAGTTTGTCCATAAATAATTGTGGAAATATACAATAAACTGGGTGCGAATAGCCATGGGGGGTTACAACAATGATTGTGTCTATTCAAATTTCTCAGGAAATGAGTGTTAAATTTGGTCATAAGAATTTTTCTGGAAGGCTATAGTGTTATGGAGGTTGTTGAGGTCCATATATTTAAAATTATAATGCTAAAATTGCACTTGTGGGAGAAGCATTTTGATAAACTAGTTGTCGAAGATACTTCAAGGAGTTCTCTAACATGACATTATTTGAAGATTGATGCTTTGTCATCCTATGATTTGTTGGGTGGAGTTTGTTAATTTCCATTCGATGGTATGGGAATATGAATGTTTTTATATTTATGAATATTATTCCTTATATTGTTGGCGAAAGTGGTGTGATTTGAAGTTGGTTAATGTTGCAAACTCGTATCTTTGCAATACAAGCTAGTGTTGAATGTTGTTACTCTTGATTGATTGATTTTGCAAACTCATGTAACGTGGATGTTATGGATGTTGTAGAGTTATTGGTTGTTGCAATTTAGAACTCATACACTTGGATTTTTGTTGTTCATTATGGTGGATCTAGCAAAGTCTGCATTTATGTGGACATAGATGTTTATTGGAAAAAACATAACCCTTTAGCGACAAATGACAGAACTATGGCAAGAATTATGACAACTAGTGTGGCTGTGATGGAGGAAAAAGAGTGTTTGTAGAAACCTGAAGAGCAAGGAGTGCTCAAAAGGGGTTCCAGAGGAGGGGACCAAGAATGCCAATAGTTAGAGCTCAAAGGAGGATCTTGGTGAGGCATGTGTAGCAGTAAAGAGGCATGTTATTGTAGATTTGGTTTGTAGGTCACAGTGGGCAACGGGAAGTTCCTAAAAGGGGAAGATGAATATGACTATGGGAAGTCATTTGAAGAATTCGTAGGGAAGCCACAAAGATGCCAAAGTAATTGGCATAGCAAAAATGAGTGATGAAGAATATGATAGGGAAATCGTTGAGATAAAAGCACAATTGAATATGCTTACAGAGTTGCTACAACAAAATGAGGAGAACCAAAGGTATGGGTGGAACCTATGGAAAAGGGTTAAGTGGCATGTTGAAATATTATGTGCCAGGAAGTAGAGACAAAATTTGAAACATAGATTGGAAGAAGAACCCAGGGCAATTGAGCCTAAGGAAGCATTTCATAAAGGTAAACTTGAGCAAGAAGAAAGTCATAGAAAGGATGGTGATGATGTTGATGGAAATTTGGTGTTTGAAACATCAAATGAAGCTAAAGAGCCTTATGTTTTTTCTAATGATTTGTGTGTGATTCCAGATATTGTTATAGGTGAAGAACAACCCTTTGAATTTGTCTTGAAGGTAGAGGAAACTGAAGGACAACAGAATCCAAATTTTGTTCTAAGCAAGGAAGAAGAGATATACATGAATGGAATGCTCATCAGGGATGATGAACCAAAGGAAGAACGTGAGGATGGACAACTTCTAAAAGTTGTTATGATGAAGGGTGTGGTAAATTCAAGGGATGAAGAATTTACAAATAGGATGCATACAAAGTTCAACCAGTCAATCTAAACAGGGCAACGAGTTCAGACAACAATTATACAAGCATGGGATGAGGTTACAAGTATACTTGGTTGGTTGTATACTTTTGTTTTGATCATTTTCTTGGCTGTAAAATTTTCATTTTAAATGATGAATGGGTGTATGGTGAAGATGAATTCCTTGCAGCAAGAAAAGCAGGAGGGGAGTTACAGTGGAATTCAAGAAGCAGATTCAGAACGATAATAACATGACATAGATGATGATTGACAACAAAACTATGTATGGGATCCAAGAGGACGTGAGCAACAACGAATCAGGGTCAATAGATCATGATTTATTTTTTTTACCTGGGAGTCTGATGTAGGGGCATTAGCTCTCAAATTGGTTTTTTATAAGGAATCTTGACTTTAGAGAATAATTCATGTAAATAAATTGTATACCTAAATTTTTAGAGCAAATCAAAGTCTAGAATATTTAATTAATGTGTGAGTTAGTTATTGATAAGAATGGATTATCAATTCTTAATAAACAGTTAGATTTGGAATATGGCTGACAAAACAATGAATCAGATCAATTAATTGTGGATCTTGATCCATATCCCGATTTAGTAAAATATATTATAAATTTATATATACATGAGTGAGAGAGAGAGGAGCGTGTAAGGTTGGGTATGGATAATGAATTGAATATCATGCCAAATAAATTGTGTAATGTAAATATTTCAGGTTTGAATAAAATATTCCTGAGTGTTTTGTGTTCAAATTGTTGTAGTGAGTTTGTGTGTGTGGAAGATTAAGTGTAGTTTGTTCTAGCTCGCATCATATTGACTCTCTCATCATGTTAATAAATGGGCATAATCTACAGTATATACATGATATAAATCGTCGTTTATATCTTTATATGTGTCTTCAACTTATGGATGCCTTCAACTTATGGTTGTCTAATTGTATGCAATTAGGTCATCATGATGCTAATGTTTTGGTTGAGATAGAGCAGAAGATGCAGATCATTAAAGTGAAGTTGTAGCATTGGACCTCAAGGCAAGAGCATGTTGTCATACATGTTTTTTATGTTGGGCATGCAAGTATTTAGATTAAGGATTGTTATATGAATTATGGTTATGTGTATTACTTTCATTTTATTGATGTTATGGTTACATACATGATAGACACTAGTTGATTAGTATAGTCATATTCACATGCGTCAAATAATCATGAATGATAGTAACTTATGGTGGTATGCATTGCTATTGTTTTTTTATGTTAGATAACTTGATTATTAGTTATAGGTTAACTTGTTGTTGTTATATGATAGTTAGATTGATGATTAGGTTATAAGTTGTTTTTTTTATATGCTAGTAACTTGATGGTTAGGGTTATGACACTTACGTATGAGTTAAAATATTGTGATTATTATGTATGAATGATAATTGTTTATGAGTTTATGATGTGAAAATGTTATCTAGTTAATGTTGTGGATATCATGACCTTATTTATGGTTGAGTTGATATGTTGTGAAGTTATATCATGCTAATCTGGATTGATTATGCAGACAAGATAGCCTCCCCTGAGATACATTAAGGTATGTGTTTGCTTATGTCATATATTTGATGCTTGATTGTTTGATTATGTCGTCTAGTTGACTTATCTAACATGGTATGTTTATAGTTATGTGAATGTTTGATTAATTTCACAATATATGTGTGTATGAAAGATTGTACGAATGAATGGTCTTGTTTATGATGGTTGTACTAATACATGTGTTGAGACAACTGATTTGTACTTGATTGTTAGTAGGTGATAGTTGAGGCATTATATATTATAAATTATGAATGTGAGCTGATTGTTGAGTAGGACACGTTTGTTAGTCTGGGTAAAGGTTGATTTCAAATTAATAGACATGATGCCTTGATTTGTGGAACATGTGATTGACATGTGTGGAAAGTTACAGGAAAACATGCTTGGTATTAGTGTGACAAGGTAACAATTGATATGTGCACATAACTAACAATTGGGTGATGTGACAGTACAAAGTAAGACTTGATTGTAACAAGGTAAGGAATTGGGCAAGAATTCCTTTGGTTATGTTTAGAAACCCTAATTCCAAATGAATGAGTGTTTTGCATACATGAAGCCTTCTTAACATTGATTTTGTTTGACATTATGTGAATATTTTTACATTCATGGACATGTATTTGACATATATAACAGTTGGTGTCTAGTTATAGCTAGATTTGTCAAGGGAATTGGAGCCCCTTGAGACATGACACAGATGTGTTTGGTTACAAGGCAGTGTGCTTGGCACAACAAGATTAGGTAATTGGTATATTATATATTTATTTATGCACTGATAGTTATGTGTTTATGGTAGTATGATGCAAGGGATTGCATGGAAAAGGAGATTGCCATGAAATCTTGAAGAAGGATCAAGTTGAGCTTCCCTGGGGAACATGGGGATTGAGTCATGGTGTTTGTTGAGAGTCTTGTGATTACGATTCTTTATGATTTATTCGCATTTGATTTGCAGCTTTGTTTATTTCTAGTGTAAGGTCATACAAATTTGTTTGCAGAGTTGTATTGTCATTCATTTTCATGGTTTTTTTCTTGTTTGTTTCTTATCTTTCATTTTATGTTTTGAGTCTTGGGGATTGGTTTTGGAAAGAGGAAAGTTAGTGGAGCTTATGGAGATCTGAATGAAATCTAACAAGAAATGTAAGACTTAGAAGAATTTGGTGCATGCATAAGGGTAGATGAAGGCAACAGTATGACAATTGGTTGAGTTGGTTGGGTCCATTGGGATGAATGAACGATGGCGGAACAATCATGAGAAAGGTAATAGGAAAGGTAAAGTAAGTGGACTTGAGGTGTCATATGCCTTGGCTATGTTGGGAACTATTGTTCTCAATATTGTGCATGAATAAAGGAAGTTCTCTTAACCTTGGCCTGATGATATCTAGTAATTCTGTTGTGATCATGATTGCTTTATGCTAATGTTTATATATGCATATATGTATGTATGTACGTTGTTATCTCATAGGTTCATCAAGGATCATGAATATTTTATGTTGATATTTATATGTATACATGTATGTATGTATGTCGTTATCTGACAGGGTCACCAGGGATCATTCTTATGGAGGAATGATTGCTTACGCAGGTGAATGACATGAAGAGGCTCCTGGTTTATGAAGAATCAAGTGGTAAGAGTAGTAGTCATGACAAATATGTGAGGTCAGTATCATGTGAATATGAATTGATATTATATGCTCGTACTATGCCAATGTTCATGTTATGACAAGTAAGGTTGAAGGATACATCAACGAAATGAAAGTAGTGTGGTCCGTGGCATGCTGGGACAAGCATGGTTAAGAACTGGAAACAAGGTTGCTTGGTAGAGACAATGTGGTTTTGGATCCTAAGGGGAGAGGAATGATCCAGGTGGATATTGGTGCCACCCACCAATTCCACTTAGACCCCCGCCATTGTTTCTTTTAGTTTTTCAATTTCCTTAATTGTAGCAAAGTTTACTATTTTTAGTAGTTTTTCGGGTCCTAAACTTCCGGAGCCGTTTTGAGGTGTTAAGCGACCTTTTTTTGGCAATCTTGTACAAGTGATTTTTTGCCTAAAATTATCTTTTTCGTCATAGCCCTTGGAGGGATCTTTTCACCAGGGTATCATGCACATCAAACGGAGATGATATGACCAAGTCGTGACCCCGGGAAGTTGGCTGTCTAACTAACCCCAACGAGACCCAAAAACTCTTGGTGTTACATCTCCTCGGGTTAGGGTTTGATCTTATTGTTCAATAATAAAAAGGCCCTTGAGCCTCATTGTAACACAATTTAGAGGCATGTAGCTACCACATCTCTTCTCAGAGATAAGCTACCATCGCCCGAGCTAGTCTTATTTCCATTTGATTTGTAAGCATATTTCAGCGTTTGATATTAATGAAATGAAGTGTTATTTCTACTACATCTTTGTATTTATGGTTATATCTGTAATTTGTTTCATTTTTGTTTAAATCCGGATCATTCATCTTAACTTTGGATCTACCAAGCATCGAGAGGGATCAAATCTCTTGAAATTGAAAGAGATTTGATCCCTCTCAGTGTTTGGTAGATCCTGAGTTAAGATGGATCTAGGCTGGTATATATAAATCACATATAAATACATTTAATGATTTAGATAATTTTAAAATGGATTAAAATATTCCATGGCGTATATAGTAGATGGTGACAGGGTGTTCTATTAAGGAAGTACGTGGTGTGAAGGTTATCGGTTCAAAACTCCATGGGAAAATATCTGACCATGTTAAGGGCTAGTATGGTCTAGGACAAGTCTGATCCCTAAATGATTTTGATGGCTTAGATGCCCCTAGGTCACAACTACTCAAGCCACAGATTAGGCATGCCAGTCATCTCAAGACTCACATTACCTAACAAACAAAAAAAATGGATTAAAATATTAAAAAAATAAAAAATTATTATCAAAACTGTTATCAATTAAATGTAAATTATAATTTCTCATAATTTTTTTAAATTTGATAAAAATGTAACAAAAAATAACTATATTTATTTATTTTTCACTACTTAAAATTTCTTCTCCACTTATTTTAGTGACATATTAAATAATTATGGAGCTATAACTATGTGTAAGTAAGAGATCAAAATCTCGAAGGTGCAAACATTTCCTCAAAAAAATTCATTTAAAAAAAAAAAAGGAAAAATAAATCACATGATGGATATATTATGGAGTTACAATGAATTTGGGATGATTTTTATACACATACATAGAACTCTAGTCAATTCCATGTACACATCTCCACATTTTTTTTCCAATGAACTTGAGCCCTCTAGGCATGTGATGAATTCAAAGTTAAGATAGAGCTTGTCAACTCCATCTTGAACATGGAAGTAATCACACATCCCTCATATTGAAAAGGAATCACATGATGAATATACCATAGGGTTAAGATGAATTTTGGATGATTTTTATCTACGTACATAGACCTCTAGTCAATGCCATGTACACATCACCATAAAAAAAAATAAAAAAATCCAATGAACTTGATCCCTCTTTGTACATGATACATTCAAAGTTAAGATAGAGCTTGTCAACTCCATCTTGAACATGGAAAGAATCACACATCCCTCATATTGAGGAGTATACCATTGAAATGTTTTAACCACCAAAGAAGATCCATCTTAACTGATAATCTATCACACAAATTCCTCCAAGTGCAAATTTTGTTTATTTTTTCCAATCAAACTTCTTTAGATGCAAACTTTTTTTTAGTTTTTCCCTTTTAAATAATATTTTCACGTGAAGTATTTGATCCCCTTTCTACTCATGATAAATATGAAATTAATATAAATTTACAATGGTTTTGTGTGTGTGTGTGCGAGAGAGAGAGAGAGAGAGAGAGAGAGAGAGAGAGAGAGAGAGAGAGAGAGAATCCCATGTTGAATATAAGGATGATAAACGTCCCACATAATGAGTAACACATAATTGAAATGTTTTCATTAAAATAAGTTTCTTTCAATTATGTTGAACATGGAAGGAACGAGACATCCCCCATATTTAGGAGTGCACCAATGAAAGATTTAACCACAAGATTAAATCCATGTTAACTAATACCCATATTGAGGAGTGTGCCAATGAAATGTTTTAACCTCAAGATTAAATCCATCTTAGCTAATAATTTATCATGGATCAGGATGGATCAAATTCCCCTAGGTGTAAATATTTTTTTTGAGTTTTTCCATTTCAAATAATATTTCATGTAAAGAATTGTAAGGAATGTGGGTCATACTTGTAGTTGGTTTCAAATGCTAACATCATAACCTTGACTTGATAGTGGGGGGAATTGAACGTGGGACCTTTATCACTCACATAATTTTACATATCATGGCTTGCTAAGTGAGCTAACCCAAGGGCCATTTGTCCACTCTATGTTAAAATTAAATGAATTACATATATCCATCATATTGAGATGTATAAAACACCTATTTCTATATATATCCACATTTATATATAATTTATCGCTTGGGCTAAGAGAGAACAATGATTTTCCTAGAAAATAGTGTTTTATACATCTCAATATGATGGAGATATGCAATTCCTTTAATTTTAACATAGAGTGGAGAAATGGCCCTTGGGGTAGCCCACTGTGCAAGCCATGATATGTAAAATTATGTGGGTGATATATATAAATATATATATATATATATATATAAAGGTGGATATTGAATTGGTTTATTTATGGTTTACATTTAATTAATTACTTTTTAGTTTATTGTCAATACTTTTCAAAATGTCACATGTTAACATTATGTTGCGAATCAAAACAATTACACACCTTGCTCATTTTAGACTTACTATAAACCCCCCTAGCAGATAATTTACCTTGAGAACTTCAAAGTTACTCATTTTAGCATTATATAATCATTTTCATTTCATTGTATTATCACTATCCTAGATTCTTCTTAAAACCAAAGCTATTAATTACTTAGAGGGATAAAAAAATTAGGTTCAATAGCCAACAATAAGGAAGAACTCATAATGCTTTGGAAAGGCTTGGATACCACTCAAAGTCAAGGAATCGAGGAATTACTATCATTATGGACTCTTTTCTTGTGATCATAATGTTATAAAATTCCAATCACACTCATGATCCCTGGAGCTCTGCAGTAGTGAAGAGCATCAGTCTCCAAATCAAAAATTTGAAAATTTGTCTTTATTCCATGTCCCCTACCACATAAATCGCGAGGACGACATAATGGCGAATGAGGGAGTGTTGTAGTGGCTACAGACACCCTCCAAAATTTTTCATTAGCTTCGTTTTGGAGCCTCCATACCAACTATCCTAGCATCATGTCTTGCACTGTCAAGTACATAGGCTTCATTGGTTTTCCAGCAGCTTGCCAGCCTGTGCATGTCAGTTTACTTCACTCCCCTCATAGGCTTCCATTCGAGACTTGGGCTAGTTACTGGCTGAGACACTCCCCTGGAAAATTGCGCAATTTTGGAGAGGAACCAACCTTCCCTCTAGAAATTGCACAAATCATCCAGGCAGCCTGCTAGGCTCCAAAATTGCGCAGAATAGTGAGACAGGCTTCCTTTACAAAAATTGCGCAATCTGGCCCAGCACTATAGCTCAGCCTAGAAATTGCACAATTCTGGGAATTAGTCACTTGCTCCTCCCAGAACTTGATCTACTTTAGCTTCTGGAGGTTACATGCAAAGCTCATTTTAGAAACCTCTCGCCAAGTGTCGCTTTTTCCTATATTTGTGGCATGCACATCATAACCTCGATCTTATCAAAACTCATGAATCAGATGCTACAGAGCTCATTTCTCACATCGATCTTACAGCTCTGACATCCCACATTGCATCCAGGAGTCTTTGACACTTTTAGCTTAGTTGTTTCAGGGTAAGTTTGTTTTTCATGTCTTGCATTGTGTTTCTGTCGCTTTTTGTGTTTCACTTTGTGTGAGTGTTGTTTTCTTGATTTCAATGAGTGCTTGTTGTCGTTTTGATGTATGTTAGCTTGTAGAAGCACCATTTTAGTTTTCATTCGCATCTCACTGTTGTCGCATGCATGACACTGTTTTTGCACCAACAATCGTCGTTGCGGTGACTCGCTTCACACACATGCATGCTTTCCCATTTTCTGAATCCTGCACTTACTGTTTGCATGCATGATCATTCACTCTTGTTTACACTCAGTATCACCATGCATTCAGACTTCTCATGTTTTCAGTCACCCATCGGCGGGTCTGGGCTTCCTTAGACTGGAACTTGCCTTGCCGGCTAGCATTGTGCATTTCTGGAAGTGAAGGCTTTGCCTTCCCTCTAGAAATTGCGCAAGTCTGGCCCAACACTAACCTCCAGGCTTGCATTCCACAATTCTGGGAGGCAATGCCTTGCTGGCCCCAGAAACTGCACAATGCAATTTTCTTGTTTGCATGTCACTGCTTACTGAAATTGTGCATTGGGCAGTTTCAGTCCTTAACAGGCTAGGCTGGACTATGCACTACGTAGTTCCAGCAATCAGTTAGCCTCCCGACAGCCCAGACTGTGCCTTGCGCAGTTTTGGCAGTCAGTCTCCTAGCCTCCTGGTGAAAATTGCGCAATCTTCACAAACAGTCACATAGGTATGTTGCGTGTCAGTACTTCAATTTGTTTTGCTTTTCGATTGATAGATTGCTTGTCATGAGCGTTGCTATGTCTCTAGGTATAACAAGTGTTTGTCTGCTTATCAGCATCATAGGTACAATGGCTTCCAAGAGAGCATAGTCAAAGACACCTTTCAGAGCACAAATGGGGATGCAGTCAATCAAGTGTTTATGAACTTGCCTATCTATGAAGACATCAAGTTGTTCATGGAAAAGGATATCAAGATGAAATAGCAGCAACATCACAGTGAGCAGCACCATCAGTAGCAGTAGAAGGTAGCACACCTGCATGCGACAAATGCAAGAGGAAGGTTGTTGACAACGTAGAGGCAGAACAAAGTTGCAAGCTCAAGCAGATCCACTTGTGATGAAAGTAGCTTTGGAGATTGAGGCTATGAGGCGACAACGCGACAAGAGAATCGCATGAAGGCAGATATATAAACAGAGAAGGAGTTACAAGTGATGAAGTGACAACTCAAGTGAGAATAGGAGCTTCATAGAGAACAAAAGGAGTTGCAATGGGAATAGGCATAGCAGGAGGTGCAACATGCATAGATTGATGAAACTGTGCCCATACAGGTTATGGACCCATCCAGCAGCTAGCATGGAGCAGACAGGGTGAGAAGTGTTGTCGATGGCATGCAATATTGTTTAAGAGCATGGATGTCATTACGCACATGCATGTGATCCCACCCATTGGAACACTCACCGAGGCGAAGACAAGAAGTGTGTCTGACTAGAGATGAACATGTATTTCGACAAGTTGATGTGCATGGTCACCAAGACACAATTGGATATCAGCACATATACTATTCATCAGTATGTTGTTCTTCAAGCTCCACTCAAGACGATGATGTGCATGTTATCAAATGAGTTGGAAAAAGGAACCATATCATTGTACCCGGATGAAACGAAGGCAAGAGTTCTCCTTTAGCAGGATGTCACCATTAAGTGCATGGACATCATCACGGATGGCCAAGCTTGGCATCAGTTTTCCACCGTCGATCATCACGAGGATGTCGAAGAGTTGATCTTCCCACAACTGTCCGAGTCTTAGTGATGTCTTGCATGGCTTGCTCAAGCCTATTTTATCTCACATGGGTACATGTACAAATTGTATGTAACATCTTGTCAAGTGGAAGTTCAAGTGTCGATAGTTGAATGTAATAGTCATAGAGTAGTTGAAGAGTCATGAAGGTAGGTGAATAGCCACAAAGGGGAATGTCAAGGGTCAACCCACCCTTTTCTATTTATAGTACCTCATAACTCATTGTATAGGCTTTTCGTCAGCCAAGCTTCCGACAGGAGTATCTTAGAGAAAGCTTGGAGAGTATTATAACGAGCCTTGGATTCTCCACATTGCAAAGCTAATACATCTCTTTGGAGGAGCAGGCGCCAATGACTGTAACTTTCTGTGATTGGGACTAGTGGTTGGTCATGGTTTTACTGTATGATTGGAACTTTCACTTCTTAATATAACAGAGCCAGCATGTTTCATGCATATGTTGTTATCATATTTCAGCTATCTTGGTTACTCTAATGATATATGTATTTGTTTGCTTATGCATGCATGTATGGACTCTTTTTGTATAAGTATGTATGAATCTTACTGAGATGTGTTGTTGGTTTAACCATCACTTTGGATTGTTAGCTTACTTTCTTTCTAGTTTGTGATGCATCTTCACTCGTGTGTTCCCTTCCAAGCCACGTGCTTTCATAGGTTTCCAAGGGGCGCACTCACCTCATTCTCCATGTGTTAGAATAGTTCATGCACCTTCCTTGGCTTGTTGTGCATGTCACACCCTTTCTACCAACATGGACATCTTACTTGCCTCTGCGTGCAACACGGTCAAGGTGATACCATATGACCCACTGCTGGGACTCCTACACTAAATGGTCTGAGGTCTATTTGGGACTTCTTACCGGGATATCCCCTGACATGTTGGTGGTGTTAGAGTTGGTCTAGTAGCCCTCCATCAGCGATCAAAACTCTTTGCATTTGCATAAGTAGGTGTCTCATCAGTGTCATTTCATTGCATTCCATTAGGCATGCCATAACCCTGATGGAGGAGCTGGTGTCTTTATTCCCCTCTTGGCACTGCTGGATCAAGTTGTTTCAGTCTACAAATCCTTTCAAGGTTCCTTGTCTTGTCAAAGTCCTAGGTCTAGGGTTTAGGTCCAATTTGTCTTTGAGGTCATGTCTTTAAAGGTCGATAAATGCCTAGCAGGCCAGAGGGATGACTATCAAAGTTTTTCTTTAAAGATTTCTTCAAAGATTTCATCCTGTACAACTAATTTTAACCTTGGATTTAAAAACCCTGTTTTTAAAGACAAGGTCTTTTTCTCATTTTTGTAAAAAATTGTAAAAATTCAAAAGTTTTCAAAATACAGCATGCAGCCCTGGTCCCCTTTGCCAAGATTCCTCAGAAGCTATCCCTACAAAAAATTTCAAGACAAAGTATTAGTTCAAACAATTTCAGGACAAAAGGAAACCATAAAGTCAACAATATTTAAATTTTGAAAAAGTGTCAAGTTAAAAACATTAGAAAGAGCGTTTGAGGAGATTTAAATCAAGCCTATAAAGCCCCTCTCTCCTTCTATTTCATCATCATTTGTCTCAAAGCATTAGTGAAGAGAGATTTGGGCGATTTGGAGAGAAATTGAGCAAACTTGGCAAGCTGAACCCGCGCGCGACCTGTCAACACTTGCACGCGACCTATCAGGGGGGTTCATCCAGTTGAAAAATTACACTGGCGCGACCTATCAAGCACGCGCGACCTATCAGCACCTGCGCGCGACCTGTTGGGAAATTCATCTACAAAAACCGCCAGTAAACTCCAAAACGACCTCAAAATTCTTCAAGGTTGCAGGTAGGCCTCTGATCATCAAAGTATTTTGCTTGGAAAAGAAAAATGAGCATGGGAAAGGTGTTTTAATGTCGTCAAATTGAAATAAGAGGTTCATGTATGTTTGCTTTAAAAATGTCAAAATGCTTGTAGAGCTATGGTTTGTTTTGTTGTTTCAAGGTCATCCTTGTCACCCCACTTTTTCCCCACTCCTCTTTACCACCTCCTATATCATTTCTACCTAATCTCCCTACCAAAATATCAAAAGCCCTTAAAACCCTACCCCCTAAATCAAACCCTAAACCCTACTTCCTATAACATCCTTGCAAATGGAATTGTATGATGATATGTATGTCATGATTCTTCCCCCTTAACTCCCTATTTCCCTATTTCATATATTTTTCCCAATTTCCCTTCAAAGTCTCCCTTCCCTAACATTTCCCTTGTGCTATTTGTCCCCTTGAAACAGCATTACAAACAGGGAAAAACAACAGGTCATTTGAGCAAAAGCAGCAGTACATTTCAGCCACTTTGCTCCTGAAACCATGTCAGAAACCGAAACCGACTATGAGCAAAGTGATGACCATGAGTCAACACCAGAAATTGAGATACAAAGGAGGCCTCACAGGAGTGGTAAGAGTGGTCACCGTAAGAGAGAGGAGCCCACCTCTTTGACCAATTTGCAGGCTTGTCCACTTGCGGTCACACGTTTCCGCTACCTCTCATGTTATGAATTTTGCGAGAGGATTTCTCAAATTCAGCATCATAGGGAGTTGGCTCACTTGTTTGTTTTGCATCTGCATGATGGGCATGTAAATCTTGCAGGGGTGGATTTTATATTGTCATCTGAAAGCATTGCTCAAGCAACAGGAATACCAAATGTGGGAGAAGAGTGGAACAAACGCAAAGTGTTGGACAGATTTTATTATGAGCCCTTCGTTAAACCTGTCCACATGAGGTCCATAACTGGTATGTTTCCTTTCAGATTTTTAAGGGATGAGTATGCTCCCATGATGAGGCTCATCATGCTCTATTTCACCTATGAGGGCAGGTTTGCATATGTGTATTCGTACCATATTCGCTTGTTGATGCATTTCACACGGGTACAAATGATGAACATACCATGGTTCATGTGCCGGGATATTGAGAGGATGGTGCCCTTGGTGCAGAGAAGGAGCCCAGCACAGCAACATAGGAGCATTTATCATTATGGTTTGATTCAGCTTGTGGTCATGCATCAGTTGGCTCAGCAGGGTATCCCATGGGAGGAGTTTATCTCTCGTGAGTTGTTCACAGCACCACCACCACACCCTGAGGTTGTTCATGAGGAGGGAGGGCCTTCATAGCAGCATGATAGTCCTGAGACCAGACATGTCAGCTCTCCTCCATTGGTCACTTATCAGAGAGGCCACAGAGCCTTATTTGCATTAGCTAGGCGATTATTATCTCCACACCATGTGGAAGGGGTCTCGCCTTCTTCATCAGCACCACGAGTGTTATCTCCACACCAGGTGGAAGGGGCCTCGTCGCCGACAGCAGCACAAGTATCAGAGAGGGGAAAACAGCCCAGGATTGATGAGGGGCCATCAGGTGTTCCAGACATAGAGATCGTTGACCTTGATATCAGTTCACCTAGCCTAGAGTCAAAGGAGATCATTCAACACCTAAAAGCTGAAAATGATTTATTGCAGCGAAGATTGGCAGGAGCACAATGGACGATCACATATTTAGAGCAGCGCAACAAGCAGTTGGAGGATGAGCACACTCTTGATGAGTTGCGGAGGATTCATGAGGACCGCAACTTGGCTCGAAAGAGACCCCGTGATTTGGTACCCGTTGAGCGAGAGGCTATGCTCCTCCGGGTCAATGCTCATTTGGAGAGGCTGCTGGCTAAGGCCAACAAAGATAAGGACCTGCTCAGGAATATGAAAAACCACTATTGGGCCCGAATGCACGTATGCAAGGCGAAAATGAGGGTGATTCAAGGGCGATTGGCCAAGGCACTAAAACGACGGAGAAGGCCTAGTCCCCTCCACATCTTGGCTGAGGCTTCCTTGAGGGAGCATGATATTAAATGACCTCACTACAATGCAAATTTCAAAAAATTTTGAGCATTTTTGGTCACTTATGAATTTTTGGGCAAAAAACAGGTTTTTCACATTGATAGGTCGCGCGCCGCGCGTGACCTATCCGATGGGCAACTTCATTTTGCAAAAACTCAGCATTTCTAGATTTGTCATGAAAAGATACACCTGCTCAGCAATTACCAAGAGATTTCATCAAGTTTTGAGCCTCCAGAAGGTCAAAAAACATGCAAAAATTGACTTTCTGCCACCTTTTTGACAAATAGGGAGCAGTCTTGGGAGATTGCAATTTTGGAGGGGAAAATGGCCACCAAATTCAGAAATTCTAGTTGGGTCGGAAAGTCGACATCCAGAAATTTCCAACAAGCCCACTTTTGCCTCATTTGGACACCTGGAGGTGCCTCAAACGGAGCTCCAAAGTAGCGCGACCTATCAGGATTAGGGCGCGACCTATCAGGCAATTTTCATAATTTTTCACCTACAGCTCAGGGATTCGCCCAGCTTTGGCCAGTTTTGACTTAGGATGGGATTTTTCACCCTCTTTGATGTAATTAATGTATTTTCATGTTTATATGACACTTATTTACCTATTCTAGAAGATTCATTCATGAAATAGCAAACATTTAATGAATGAATTGGTTTCCTAGCTTATAGAGGCAAGTTGTTTTGACTGCCTAGATTTTAGTGCTCAGTTTAGAATTGGTTGAAACAGCTCCTAGAAGGATGAGCTCGACCCCTAGAGGAAAGGAAAGGTGTTAGCTTGCTTATATTATGTATTTTCTTAGTCATTTTCAGAGGTTGGAGGGTTGGACTCTTGAGGGAGAAAGCTCTATTGTATTATTCATTGTATCTCTACAATTTTGGCAAAGGAAGAAAGACCAGGGATTTGCAGTCCTTTTTGGGATTCCTATGGTTACATGTATTGATGGTGTGTTTCTCTTTGTACTTGTAAGTTTTTTATGTGAATCATATTCTTACTTTTTCTTCTGCAAGTTAGGCAAATGAAGTGTTAAGGTAGAATTCATGGTTGTTGTGCTCTGCCTTTAAGTTTGCTTAATATCAATGTTTTCAGTTGTTTAAGGAGAATTCAAGGTGATTGCTTGCTCTCCTTAGCTCCTCACCAGTCATTCTCATCCATCCAAATCTTTCAAAGGCATCAATACAGTCTCCTACCTTGCCCCAAAGAACCCCCTGCGAAAACTGTGTCCAATCCCCGCACCCAAAATTGCCTTTCCCCAATTTTCCACCAAAACCCTAAAAATCCCAAAACAAACTCTTTTTATCAGTTTACTAGCCTAAAATCAGTGTTTCCTTATTGGTTATCTCACCCATTGAATATCTTTACCGAGATAGACCAGAGAGATCCCTCTCCTGCCCCGTAGGGCTAGCTACGAGGCTAAGTGGTTTGATGTTGCCTTGGAGTTTACCTTTTTCAGCCTGAGGTGAAATTTCAAGCGCTAACATATTGGCGACCATACTGGGGAGAACAAACTTGTCTGTTGATTGATGTGTTTGTTTCATAAGTCTTAGACGGAGCCTGAAGTTATGCCAGGTAGCCTTCGAAACGCTTTTGCTTTGCATAAGCGGAAGTAGATAAACGCTGCTTCAGTCAATCTCCGTGAGCTTGTGAATACAACACTTCATTTGCATTTTACCCCAGTACATGTATCAAGTTCAGATCTGATTGTTCATAGTGAACAACGATCAGACACTTGAAAGGCTGAAATCATTCACTTGGCTACTCTACATCAGCTTTGAGATCAGATCCAAAGACTCCACTAGAGGATGATCCCGACCAGCAAAAACATGAAAGGACAACATGGACATATCAGGTATTCAAGTTGGAATTTCATCCAAGACATTTTGTTCTTTGTTCTAAATTATTTCTTCTCTTTTCCCGAGAATGTAAAGAAGGCTTTGCAAAGTATACTATGCTTGAGAAAAGATCCCAGGTCTGCATTTGATTCCTTCCCTTTGAAAAGTGTGAAAACCAAAGATTTGCATGCCTTTGAGCTTGATCAGGTTCCTTTTTCTGAATTTTGTGATGACCATCTTTAGATTGATGGACCTCAAAAGACCAAGACCGATTCCATACCTGTTGTACATATCCCTACACCTTGTAAAATTCCAAATCGGTATAAACCTCTTGGTTTACCTTCTGTCCTCCATGATTTCCCCAAAAACTATGATCTATACTTGCCGAGGTTTGATGGTGAAAGTAAGAATGTCAACGCTGAGCAACATGTGCAGAATTTTGAGAATTTTTTAGATCTTTTTGAAATTGATGAAGAAGATGTTAGTATAAGGCTTTTTGCTCTTTCTTTGCAAGCCAAAGTCAAGAGTTGGTTCAAAGCCCTGCCTGATGCGAGCATCTCAGATTTCCAGCAGTTTGTCAAAGTTTTTCTCGACAGGTGGATGATCGGACAAAACCTTTTCTTGATTGTAGAAGAATATAACCAGTTGAAAAGATTGCCAGGGGAGACAGTACAACAGTTTTCGGCCAGATTTAATCAAGTTTATTATTCGATGCCAGTTGATATAAGACCTTCTCCTAGATCTGCTCTCTTGCACTATCCGGGTGCCTTTGATCCGGAGATGGAGCTTCAGCTGAGAGAAAGGGATATTACAACACTTCACGAGATGCAGAACAGTGCAGTAAATGTAGAGGCTCATTTGTTGATCTGAAGGGCAAGGATGAAGGAAGAAGAGATGAAAAACATAGATCCGGAAAAATCAACATCTCTAGAGGTAAAGCTTGATATTTTGGTAAGTGCAGTAGAAGAGATGATGGACAAGATCAACACAAGGAATGATTATGATGTTCAAGGCTCGCTGATTGAAGAAGAACAAGTTGTTGATCCAAAACATTTTGTTTCTTATCCTAGTTGTCATAGATCTGATAATGATTGTTTTGTAGATCACCTTGGCGAAGAAAGAACTGTTGATATGACCTGCATGCTTGATGATGTGTTTTATACCGATGATTTGCCTCAGTTTGATCAAAATGATTATGATTATGTTCTCCAAACAGAAGCTAATCTTGCAGACAAATTAGCAGCTAGTTTGTGGGAGGAAAAAGTTCATTTTCAGCAGCTTGAATACAATGTTCAGCCATCACATATCAGCTATGACATTGATGAGGAAAGTGCATCAAAGTTTGAAGTAAGTGAAGGATCTTTGCCTTTTTGTTTTGATTCGTTTCAGTTCATCAGAGATAACTACCATGCAATCAGAAATCAAATGTCAACAAGTCTTGATTTGAATCATCTTGAGAGCAATGAAAATTTTGTTCAAGACTTCTCATATTCAGATTTGCAACCCCCGAAAGCCATTGATTGTCAAGTTGCAGCTGAAGACGGGGAAGTGGACACACATGATTTAATGATTCAAGGTGACTCCGTACCATTCTGTTTTGAATCATTTCAGTTTTTGAAGGATAGATTGCATAGTAAATCTTCAAATGAACAGCCTATAATAAATCAGCAATCTCTCAGTGTTAATGTTGAGGATGAGACAGATAAAAAAATTCTTGAGCAGCCTATAGCATCAGATTTGCAGCCACCAAATGAAATTGAAAGGCAGATTACAGATAAAGTTATGGAAGACAAAATACATGTATTGATGATGCAGGAAGATTCTATACCCTTTTGTTTCGAAGCATTTCAGTTTATAAGGCAGAATCTTCATAAAATCTCTCAAGAAAAAGATGAACAGCTAGAAGGATGTCATACATTTTCAATGGATACATTACAACAGTCTTTTCAAGTTTTTCATGATCCAATAGCTGATGTTTTGGATGAGGTTTGCAGTCAAAGTCTTTCTCCATTGACTACATGTGAGCTTGAAACATGTGCTGATATGAATTTGATCCGGCAGCCGGTTTCTTTGTCATTTTCAGTAGAAGTCTCGTCACAAGGCTCAGATCAAAGTTTGCATTCATGGTATGAGGAAACGAGAAGTAATCCATTGGATGAGCTAAGTTCCAATGTGCTTGAATTTCAAGATCCTTATGCAGTGTTTTTGGAGGTGGGGAGAGAATTCATATCATTTTACGGATCTGTTTCTAAGTTGTCATGGGAGTTGCCTTTCAGTAGTTCTCTCTTGTTATTCATAAGCGAGAACTTGTGGAGAATTCAACCAGCAGACGGGATACTTACTTGGTTACATTGGTTGTTTCATTTCACTTGATCAGGTGATGAATGAAACTGTTAGGGTAGGTTGTGATGAATAAGCTCCCCTTTGAGCATCATTTTCAATTTGTCGGTTGTGTTTAAGTATTGAGTCAGTTTTTAGTTGAGTGAGAGTCAATTTGTGTCATTCGAGTCATCAATTTTTAGTCATGCATTTTAGTTTAAGTTTTTGACTCCATCGCCCAATGGTTGAAAACACTGGTCTGCTCTCCCAGAGGTCTACGGTTCTTGGCACCTCCAAGGAGCTACCATCCCCATTGGAGCCCATGTTAGAGTCGGTCTAGTAGCCCTCCATCAGTGATCAAAACTCTTTGCATTTGCATAAGTAGGTGTCTCATCAGTGTCATTTCATTGCATTCCATTAGGCATGCCATAACCCTGATGGAGGAGCTGGTGTCTTTATTCCCCTCTTGGCACTGCTGGATCAAGTTGCTTTAGTCTACAAATCCTTTCAAGGTTCTTTGTCTTGTCAAAGTCCTAGGTCTAGGGTTTAGGTCCAATTTGTCTTTGAGGTCATGTCTTTAAAGGTCGATAAATGCCTAGCAGGCCAGAGGGATGACTATCAAAGTTTTTCTTTAAAGATTTCTTCAAAGATTTCATCCTGTACAGCTAATTTTAACCTTGGATTTAAAAACCCTATTTTTAAAGACAAGGTCTTTTTCTCATTTTTGTAAAAAATTGTAAAAATTCAAATTTTTTCAAAAGACAGCATGCAGCCCTGGTCCCCTTTGCCAAGATTCCTCAGAAGCTATCCCTACAAAAATTTTCAAGACAAAGTATCAGTTCAAACAATTTCAGGACAAAAGGAAACCATAAAGTCAGCAGTATTTAAATTTTGAAAAAGTGTCAAGTTAAAAACATTAGAAAGAGGGTTTGAGGAGAAATTAATTTAAATCAAGCCTATAAAGCCCCTCTCTCCTTCTATTTCATCATCATTTGTCTCAAAGCATTAGTGAAGAGCGATTTGGGCGATTTGGAGAGAAATTGAGCAAACTTGGCAAGCTGAACCCGCGCGCGACCTGTCAACACTTGCGCGCGACCTATCAAGCGCGCGCGACCTATCAGGGGGGTTCATCCAGTTGAAAAATTACACTAGCGCGACCTATCAAGCGCGCGCGACCTATCAGCACCTGCGCGCGACCTGTTGGGAAATTCATCTACAAAAACCGCCAGTAAACTCCAAAACGACCTCAAAATTCTTCAAGGTTGCAGGTAGGCCTCTGATCATCAAAGTATTTTGCTTGGAAAAGACAAATGAGCATGGGAAAGGTGTTTTAATGTCGTCAAATTGAAATAAGAGGTTCATGTATGTTTGCTTTAAAAATGTCAAAATGCTTGTAGAGCTATGGTTTGTTTTGTTGTTTCAAGGTCATCCTTGTCACCCCACTTTTTCCCCACTCCTCTTTACCACCTCCTATATCATTTCTGCCTAATCTCCCTACCAAAATATCAAAAGCCCTTAAAAACCTACCCCCTAAATCAAACCCTAAAAAAATCAAACCCTAAACCCTACTTCCTATAACATCCTTGCAAATGGAATTGTATGATGATATGTATGTCATGATATTTTTCCCAATTTCCCTTCAAAGTCTCCCTTCCCTAACATTTCCCTTGTACTATTTGTCCCCTTGAAACATCATTACAAACAGGGAAAAACAGCAGGCCATTTGAGCAAAAGCAGCAGTACATTTCAGCCACTTTGCTCCTGAAACCATGTCAGAAACTGAAACCGACTATGAGCAAAGTGATGACCATGAGTCAACACCAGAAATTGAGATACAAAGGAGGCCTCGCAGGAGTGGTAAGAGTGGTCACCGTAAGAGAGAGGAGCCCACCTCTTTGACCGATTTGCAGGCTTGTCCACTTGCGGTCACACGTTTCCGCTACCTCTCATGTTATGAATTTTGCGAGAGGATTTCTCAAATTCAGCATCATAGGGAGTTGGCTCGCTTGTTTGTTTTGCATCTGCATGATGGGCATGTAAATCTTGCAGGGGTGGATTTTATATTGTCATCTGAAAGCATTTCTCAAGCAACAGGAATACCAAATGTGGGAGAAGAGTGGAACAAACGCAAAGTGTTGGACAGATTTTATTATGAGCCCTTCGTTAAACCTGTCCACATGAGGTCCATAACTGGTATGTTTCCTTTCAGATTTTTAAGGGATGAGTATGCTCCCATGATGAGGCTCATCATGCTCTATTTCACCTGTGAGGGCAGGTTTGCATATGTGTATTCGTACCATATTCGCTTGTTGATGCATTTCACACGGGTACGAATGATGAACATACCATGGTTCATGTGCCGGGATATTGAGAGGATGGTGCCCTTGGTGCAGAGAAGGAGCCCAGCACAGCAACACAGGAGCATTTATCATTATGGTTTGATTCAGCTTGTGGTCATGCATCAGTTGGCTCAGCAGGGTATCCCATGGGAGGAGTTTATCTCTCGTGAGTTGTTCACAGCACCACCACCACACCCTGAGGTTGTTCATGAGGAGGGAGGGCCTTCACAGCAGCATGATAGTCCTGAGACTAGACATGTCAGCTCTCCTCCATTGGTCACTTATCAGAGAGGCCACAGAGCCTTATTTGCATCAGCTAGGCGAGTATTATCTCCACACCAGGTGGAAGGGGTCTCGCCTTCTTCATCAGCACCACGAGTGTTATCTCCACACCAGGTGGAAGGGGCCTCGTCGCCGACAGCAGCACAGGTATCAGAGAGGGGCAAACAGCCCAGGATTGATGAGGGGCCATCAGGTGTTCCAGACATAGAGATTGTTGACCTTGATATCAGTTCACCTAGCCTAGAGTCAAAGGAGATCATTCAGCACCTAAAAGCTGAAAATGATTCATTGCAGCGAAGATTGGCAGGAGCACAATGGACGATCACATATTTAGAGCAGCGCAACAAGCAGTTGGAGGATGAGCACACTCTTGATGAGTTGCGGAGGATTCATGAGGACCGCAACTTGGCTCGAAAGAGACCCGGTGATTTGGTACCCGTTGAGAGAGAGGCTATGCTCCTCCGGGTCAATGCTCATTTTGAGAGGCTGCTGGCTAAGGCCAAAAAAGATAAGGACCTACTCAGGAATATGAAAAACCACTATTGGGCCCGAATGCACGTATGCAAGGCGAAAATGAGGGTGATTCAAGGGCGGTTGGCCAAGGCACTAAAACGACGGAGAAGGCCCGGTCCCCTCCACATCTTGGCTAAGGCTTCCTTGAGGGAGCATGATATTAAATGACCTCACTACAGCACAAATTTCAAAAAAATTTGAGCATTTTTGGTCGCTTATGAATTTTTGGGCAAAAAACAGGTTTTTCACATTGATAGGTCGCGCGCCGCGCGCGACCTATTCGATGGGAAACTTCATTTTGCAAAAACTCAGCATTTCTGGATTTTTCATGCAAAGATACACCTTCTCAGCAATTACCAAGAGATTTCATCAAGTTTTGAGCCTCCAGAAGGTCAAAAAACATGCAAAAATTGACTTTCTGCCACCTTTTTGACAAACAGGGAGCAGTCTTGGTAGATTGCAATTTTGGAGAGGCAAATGGCCACCAAATTCAGAAATTCTACTTGGGTTTGAAAGTAGACATCCAGACCTTTCCAAAAATCCCACTTTTGCCTCATTTGGACACCTGGAAGTGCCTCAAATGGAGCTCCAAAGTAGCGCAACCTATCAGGATTAGGGCGCGACCTATCAGGCAATTTTCATAATTTTTCACCTACAGCTCAGGAATTCGCCCAGCTTTGGCCAGTTTTGACTTGGGATGGGATTTTTCACCCTCTTTGATGTAATTAATGTATTTTCATGTTTATATGACACTTATTTACCTATTCTAGAAGATTCATTCATGAAATAGCAAACATTTAATGAATGAATTGGTTTCCTAGCTTATAGAGGCAAGTTGTTTTGACTGCCTAGATTTTAGTGCTTAGTTTAGAATTGGTTGAAACAGCTCCTAGAAGGATGAGCTCGACCCCTAGAGGCAAGGAAAGGTGTTAGCTTGCATATATTATGTATTTTCTTAGTCATTTTCAGAGGTTGGAGGGTTGGACTCTTGAGGGAGAAAGCTCTATTGTATTATTCATTGTATCTCTGCAATTTTGGCAAAGGAAGAAAGACCAGGGATTTGCAGTCCTTTTTGGGATTCCTGTGGTTACATGTATTGATGGTGTGTTTCTATTTGTACTTGTAATTTTTTTATGTGAATCATCTTCTTACTTTTTCTTCTGCAAATTAGGCAAATGAAGTGTTAAGGTAGAATTCATGGTTGCTGTGCTCTGCCTTTAAGTTTGCTTAATATCAATGTTTTCAGTTGTTTAAGGAGAATTCAAGGTGATTGCTTGCTCTCCTTAGCTCCTCACCAGTCATTCTCATCCATCCAAATCTTTCAAAGGCATCAATACAGTCTCCTACCTTTCCCCAAAGAACCCCCTGCGAAAACTGTGTCCAATCCCCGCACCCAAAATTGCTTTTCCCCAATTTTCCACCAAAACCCTAAAAATCCCAAAACAAACTCTTTTTATCAGTTTAATAGCCTAAAATCAGTGTTTCCTTATTGGTTATCTCGCCCATTGAATATCTTTACCGAGATAGACCGGAGAGAGCCCTCTCCTGCCCCGTAGGGCTAGCTACGAGGCTAAGTGGTTTGATGTTGCCTTGGAGTTTACCTTTTCCAGCCTGAGGTGAAATTTCAAGCGCTAACAGGTGGGTCCAGCACTGTCAACAAGGAAGAAAATTTTGAAATCAATGGAAATGACATGGGATTTATCCCCATTCCATAGTTTAATCATGAAAAATTTGGAGATCAAGGCCATCAACGATGTCATTGACATGTTCATTAAAGTTTGGTTATTAAATTCTTGCATGTCGGGCAGGTGGGAAGAGGATTGTATCAAGCATCCACTTGGTCATTGGCTAGAGATTCGAGGTACCTTAATGCGATATTCACTGGGCTTCAAGTTCTTGGAGGAATACATTGTAGAAAAATGTGCAAATTATGTCCCTGGGAGGACGACTCACCATATGTTAGTATTAACAATGAAGAGACGGAGGAAATTTCCAACCACGCCACTGAAAATTGGCTACAAGTATTATTTACGAGGTATCTTGGGTAGGACAATTCCTTAAGGGGCATGAAGATCAAAGATTTATAGGCATTAATGGTGAAGGAATAGTGAAATTGGGGTAGAATAGAATACGTTGGATTATATAAGTTGGCCTTGCCACATAAAGAGGCATATGATTGCCTCCCTTCTAAGCACATTCCTTGTAGTTGTGTCTTGTTACATGGTTTGGTGATGGCATCTACATCAAGGCAACCTTTGGAGACCGAGATCAATTAGTGGAAGAAGGCGGTGGAATTCTTATTCAAGTTGATTAGGGGAATGTTAGACCTCCTCACACATAAAATGGAGTTATAAGGATATAGCAGACAATGCCGAACACACCAATGTAGAATGAACCAATGCAAAATTAGAAAGCATACAGGAAAATACGGATAGAAAGATAATTAATTTGGAATTTGACCTCCTGCCTATTAATTATGAGCTTGTCAGCAATAGTTTATTTGCAAAGGCCTAAGAGATAATTGTTAGGTTTCCAAACCCTGTTCTTAGTCAACAATAACATAACCCCGATGATAAAGCAGATGGCACAGGAGTGAGAAAGGGGAAACAACTCTCTAGTGAGGAAGCCAACCCATCAAATCCAAACTAATGATGTTCTGTGATGTATTGCAAATACATATTGACTTTGGGTCAATTTTGTCAGTCATATGGGAAATATCAATGTAAAATCTGAGCTCACAGGGCTTGCCGAGGAAAGAAAATATTACTATGGTTGTATTGGAACATAGACGCATTTGATAACACTGAAGAAAGTTTTGTCTCTCGTGATGTAAACAATTTTGGCTGTCTAACCCAAGTTCTATAATACAAAGTATTTGTTCTGTTAAAAAATAAAAAAAATAAAAGATATAAATTAACCTTTTTTAATTGTTGTTAAATTACATAATTAATAATACTACTAAAAATTTACTTAGTAAAGACTTTTAATTAATAATGATTACAAATCAATCCACTTTTAAGTTATGTGTAATCTATTAGATGTAGAACTAACACAACCACATTATTAAATGTGGTTGATATACTCCCAACATGTAGTAAAACTTGATTTAATATATGGTAATCCATTTGAATCTCAAATGAATAAGGCAAATGAAGCCACAGTCGAAAGTGAGATAAATCAAAACGTGTAACGCAAAGGCCCACAAAGTGGAATGCCCGGCCAGAGAAAATGGAGGGAAAACAAATTTTTTCCTAGTATGTGGCTATCAATATGGTGCACTGTAAATTTATAATCATATTGCATAAATGTGAAAACATAAATATGGATTTAGAGATGTAAAGAATTTTTTACTAGAAACTCTACAGAGGAGACGACTATAGTATACTAACATCATTAATTCTTGAACACAAGATTCAGATTTGTAATTAGAAGAGGGTTTAATGTGCTAAGTTTCAATAGGGGGACATCTATGAACACAATAATTAGTGATAGGGTGTTTTTTTAAAACACTTCTTATGTAAAGGTCATTGGTTTGAAACCCTTTTAAAAAATTGAATTATGTTAAAGGGTTAGTATGGAATAGACCCCTGGTATGTAGTAGTTTCTTAACCAAAAGCTAATCCAACAAGTTATAAACAAACTAAAACATAAATAAAAATATTGAACTGCATATCGTCTTTCAATTACATTTGAGTTTTTCATAATTATTTTATTATGAATAAGACATCTTTATTTTCATAATTGTTTTTTTTTGTTGGTTTGTCCATGATTTAGGCCACTTAATTGTGAGCGACATCAACCCTTAACATAGTTTAATTTGTGCTCATAAGATTTTAAACATGAGACCTTAACATAAGGACTGCCTTAACAATGCACCCTATCACCATTTAATCCACAACCTTTAGGTTTTTTCATAATTGTTTTATTATGGATAAAATATTTTTTATATTTATTTGTAAGCCATGTTATTAATTTGTTACAAAAATGACTTTGTTATTCATTCCAATTATTATTATTATTATTTATTAATATTAATTTGTTACTAAATAATTTTGCTGCTCATTCCAATTATTATTGCTAGCGCAACCATTTATAAAATTACTAGTAAATAAGCTTGGGCATGAATTAGTGAAAGGAAAAAAAGGAATTAAAAAAAAGAAGGGAAAATTAAGATCCAAAGTCTTGTAGCCACTTAAACAACACCCAAATTTTTTAGTCTGAATGCCTCAATTTTTGGCCCCCACTTTTCTTTTCAAGGTTTAACAGGTGTGTTTATGTTTGAATTGATCAAATTCCTTAACTGACCCAACTATCATCAAATCCTATGCTTTCTTATGCTTTCACAATGCATATTGTATATATTTTCCTTTATTTGTCTTGGTTCTTGTTAATTTGAATGCATTAGGATTTGTGGAGTTGTTTCTTTTATGATGCATTTTCAAGCCCTATTTCCCTGAAGTATGCATTTCAAATGATAGGGAGGCATCTTCAAGCCTTTGGTTTTCACTCTCTGATTTGCATCTTCAAGCCTGAATCTTCATGAGCATTTCCTGGCATGATCAGTCATGTTAGTTGCATCATTGTTGTTGGAGGTTAGAGTGTACATCAATTCCATTAAGCTAGTTTCTGTACTTGAATATTGGATTGTTTTTCAAGATATTGGATTAGTTTCAAGATTGAGCTTCTATTTTCAAATTAATGCAACCTCCAACACTTTATTCTTGGATATTGCATATCATTTTGCTTTAAAGGGATTCAATGATGGCGTAATATTTAATTCTTATAATTGTTCTTGATTATGAATAGAGAATAGGGTTTGTGTATATGTATTGTCATGAATTTGGGATTCCTTCAATTTTCACATTACATATTGAATCGATTTTCATGTAAAGACACGAGATGCATCTCAAACATATTTTTCTTGCAATATCAATCATCTATTAGGCATCCAAAGCATTAAAACCTAAAATTATAAAAATTTATCATATGTTACATAATCTTTCTAATTCATATTATTTTTTGGGCATGTAGGGTGGTCTTTTAGAGATTTGTATATGCAATGAGCTTCAACATTTAAGAAGGGTCATATGGCACAATTATACCATGACCTAGCAAATTTCGCAAAGTGCTATTGAGTGCTTATAAAGAGCCTTATATTGGGAATTAGACTTGCTTTATACTTTGAAAGAGATATTCACGATAATACTTTTTTAAGGAGACTTCGATGCTTCTTTGTGGTTATTGAATTATGGTGAATCTATTGAAGATTTTCGCAAGAAATCATATTCCTATAAATCATAGTGTGTTGTTATTTATTTCCAATACAAATGTATAATGAAATTGGTGGAGCTATTTGGTATAAATGGAACACAAATTTAAATGCACACTTGATTTCAGTGCTTGAAAATACCAATAGCAGTATGGAAGCTCTTAATGTGCCTTCAATAGGGACATGCTATATGTGTTTGGAGTCAATATTGGTGAAACTTAATGTCGAAGTTTCTTAAATCAAATTCTTTTGAAGGGCCATTGCAAAGGTGATATATAATAACCATTGAAAAGGTTCATTGGCTCATCCCTGCATCATTGAGCTCGACACAAGATTGAAGATGTGCCTTTTTGTAACACGCCTCCTCCAATATCTACCCACTTTCACTAGCTTGCCTGAGCTAAACATGAGCTGAGGGGCTACTATGACATGACTCAACCTCCTAGGTGACCTTAAGGAAATGGATCTGACAAACAAGACCTTACTGACTTCCCTCAGGTGCTATAGGACCCCTAGGAACTAACCAACCATTCCAGGTGTCCATCCCTTAAGATAAATTTCTTTTTAGTGAACTAGACCTCCAATCGTTTGCATGATAAGGCCTCCAAGTGACTGTAACCCTCCACTCACTCCCACAGGCCTACTTCCCAGCAAATGTAGTCTCTTTAGGCAATTTTGTGCTAGCAACTCTGATATTTAAGCTACTTTTTCACGGCTAAGATCCAGACCCCTACCTATAACTTAATGAAACTTCTAGAAATGATAAATAACACAGAGACAAATCCTCTAACACAAAACTTACTCAAGGACTTGACCTAACCCAGTCTAACCATGACAGTCATTTCATCAAACACATAGTGAACATGCAACCTACAAGTCATGAATGCATATCTGAACATAGAGATCTTAAACTTATCTAAGGTTTACCAAGAAGGACTAATGCCCTCTCACAATAGTTGCAATAATACCAATTAGGTCATGCATTCATTAACCAATCATTCATCAATTAAAAGGTGATAAGAGCCATACTTAAAATTGTCATAAAACCATGCTTATAACCAACATATAACTAGATAATCAACAATGATAGAACAACCATTAAAGCCACATAATAACAAGTACATTTACTCATAAAGACAAGAGGAACTTAGCTCTTATTAACCATATGCAAAAGCCAACCAAGTCAGGGACTTCCACGTACCACCCGACCATAGATTGGGTTGAACCAAATCTTTCTTTCAGCCAATCACCCTCATGCCATATTCCAAGCATGAATGTGGGATCTCATGGGATAAACCAATCCATAAACAACCAAGGGAATCTAGAGGTTAAACCACCTCCACCCTCACACTACCATGATCTCACCTAAACCGATCCCGAGATCACAAAACCAAACCAAGCTTGGATGCCTCAGAATTCCTTCATGGTCCCTTCAATAATTTTCATGTCTCCACCCAAAACCCTTGGGATTTTCCTGAGGCCACCTCACTCGGATCCAAAACCTTCTAGCAATCCAAATATCAACCAACATTGAATCTCATCACACCATGGCTATCCGGAAATGGCAAGGCAAGACTAAAACCATTGTCGAAACCTGATAAAACCCATGCCAATGACAGCAAATGTACCAAATTAACACATGCATATGTCATGCATGCCAAAACCGACTAGGAAATCGTACATGCAACCTATTAACTGTAATTATTCTTGCTGAAGTTGCTTGATC
This sequence comes from Pinus tabuliformis, assembly GCA_031772625.1. Lineage (NCBI taxonomy): Eukaryota > Viridiplantae > Streptophyta > Pinopsida > Pinales > Pinaceae > Pinus > Pinus tabuliformis. Next base: position 953,835,899 of record CM062814.1, on the reverse strand, counting down.
CAACCATTTCTTGCTTGTTCCTTGCTTTCTTTTTCTTTCCTTGTCCTTTCTTTGTTTTCTTCCTTTCGTTCTCCTCTTGATGCTCTTCTCCTCTCTAAGTCTAATTCCAAAACAAAACTGGCAAAAGGCCCCAAACTGATGCTCTGATGTCTTTTTATTATTTATGACTCTAATTTCTTCATTTTCCCTCTATTTTCCATCAATTTTCTCCTCACATGCAACTTGTGACCTTTCACCTTCCCTCTATCCTATTTTTCATTATTTTCATAAATAAAATGCCAATAATGCTTTTTTTCCTTTTCAATTCCTTTTCAAATTTTCCTTAGCCATAATAAACAACAAGTGATGCTCACTACGATACATTTCCCAACATTCTGTTTGGAATACATGTCCCATGACCTTGGTATTATTTTTCCTTTATTAACTTTATTACATGAAATTTTAACCCGGGGTTGTTACAGACCCCTCCCCCTTAGGGGAACATTGTCCTCTGTGTTTAATGACACCTGCAACCTACAAAACCATTGAAAATCAAAACATACTGCCCATGGAGCTTTATAACCTAGATCCTTGTAGTATTTACAATAAATAACCTGCTCAAAAGCATAGCCATCATGACAAACATGACAAGATGACAACCATACCGCTTATTGGAGATTTATAACACAACTCATTGCGATATCTATAATAAAAACCATACATAAATATGTACATATACCGAAATTGCTTTTCCTCAACCAAAAAACAATGAAGGATATGTAGCCCACATCTGATCATCGATATCCCATGTTGCTTCATCAGGCCCAAAGTGCTTTCGTTGCACTTTAACTTGCTCCTTTGCTCTATTCTAGAGCATGAGTTGTTTTCGTTGCAATATGCATTGAGGTTCTAGCTAAAATTATCCTTCTGGCTCCACTTGCAATAAAAACTAATCAATAACATGATCAACATCCTTTGCATATCTTTTAAGCAATTAATCGTGGAAACAATCATGTACTTTCATTGTCGGAGGCAGTGAAATTTTGTAGGCCATTGGTCCAATCCTCTCAAGGATATTGAAAGGCCCACAATACCGAGGTTCCAACTTCACACATGACCCAATCCTCAAGGAGCTCTTCTTGGGCTTGATGTGCAAGTACACATGCTACCCAACCTGAAACTCCTTAAATGCCTTGTGTTGGTCTGCATAACTCTTTTGCCTTTAGATTCTTCTTTATAACATGTATTTCATGTTCCATATCTACCAACATGTCCAGTCCTATAAGTACCTCATTCATTGGATCACTCCAGCTTATGGGAGTGTTACAACTTCACCTATAGAGTTCCTCAAACTGACTTGTCCTCAGTGACTCCTGATAACTATTGTTGTAAGAAAAATCAACTAGTGGAAGAAACTCCTCCCACTTCCTATGTTGATTCATGACATACATTCTCAGCATATCCTCCATAATCATGTTGACCCTCTCCATTTGTCCATATGTCTATAGATGATAAGTTATACTAAAGGCTAAATATATACCCAAACCTGCAAATAAATCCTTTCAAAACATGGGGGCGAACTTAGCATATGTGTTTGACACAATCTTCTTCGAAACACCGTGCAATCTCACTACCTCTCTGATGAATATTTGTGCCACATCACTATCCGAATAAGTATACTTCACTGGAATAAAGTGAGCTACCTTGCTCAACCTATCAACCACAACAATGAGGGAATCATGCTACTGCCAAGTCATTGGAAAACCTATAATGAAATCTATGGAAATGACCTCTTGTTTCCATTCTGGAATCAGAATAGGATGTAACAAACCAATTAGGTGCTTACACTCAGCTTTTACATGTTGAAAATCCAAGCATCTGACAACAAACTCTGCAATTTCCTTCTTCATATTTGGCCAATAGTAGAACTTCTTCACCGTTGTCAATGTATTTTGATATCTTGGGTGACTTGAATATGGATTGAGTTGAAACTCCCTTAAGATAGGATTCTTGAGCTCACTGTCATTTTCCACATAGATCTTATCCCTAAATCTAACCAAACCATCCGATGTGAGACAATAGTCCACATCCTATTCACTTGTACCATGTTGTAACATGTGCCTAAGTTGTTGGTACTTTTCATCCTCATGTCTTGCCTGTAAGATTCAATCATGTAAATCTATCTCATATGAACTCATAGTTGTTATGTGATTTACCTGTACTCTTATGCTAAGAGTATCTGCAACCTTGTTCTCCTTTCCTTTAATGTATCTGATCTTGAATTCAAACTCAATAATCGTATCCAACCATCTAGATTTCTTGACATTCATTTTCGATTGGTCAAATAAGTATCTCAATCCACTGTGATCACTCATCAAGACAAACCTCCTGCCAACAAGATGGTGCCTCCACGTCTTCAATGCATGAATGATCGCTTCCAACTCAATATCATGTGTCACATAGTTTTGCTCATGTTCATTTAGTTTTCATGACTCATAACACACCACCTGTCCCTCTTGCATCAGGACTCCACCAAGTCCACTCTTGCAAGAATTTGTGTGCACCATGAACTCTTTATCTAGATCTACAATCTTTAACAATGGATAATTTTTCAACAACTGCTTCAACGACTGAAAACTTGTTGCACATTCTTCGATCCATTTAAATTTCTTTCATTTTCGCTGCAATGATGTAATAGGATAGGAAATCCATGAGAAGTTCATGATGAACCTCCTATAGTAATCTGATAACCCCATGAAGAATCTAAACTCATCCACATTCCTAGGAGTTTCCCATTCCATAATAGCCCTTATCTTTTATGGATCCACTGCTATGCCTTCCTTGGAAAAAACATGTCCCAAGTAATGTACCTTTGTATAAAAGAAGTTGCACTTACTAAGCTTGGAATACAATTGATGCTTTCTTACCAATATCAATAATGTTGCTAAGTGTTCAACATTCTCTTCCTCATTCTTAGAATATATCAATATATCATCAATGAATATAGTAACAAAATTGTCTAGATAAGGATGCAACACACTATTCGTTAAGCACATAAAAGTATTTGGAGCATTAGTCAAACCAAAAGGAACTACAACAAACTTGTAATGCACATACCTATTCTGGAAAGTAGTCTTATAGATTTCCTCTCCTTTAATGTGTACCTAATGGTATCCTAATCTCAAATATATCTTTGAGAACATCGTTGCTCCCTTCAAGTGGTCAAACAAGTCATCAATCATCAGCAATGGATACCTTTTCTTGATGGTTACCTTATTCAACTACCTATAATCAATACATAATCTGAGAGTACCATCCTTCTTCTTCATGAACAACATCAGTGACCCCAAGGCGATACACTTGGCCTAATATATCCCATATCAAGCATTTCCTTCAACTGCAACTTCAATTCTACCAACTCTAGAGTGCTCATCCTATAAGGTGCCTTCGTTGTTGGTGTTTCTCCTGGTGCCATCTCAATAGAAAAGTCCACTTCCCTATGAGGAGGTAACCCTAAAACTCCTGCTGGAAACACATCCTAAAACTACTGTAATACAGAGTACTTATATAATATTTATGCATCCTAACCATCCTTACCATTATCACTGCAAATATGGAATATGCTTAGCCTGCATAGTTGTAATCATCCCCATTGATGTAGGCTTCTTCTTTCCCTACAATATTCTCTTTTCCCCGTTATCATCTAGGCACTCAATAGCCTTGTCATAGAAACCTAATTTGGTTCTGTGTAGTTACAACCAATCCATACCCAAAAGCATATTTATGACCCTAATGGAAGCACATTTAGATGCATTGATGTAGGCATACCATTCAACTCAAATGTACAAACTCTTACCCAGTGATGAACTCTCTTCTTAGTACCTATAGCCAATTGCACCAACCAAGAATTTGTATGCACTTCTTTTCTCAAACCACACTTATCCACTAGGTTAGGATTAACATAACTATAATTAGATCCAAGGTTAATCAAAATAGAAATAACTTGGCCATAGATCTTACCTTCCATATCAATGATGGATGCATGGTGATATGCTTGCTTGTTGTCCACAACTGCATAAATCTGAGGAATGATATCGCCAACATCCCCAACTGTATATGCCTCCTGAACTGTAGATCTAAGGCCTGCCACCCTGGTACAATGGAAAATACTTCTTATGATGCTCTTTTCCACATATCAAACTGGTTTGAATTGGATCATTATATTGTTTTTCATCCATCTCGATGCATTTGGAGTGGAAAAAGTGTAGGAATCAACTCATAGGAGCGTTTTTACCAGCGGGACCCAGTTTGGTGAAACAGGGTATGAAACCTTCCGGGAGAATTTTGAGGCATCAAACAACATTTTTTGGGGGTAAAAATTTGCCTCTTAGGCACTGCACCTTTTCATGCTATTCTACACAGAGAAATATTTCTAGTGGCGTAATAATCGTGTCAATCTAAGTCTGTATGCAAAGGTTATTCCACTCAGAAGTTGACCTTCCTGTTTTCACACCTATAGTTTGGGAGGATGTCATGTCAGCCCCATTATTCATGGAAAATGAGCTAGCCACGTGTTTGTGATGTAAACGAATCTAGAAGAGTCTATTTTGTAACTCTAGTTAATAGTTGATGTATTCAAACTTAACCACTAATAGGCTATCAGGCTATGTTATAACCGAGCCACTAGGAGGAAGAAGCATTCCATTCTTTCGAGAGAATTTTTTTCCATAGTTGAGAAAAGATAGCCAGGAGAGATAAGAGGTAGAGCACACAGGGAGGATATGTGCATTATAGCAGCCCATGGACCTCATACATTACTTCTTTGTATCTGTAGCCATATTTCTAGATAGAGAAAGAGAGCAAAGCGACCTCACCTTCGAGCTGGGTTTTCTCCAGAAAGGGTTTCCCAGAGAGCATATCTTGTGTATTATGTGTGTGTGATATTATTTTGTTGTTCTCTACTTTTCTACTTGATTTACTTTGACATGCATGCACTAATTATAGTTAATTTTACAAATCTAGAAATTAAATGAAACTACAATATTGTGGAGTCTCATATTTTTAATATAATATTATCAGATTTGTTGCGACAAACTATCCAGTTGAATATCCATGGTAGTTTAAGGATCACGAACACTGCAACAATCCCCTACCATCACCTATGTTCTATTTCTCTCCAGGCTACGACCCATGTCCCTTCTCAACTACATTAAACTTCTTGTAAGGAGAAACATTTTCTTTCTCACCTGCATCCTGAGGTCTTACCCTCTTTGGTGGAAACTTCCCTAAAAATTTCTCATTCCCCTTCAATTCATGTTTAGGTTCAGCTTTACGCTTTGACTACTCATAAAAAGGTTCCATTTTCTTGATGGATTCCTCCAATGGCCATGGCTCAACAAACTCAATTCAGTCTCTATATGTTGCTGAAAACCCACCGATGAACCTTTGAATCTTTGTTTTCTCATCCTTGAGGTAAGGAACATACCTCAACAGCTCTAGGAACCTGCTAGTATACTCATATTTCTTCATAGAACCCATCTATAACTCATAAAACCCCTTGGCTCTATCATCATAATATCTCTGAGACAAGTACTTCTTCTTGAAGAGTCACTCGAACTCATCCCAAATCAACTCTTCCTCTCAAATGCCTCTGACATTCTTCACATCTTCCCACTAGATATCTACTTTCCCTTTAAGATTGAAGGTGGCTATTTTGGATTTCATGTTCTCTGAGTAGTTATGAAATTTGAAGAATTTCTTCATCCCAAGCAACCATGCCTTTGCATCTTCTGACTTCTTCATCTCTCCATCAAATCTAGGTGACTTGACTTTCTTGAATTCCTCAAGCAAGTACTCACTCCTCCTATAAGGATGATGGTGGTGATGATGATGTCTCCTACACGAGGAGCTAGAGTGATACCCATACATACCATCCCTCCTATCATTTTTTTCCAATGATCTGCCACCTCTGACTGTATCCCCTCTATCCAACCTATATCTTGACCTAGACCTACTACCATATGCATCATTAGTCTTCTCTTCCTTCTCTTGACCAATCCTGAATTGTCCCTATCTCTGCATGTTTGAAAAACTCTAAAGGATGACTCCATTAACCTCTATCTTCTTTTCTTGAGCCCTTGCAAGTATTTCTTGGGCCTCAACTAACCTATCATTGTCTGATTTGCAACTCCTTAATGTATCCACTATATTAGGAGAATACTCATCTCCTTGCTCCCAAAATAATCTATAGGGAGACTCACGTGAATTGTAGTTTACCATTTTTCTCACCATATTTGATTATCTTCTTCCTCCAAGTGTACCATGTCAGATAACCAAATATATACCATAATGAAAATCATACCTCAATGACGTTAAGGGGATGTTGATCTCATCTGCAAAATCAATCCACATTAGCATGTACATGTATAATCATAATCATATCAATATATCAACATCATGCATGATAATACAAACTGCATACAATGACCTCATGCTTGACAACCATAACCATGACAATGCATGCATAACCACAAGCACCTATCCCATCAGGTCCAAGTATTTGAACCATGCTCTGGTGTTGAAGATAGCAACAAGAAATGTTAAAAATAGAAACAAAAAATTCCAATTTAATTTGTCCTTGAATTAAATTGTGAATAAAATTGTAATTCTTTTCTCATAGCAACTCGTAAATAGTAAATTAAGTTTAATTAACTTAACTGTCTTAGGAATTTCGATTTGGAAGTATTTTGGAAGTCATGTTAGTGTTCTCCCTAGATTTTAGGGATCCAGTATGAGTTTAAATTGAGTTGTAATTAGATAACTCAGTTTACTGAGTTATGGTCAGTTAAGTTAGTTCTAATTGTTTGTGGAACTAATAGAGGACTAGCAATCAGTTGGTGCACTGGTGCATCCACAAGTGTTACTCCAGTTAACTAAAGGGTCCCTCATGAGAAACTCATGCATGTCAGTTCAGAGAAAGACCCAGTTGAGACTAGAGTGCAGGGACAATGTACTATCGATTGTATGATTTACTGAGTTGCATATATCATGCATGAAATCAAAGAAGGACCTATGTTTGGATTGCGTAGTTTTGGAAGCATGAATTCCCTTTAAATATAGGCTATTCATCCTATGAATTACACAAGGAAATAGGGGTTTGGAGAGCTACTAAATAGGCTAAGGATTTGGCTTGAGCTAGCTTGTGAGATGAGAGTTGATTATACTTGTGTAGGGATTGTTCTTGTGAGAACAAGAATTGTATTCTCATCTTGGATTTATGATTAATGCAATATAGATAGTAGGGGTTTTATGATATGGCTTTCCCCTTACACATATTGTGTTATGTGCCATTGATTATCTTCCTCTTGTCAATTATTGTTTTCATCGATCTATTCGCTTCCACTGGTTGAAAGTAGAAGAAGTAGATTCTTGTCCTATGCTTTAGTAAATTGCATGAACTTGTGAATCTATAGGAAATTCTACATGGTATCGGAGTTGAATTCAATATACTAGAGGATATTTCAACGTTTTGAGTTTAGGGTTACAGGTGAAATTAAAATTTACATTACATACTTCAGGATTAGCAGATGGCGTTCTACGGTTTGTGGCTTGAGTATGTCTTAGATGGCAGCTCGAATTACATAGCCTGGAAGGACAGGATGGAGGTTGTGTTGGAGGATAATGGCTTAAAGGAATTCATTGATCAAGACATTCCTAAGCCACCAACATCGGATGCAAAATATATGGCCGAATGGAAGAAGTGTGTGGCTAGGGAAAGGTGGATAAGGGAGTTCGTGACCACATTTTCTCGAGTCTTCATGGGAAGGAGACACTGTATTTTATGTGGAAAACATTGACATGTGTTTTCCAGAACATCAGTGACCATAGGAAGTTGGCACTGAAATATAAACTTCAAAAAATCAAGATGGAGGCAGGCGACTCGATTCCAAATTACTTGACCAAGTTCACTCATTGTCAAGATGAGCTTGGAAGTGTTTGAATCACCATTGTCGAGGATGATATGGTGAGCCTATCTCTTCTAGTATTTTCCAAGAGTTGGCATAGTTACCAGGACTTTATAAATGGGAGGGAGAAGCTGCCAGATTCAGAATGACTGTGGTTGGATTTGGTACGAGAGGAGTTTTGACAGAACACCAAAGATGGGAACTCTTGCAAGGAAGTAGAAGAGGATTTTCCTTAGAGAGTAAGGAAAAAAAGGCCAAGGGAAAGAAGTCCCAAGGCGAGATGGGAAACAAGAAGATGGACTTGTCGAAATTCAAGTGTTTTCATTGTCATGAGCATGGGCACTATGCCATGAATTTCCCACAAAAGAAAGAAAGAAAGAAGGAGCCTGCAATAGCTGCAACAAGTGAAGCTCTAGATTCAAAATTCGAACTTGATTTCAGTCTCATTGCATGCATGATCAACATTGTCATGGGAGGCGTGTGGTATCTTGACAACGGTGCCTCGTTCCATATGACGGGGAATATAGGTATCTTTAGTGATTTTGAGGAGAAAGACCTCAAGCGAAGCATATAGTTTGAAGACAACGAGAGGTATAGAGCTATCAAGATTGGTATGGTTACCTTTCAGAGGGATTCTGGCTCCCATCTCAAGATCACAGATGTGATGTATGTTCCAGGACTAAAGAAGAATCTTGTTTCAATCGCAGTATTAGAAGACTGTGGCTATGATGTGATTTTTAGTAAGGGAAATGTTTTCCTTAGACACATCACCACAGGATAGGTGAAACATATCAGTGCATGGGTCAAGAACTTGTATTCTCTTGAGGTAAAAGATGCATGCAAAGCCTTGAGGAGCAAGGCAAAAAATTGAGACTTGGCGATTAAGAGGGAGAGTAAATTACCTCTCAACATGCAGCCCCAGAAGAAGCCTCATGAGAAGCTTCAGGAAATTGTGGAGCAGCCACAATTGGAGAAGCAGATAGGAGTCCGAGAGGAGATATCCACTCAAGCATAGAAGAAGCAGTCTTAGACAATTGTGGAGCAACCCCAATTGGAGAAGCAGAGAGGAGACTGAGTGGAGGCATCCACTCATGCAAAGACCTCTAGTAAGGGGAAATTTTGAGCCAAGTTGGAAGAGGGAGAACATGCAATTGTACCTCCAGGTGTGAGGTTGGGAGATGTGAAATGATAGTCCCAAGAGGGATGAAGTTGGGCAGGGTCCATTGAGAGGTTTTTATCTCATGGATTGTACCTTGCTATGGGAGCCCAAAGTACATAATAGCGGGTGGAATCAGTGGGATTGATGTAGTCAAAGATCAAAGTGACAGAGGCTAGAGCAGTCAGATACTGAAGAGTGTAGAGAAGGGTTGACAATAGTACAGAAAGGTAAAGTCAGCAGAAGTGTAAAGTTTTCAGTTTGACAAAGGCAATATCAGTCAGAGACTTTGATGACAGATTCATCATACTGATTCAAGTTGGATGTTTTTTTCTGTTTCTGGAGTTGTTGTAGAAACAAAACTAGAGAGAAGTGTTGCATGCATAACATTTCAGAGGTTTAGGATCAGGATCGAGTTGAATTCCTTTCTTTTGAGAGGGAGTGTTGAAAGTAGTAACAAGAAATGCTAAAACTAGAATCTAGAAATTCCAATTTAATTTGTCATTGAATTAAATTTGTAATTCTTTTCTCATAGCAACTTGTAAATAGTTAATTAACTTTAATTAACTTAATTAGCTTAGGAATTTCGAGTTGGAAGTCCTTTGGAAGTCATGTAAGTGTTCTCCCTAAATTTTAGGGGTCCAATATGAGTTGTAATTAGATAACTCAATTTAATGAGTTATGGTCAGGTAAATTAGTTGTAACTGTTTGTGGAACTAATAGAGGACTAACAATCAGTTGGTGCATTGGTGCATCCACAAGTGTTACTCTAGTTAACTAAAGATTCCCTCATGAGAAACTCATGCATGTCAATTTAGAGAAAGACCCAGTTGATACTAGAGTGTAGGGACAATGTACTATCAGTTGTATGATTTACTGAGTTGTAAATATCATGCATGCAATCAGAGAAAGTGCTATGTTTGGATTGCGCAGTTTTGGAAGCATGAATTCCCTTTAAATACAGGTTATTCATCCTAGGAATTGCATAAATAAATAGGGGCCTGGAGATCTATTGAATAGGCTAAGGATTTGGCTTGAGCTAGTTTGTGAGCTGAGAGTTGATTATACGTGTGCAGGGATTGATCTTGTAAGAACAAGCATTGTATTCTCATCTTGGATTTTTTATTAATGCAATATAGATAGTAGGGGCTTTGATTTGTGGCTTTCCCTGGATACATATCGTGTTATGTGCGATTTATTATCTTCCTCTTGTTGATTATTGTTTTCATCGATCTCTTGGCTACCGTTGGTTGAAAGTAGAAGTAGATTTTTGTCCTGTGCTTTAGTAAAATGCATGGGCTTGTGAATCTATAGGAAATTCTACATTTGGTACCACTTTTTAACACACCTCCTCTCATATCTACCCACTTTCACTAGCTTGCATGGGGTAAACATGAGCTTAGGGGATATTATAACATGACTCAACCTCCTAGGTGACCTTAAAGAAATGGAGCCAACAAAACAAGACCTTAGGGTTTGTAGATTTCTGTAGCATTGATTTTGAATTTCAGGAGTAGGAAGATGTCCCACATTAGTCATTTTGGATCATCAACATTTTGAGTCTACACCAAGACCCATTGTCAAGAGCAATGTCAAGGAAGAGCAGAAGATAGGTGGAGTAATAAATAATGAGAGTGTTCAGTATAATAAGCCGACAGTGTGAAGATGATACACCTACATTAAATTTTTTCCTTCATTAAAATGATATATATAAAGATGTATACTGATATTGGAATTTCCAATAATGTTTAAAAGTGCATTAAAAACATTTTCTAAAATTTTATAGATTGAATACTTAATTGTTATTATTATTTTGTATACATTAATATATTTAAATAACTAAATATATTAATATATTTAAATAAATTAAATACATTAATATATTTGAAATGGATTTAAATATATAACATATCAAATGAAATGTAAATAGCTTAATATATTAGGATTAAGTTAGTAGATATAAAATATTTAACTATTTATTAATACATTGAGATATTTAAATCAACCAAATATATTAATGTATTTAAATAAATTAAATACAATGATATATTTCAAGTAGATTTAAATATATAATATATTTAAATGTAGTTTAAGAGGATTAATATATTTGGTGTAAGTTAATTATATTCATTTAATTTTTTTTATGGTGTTTCACAGACATTGGGTAGCCTCTACATCCACGGGAAAATCCAGGAAGATCAACCCGAAGGGATATACTTGTTGGCAAAACAAGAAAGACCTAACCGTAAGGGCGTTGAGGAGATTTGACCCCGTGACCTCCAAACTGGCAAGGTACTTAGCAATAGGAAATCGACCAACTAAGCTAACCATTGGAGCTATTATATTTATTTAATTATTTAAACTTTTGATTGAATTATGAATATGTTTATTTAAATTTATCCATATTAAATTGTATTAATATATATTTAATAAAAATAAATATATTAATAAATTTATAATGAATATATTAATAAACTTAAATTTAATTAAAAAAAAATATTTAATGTTTTATTTTATAATTAATGTTATTAATGGAGTTAATGGTTATGGTTTGTTAAATTATGGATTTGAAGAGATAGAGGTGGCTAGTGAGGGAGGAGTTGTAAATGGTTGTAGATTGTAGTTTTGTGGGAGAAGGGGATCCAACTTCTACTGACTTTAATCCCATTGTCTTTGTTGAGATTATTGGGATGTTTCATGATTTTGAGAGCCTCACGCATTTTCCTTTTGAAATAGTGGTTTTCTTTGGAAATTATTTTTGCGTCTTCAAGGCAAAATTGGTGGCTTGTCTTGGAAGAATGTTCGATGAGTGCTAAGGATTTAACTCTTCCTTTCTTGATATCTACTCCATGCTCTCTAAGACAAATTTTGAAGGATCGACATGTCTCACCAATGTAACATTTGTCACAAGAGCATTTGATTTTGTAAACGCATTTTTGTTGGAAGTGATCTAGGTCATCTTTTACAGATTTCATCTTATGCGGGATTGTATTTAATGGTTTGAAATAGGTAGTAATTCCTTTTTTATAATCAAGGCAATTTTATCACAGACACCCTGGATGTAAGGGAGATATGTTTTTCCAATAAGGGTCTAAGTGTTGGGAGAGGGGGGCTTAGAAGTGGCCCTAGACTTGGCTTTTAAGATGGCTTTGTTGATATCTTTAGGCTTGTAGCGAGTGTTTAAGAGCACATTTTTCAAATATTTTATTTCCTCATCCATGTGCTCCTTGTCTAATATCCTTAATGCTCTGGTGAAGAGAGTGTTGATAAGCCCCATCTTCTGGGACGGATGGTGATGAGAATCAACATGGAGGTAGCTATCCTTGTGAGCCTTTTTTCGGTAAACTTTATGACCCTAAAGATCCCTCTCTTTTTCTAAGAAGAAGAATGTCAGGGAGTGGAATACAATCATTCTCCTCAATTTCCATTGTGAATTTGATGTCGCTGGAAATGATATTAAGGTGCTTAAGGAATTTTCCTAGCTCAGAATCTCCATGAGGCCAATTCACACTGGTATAATCAATTAATATCGTCTCTTTTTAAATTTCTCCATGAAGAGGTTGGCTACTATGGGTGATAATGAGACCCCATAGTCATCCCTGTTGTTTTCTTGAAGTATTCACCTTGGAAGGTGAAGAATGTGGAATGAAGACAAACCTCATCCAGCTTGATAGTATGTGGGTTAGTGACTTCCCTAACAACCTAGATTGCTTCTTCTAAATGGATCTTTGTAAATAATTGCATTACGTCAAAGCTTACCATCTTGTCTTTAGGATCCAGCTTGTTACTCTTGATGAACTCCACAAAATGATTAGAGTATTTTATATAGGAATTAGTTTTTCCCAAAAGAGGGGCAAGGGAGCTGGCCACAAATTTTGCTAAACCAAATGTGGGGGAACCTATAGTGTTTACTATGGATCTAAGGGGAACATATTTTTTGTGTATCTTAGGAGCACCATAAATTCTAGGAGTAATTTCAGTGACAGGAAAAAGGCGCTTTTTTAGAGCTTCATCAAGATTGGAATTGATGATGGCTTTATTAACCTCTCTGATAATCCTAGTGATGGGGTTATCCTTGAGCTTATTATAACTACACTGTTGTATAATTGGTATTTCATTTTAGCAATATAATCCACTTTTTTCATTACAACTGTGGCTCCTGCTTAATTTATTCTTGGAGGAATTTTCTCTCCTTAGGATGAAGGCGTAGTCTTGTCTAATTTGCTTCTTTTCTTCATTACTCAAATTTTGAATGTCGTCTTCTAGGTTGAATATGATTTCTTCAGTTGATATTCGCTCAGGGGCTATAGCAAAGTTTATTCCTTTATTCAGGACATTTAACTCATCACTGCTTAATTCATAGGAGGATATGTTGGCCACTTTCTTTCCGCAAGGTTTATGTATAGCGTTGTGCCAGCTATTATTTGAGTCAATCAATCCAAGGGTATTAGAGGACTTTCCATTGTATCTAATAAGTTTTTCCCTATCATTATACGGGCCCAACCTCTTGAGAAATACTTGATCTTTATTATTGTTCTTCAAATGTGCATCCAACGACGAGTTTGCCATGTTGTTTATCGAATCCAAGCTTTCTACTTCTTGTTTGTTGTTGTCCATATGTTTTTTGGTTATGTTGCCCATATATTGCGTTATGTTAAGGGTTGAGAGACTAATTGAATTATGTCCATTGTTTAACGAATTAACCAAATCATGATTCGACTGTAATAATGTTTTGATGCTCTCCACATTGATCTTGTTGTTGTTCACATGCCCATTGACCTTATTGCTAACAGAATCAACAAATTGGATTTGTGCATTATTTTCACTCAAAGCTCGAACCAAAAATGCATGTGTGTCTCCTACATTGGATGTTATGATTCCATATACATCGTTCTTGTTGTTGTTCACCAGCCCACTGATTTTATCATTAACGAAATCAAAAGATTGGAATTGTGTGTTATTTTTATCCAAAGTTAGATCTGAAAAAGGTGTGTATATCCTTTGCAGAAAGCACCCAAGGGCTCTGCGTCATTTATCAAACCATCTATTAGTCCATCTGAACTCTGATCAATATTGTTATCCATGCCGCCAACACAATCTTCAGTCTACATGTTATTCAAATGAAATCTTAGTTTATCTAACTTCTTGTCATGTTTGCTTCTGGCATTGCGGCCCTCTTTATTTGCTTTTAACGCAACATGGAAACAATAGAATACCATACGTCGAAGTGAATCGGTTGGGACAAGTTAAGGTGGTTTTTGTTTGCTAGGTTCGATAGTCTATCAAGTGAGAATTTGATTTTTCTAATTTCACTGTAGATAAGAGCTTTGCTCAGGTGAACAAATTCCCTATGGTTGTGATGGTTACAAAGTCTATGATTAATGATGGCAAAGGGAGGAGTGAGGTTGAGGTCCCTGCATTATTTTAGAAATTGAATATCAGTTGCTCTCCTCTTAATTTTTATCTTAAATTTATCGCGCTTATGAATCTCAAGCTAGATGTCCCTTCCGTACAGGGAGCTGATTAGGGTTTGTAGATTTCTGTGGCATTGATTTTGAATTTCAAGAGTTGGAAGATGTCCCACAGTAGTCATTTTGGATCGTCTACGTTTTGAGTCTACACCAATACCTTACTAGCTTCTCTCAAGTACTATAGGACCCCTAGGAACTAACCAACCATTCCAGGTCTCCATCCCCTAAGATAACTTTCTTTTTAGTGAGCTAGACCCCCAGTCACTCCCATGACAAGGCATCCAAACAAATGTAAAGCTCCAGTCACTCCCACCGACCTACTTCCCAGCAACTATAATCTCTTTTAGGCAGTTTTGTGCCAACAACTATGAGATTTAAGCCACTTTTTCAGGGCTAGGATTTAGACCTCTAACCAGAACTTGATGAAACTTCTATAAATAATAAATAACATTCAAACAAAGCCTCTCATACAAAACTTACTCAAATACTTGACCTAATTCGGTCTAACCATGACATTCATTTCATCAAACACATAGCGAACATGCAACCTATAGGTCATGAATGCATATATGAACACACATATATGAAACTTATCTGAGTGTTACCAAGAAGGACTAATGCCCTCTCACAATAGCTACAATAATACCAATTAGGTCATGCATTCATTAACCAGTCATTCATCAATTAAAATATGATAAGATCCATACTTAAAATTATTATAAAACCATGCTTATAGCCGACATATAACCAGATAATCAACAATGATAGAAAAACCATTAAAGCCACATAATAACAAGTACATTTACTCATAAAGACAAGAGTAACTTAGCTCTTATTAACCATATACAAAATCCAACCAAGTCAGGGATTTCCACGTACCATCCAACCATAGATTGGGTTGAACTAAATCTTTCTTTCAGGCAAAAACCCACGTGCCATATTCTAAGCATGAATGTGGGATCGCATGGGATAAACCAATACATAAACAACCAAAGGAATCCAGAGGTTAAACCACCTCCACCCTTACACTATTGTGATCTGACCTAAACCAATCTCAAGATCATAAAACCAAATCGAGCTTGGATGCCTCAAAATTCCTTCACCATCCCTTAAGGAAATTTCCTCTCTCCACCCATCTGTTGAGGGCTTCCTAGATAAAACCATCTCCATCCCCAACCCTTGGGATTTTCCTGAGACCACATCACCCGAATTCAAAACCTTCCAATAATCAAGTATTCCCACTGAATCTACTAGATCCTTGCTTCCCTTTGCTTTCCTTTGATTTCATTGTCCTTCCTTTTCTTGCTTGCTTTCCTTCTCCTCTTGGTTCTCTTCTCCTCTTTGAGACTAATTCCAAAACAAAACTGACAAAAGGCCCCAAACTGATGCTCTGATGTATTTTTATTATTGATGCCTCTAATTTATTCATTTTCCCTCTATTTTTCTTTAATATCCTCCTCACATGCAATCTGTGACCTTTCACCTTCCTTCTCTCCTATTTTCCATCATTTTCGTAAATAAAATGTCAATAATTTTTTTTTCCTTTTCAATGCCTTTGCCTTTGCCAATTTCCCTTAGCCATAATAAACAACAAGTGATGCCTACTATATAGTTTTCCCAAATTTTAGCTTGGAATACATGTCCCATGACCTTGGTCTTATTTTTCCTTTATTAACTTTATTACATGAAATTTTAACCCAGGGCTATTACACTTTTCACCAACATAAATGTGTTGTTCTATTACATAATGTTTCTATATTAAAGAGAAAGATATAATAATATTGATTCCAAAGGATAAGACAATACTATGATAAAGGCAACAATGAAGGTGATAAAACAATGTGATGGAAACTTTATTAAAAGGCATGTAATGACTTTATTTAATGGTGTGGATGAGGTATTTAAATGCTACATGCAAAATATATAACAAAAGGAATGAAATAATGCCTTTTAAAAGCTACAATTTCAACAGAGGAAAGAGTTATATAAAAACATTGCAATGGGATATATTGTAGAAAATAATGTGTAGCTTCAATACTACTCATGAAAATTTGCTAAATCACAAGACTTGAAGCTACTCTACTCATCTACGGAAGTTAATTCACCATATATAACATAAATCATAGACATGCAAAAGGAAACATCACACATGCACAAAGATTTATCTAGGGGAAAGAAATTGCTCAAAACCCCTTATTATCTATATTGCATTAACCAAAGAATAGAGAATAAAAATAATGCTTTCTCAATCTTGAGCACACCTTGCAAGTGTATAGTCTATCCATTTTCCCGACTGACTGAACTTGGCCAACAATTAGCCAATTACAACCCTTCCCAAGCTCTTATTTCCTTGTGTTTCTCCCTTCATAAATAACCCCTATTTTTTTGGAATTTCACACTTTGGAAATACGCAATTTCCTTA
The DNA here is from genome assembly GCA_031772625.1 of Pinus tabuliformis. NCBI lineage: Eukaryota > Viridiplantae > Streptophyta > Pinopsida > Pinales > Pinaceae > Pinus > Pinus tabuliformis. Next base: position 953,818,907 of record CM062814.1, on the reverse strand, counting down.
GGTCATTCTTTGACTACATGCACCACTTGTACACATTGGAATATGCTACAACTGATAGTACATTTCCTTGGAATCTCCACCTCAACTGGGTAACCCAAATTCTCTGCATGCAACAATTTTTTTGGGTCGATTGATCAGTTAACTGGTTGATCACTGAGTGTGGTCGAAGTTCCTCTTCCACAAATTTACCTCGACTAGTTCTTCTAACATTTAGAACTAGTTAAAATGACAATAACCCGAATTAATTGAAATAGGTTGCTACAAATTAGCAATCAATCATATAGAACTGAAATCAAGCTTCCCCAACTCGAATTTACTGAGTTAATTGAGTGACAAGTGCAATGTCACCTCAGTTAACTACCTCCAAGAATTATGTTGAAATATAAATTCAAATTTTAATCTAGTTTGACCAAGGCAAGGTCAAAACTAGATTTCCTTGTTGCATTTTCAACACTCCCTCTCAACAAGAAAGGGATTATCAACCACCCTTATCCTGCAACTGTGGAACTCAAACTTCCCTCTTGACAAGGCCTTTGTCAAAATATCATCACCTTGTTCCTTTGTTGGAATGTACTGCAACAACATAATCCCCCTCTGCACACAATCCCACAGATGGTGATATCAGATATCAATATGCTTAGATCGATCGTGAAAAATAGGATTCTTAGAGAGTTTGATACAACTCTGATTATCGCAGTAAATCATAGTAGGATCCATCATCTAACCAAACAAGCCAACAAGTATCTTTCTCATCCATATCACCTCACATGTTGCGTGACTTGCAGTCATGTATTCTACTTCTGCTGAGCCGAGTGCCACTGATCTCTTCTTCCTGCTATACTAAGAAACCGTTGTGGACCCAACATTAAAAATTCCACCTGATGTACTCTTCTAGTATGGTGGATTTCCAACCCAATATGCATCTGTGAAGCCACACAACTTAACTCCCTTTGTCCCTTTGTATCATAGTCCAAACTGGGTAGTGCCTCTGAGGTACTGTTGAACATGTTTAGCTGCCCTCCAAAACAGTTTGGTTGGCCTAACCATGGGTTGGCTTAGCTGGTTGAATATTGTTGTAGTGGCTGCAACACCCTCCAAAATTTTGGCCTACATTCAAATCTTGGAATCTATTGTGGATCCTATGATTGATCGTTCCTTAGGAACTTATTGGTAATCTCATGATTTCAAGCTCCCTTCCTAAATATTAAGAGTCATTCATGTTTTCATCTTTATATAGCATGTGTCATATTTGGGCATGAGGATTATTGCTTGTCATGCAAAGGGAATTTTGTTTTGCTTCAAGGGGAAATATTTGTGATAATGAGTTGTTCTCATCATATAGACATGTTTCACACTCTTTTCCAAAGTTTAACGCACTATTGCACAAGTGTCGCCCTTATCCTCACAAAGTCCATCATCAAAACCGCACTTGTCATAAGCTGGCACAAAGATTGTTTCATTAAGAGAAGTATGTTTTCATATGTTCTAGATTTTCTATGTTGTATCACTAAGTTTTCAATTGTGTGATCGTAGTCAATTTCTATCACTGTTCACATCAGTCCATTAATCCCACACTTAGCCAAATTCTGGAGTACTCCTAGCAACATATCCTCAGCCAACTTTCCTTAACTATGCACTTCACATATGCAACCCTCAAGCCTTTTCCTTACTATTGGAACTGCACAATGCACAGGAATCCCAACCTAACTTTGCATCCAAAACTGCACAAATGCTTCCTCTAGTGTCCTTCCCTCAGCTAGAACCCATTATCTCTAGAAATTGTGTAGTTTTTTCCCTCAAGAATCTTAGTTTCCCAATTCACCTTGCCTCCTGAAACTAAGTAGATGTGTCCTACAAGGACCTTATCCCATAGTAGCCACTGCCTTCTTAAACTGTGCAATTGTGTCTCTCAGTGGCCACTGTGCAATTGTTTCCCTTAGTGAGGATTGTGCAGAAATTCCCCTCAGTCAGGCCTGATCTGCACACTACACAGTCTCAATGATCAAGCTTGACCCTTGGCTACTTGAACTGCACAATCGAACAGTCATTGGGCCTTCTCCCCTAGCCTGTCGCTCAGTCCTGACATAATTTATGAGCCTAAGTGCAACATCTTAGACTAGGGATTTATCAAACTGATGTCGTCTTGTCATGAGTGGATTACAGATACAACAATTCTACTAGGCTATGACAATATTATGAAGAAGGAGATTAAGAAGGATGACACACTAGATGACTATCAAGGAGTTTAGAAGAAAATATATTTATCATATAAGAATACCAAGGAACCTAAGGTATGATAGAAGATCGAGACCAAATGAAGACTCCATCTGATGCATAACTCTTTAGAGAGTAGGTATGGAAAATGAAACACATCTTTTGAAATACACTTCTTAGTGTAGCATGAAGGATTGTTTATCATTTTCATATCATTATTTCTTCAATTACATGCATTGGTTGCAAGCACTAAAATTTATTCCATGTGTTTCCTTTAAGTGTCTTTCTCCTTTTCGCTTGTTGGATCAATTGTTGTTTTTGGGCATGTTTGGTTACTATGTCATCATTGTGAACCTTTCCTGGTGGTTTTGAAGGTTCATATTTATGTATTCGAGTTTTCCTAGCCATATAAACACCTATCACACTCGTACACAAAGTCTTGAGCATTATCACACAAGTGTAGTCACGGTCATCCTAAAAGTCTATCCCACGGTGTCACACTTGTCGTTTCTTGTTGTGAGATAGTCACTCAGAGGGTGGTGCTTTCCTTGTTATTCCGATGGTCTATGGTTGTCATGTCATTGAAGTATGCTAAGTGTGTGATCATTGTTTGAGTTCATCACAAGTCCATCTTTCCTCCCGCACTTAGCCATTTCTCTGAAAATCCTTTCGAACAGAAAACTCACTTTCACAACGACCGTACTGTTCACTGCGCAGACTCAGCCCTAAGTGATGCAACCTTGCTACTTGGAACTACACAGTGCATAGTCACTGTCCCCCACGGTAGTTGCATTGCGCAATTCCAGAGTCGAGAACCCTGCCTTCATCCCCAAAATTGCGCAGTAACTTCTACCAGCCTGACCTGGAATGCGCATTTCGCAAGATTAGTCATCAAGCTTCCCCCACTTTCCTGCTGGAATCCCGAAATGCACAGAGAACCAAGCCTTCCTTGCCTCCTAGAACTATGAAGAAGTGTCCACCAATTTCCTCCCTCAATCAGGACTCACTAATCTCAAAACTGTGCAAATTTGTCCTCCAGGCCCCTCTGTTTCCCAATCCTACCTTGCCTTTGAAAACTACATAGACCTGCCTCCCGGGTCCCATCTTATAGTAACCACTGAACGTATCAACTACGCAATCCTGACTCCCAATGGCCTCTGCACAATTTTTTCCGGCAATGAAGAATGTGCTCAGGAGTTTCTCATCCAAGCCTGAGTTGCGCTCTACATAGTCTCAATGACCAGTCTCCCTCCCTATCAACTACAACTGCGCAATGCGCAGTTATTGGGCCCTCTTTCCCAGTCTGTCACCTATCCCGAGATAATTCCATCGATAACAGGCATCATCTTAGACTAGGTAATTTTTGGATTTGATTTCGTCCCGTCATGAGTGAATTGCAAGAACAGGTACATTGTTAGATCATGACGAGGTGGTGAAGAAGGAGAAGAAGGAGCGTACATGTTATAAGAATCACTTACAGTTAGATGACAAATAATATTTTCAAGTACAAGCAAAGGAAACACATGCATCCAACTACGTCTCAAGACCAAAGATCATTAAATACCCTACATCATCAAGCTATGCAGAGGAGAAGAGAAAGTGCATCCAAGAACACATCTATTACTCAGCAGAAACAACAGCTTGACAGTGCCACCTCAACAAGCTAGTCCATGTCAACAATGTTATGTCAATTCGTGTCATAAGTTGTCAAAGGCCACATCACTACTATGAGCCATGTCCATTGTAAATTGAATGTAATGTAAAGTAGAAGTCCAATGTACACACATGAATATGAAGAGTCATGTCAGTTGAAAAGTCATAGGAAGTTGAACAGTCATGAGGGTAGTCAAAGAGTCACAAGGGTCAAGCATCACCCTTGGTTATATATACCCCGTCATTGTATGAACAAATGACTTTTCTCCTTGGCTCCTCCCGCATAGCATAAAGAGTTTCAGTCAATTCTTTGAGGAGCAAGGAGTGGCTCCAATGTCCCACTATTGGGGCTAGTGATGTATTATGTAAATATGTGTCTTGAAACTTTTGCTTAATACAGAATCCTGTTCAGGCCAACATGTTTCAATGCATCACTTGTGGATGTTTGTATGACCATTATTTGAGCATTTTTAATTCATTTTGTTTCACATGTGCTAAGATAGTTGAACTATTTTGGTTATTTTAGTGCTTACCTTGATGGGAATGTGTTGTATTGGTTATCACTATTGTCTCATCCTTGTGGACTACTTTGTAAGATACTAGACAAAACTTTCTCGCTCATTGTTTATAACGACCGTCACATTCGTTGTGGACTATTTCGTTGGATGTTGGAAATATCTTTCCTTGTACCTTAGTTTCAATGACTGTCGCATCCGGTATGGACTATTCCGCTGGATGCTGGATAGACATTCCTGGTTCGCGTGTGTCTCTTCCTGGGTGGTACTATTACCTATCACTTAGAGGCTCACTTTTCTCCCCCCTTTTTGCAGTAAGAGAACCTTGACACAGTTGAATTGCACACTCGCTAGACACACTTACCTTGATATTCAAAGATACCATTGCATCTATCTCTCGTGTTGACAACTAGAGCCAAGGAAGATCTATAAGTATATGGAAATCAGGCCTTTATACTAGATGGGACTCCTACACAAAACAATGTGATGGCTAGTTGGGAATTCGTATTGGGGAGATCCCCTTGGTTGATGGATTTCTAGCACCGTCAACAAATACATAACACATGTATGGTCATGTGTTCACAAGATACATGAGTGAACCCACCAATTGTCAGTAAACATTTGCATCCACTTCCTCACCTGAAGTGGCATCCTCTTTCCTCTAGTTGGTTTCTAGAGGAGTCTCCATGGATTTGCACTTGTCCATGCAATACCTCTGAAGTATCGTACTGGCATACATTCCTTGAGAGACAAACAATTCCCCATCACCTTTTCATACTTCCAATCTAAGGAAGTAGTACATGAGACCCATGCTTCTCATCTAGAACTCTCTAGCAAGGTCCTCCTTGCAAGAATAGATCAATTTCTCATCACCAAATAGGATCAATTCATCAACATATAAAACAACAATCAACAATTTACCTTCTACCAAAATATGATAGAGGTTTGCATCCACTTCACTTTTTGTGAATCCCAAACCAGTGAGATAACTATCAATACTAGTGTACCAAGCATGGAGTGCTTGCTTGAGACCATACAATGCTCGCTTGAGTCTGTACACATGAGACTCTCAATCAAAAGTCTTGAAGCCTTCTAGTTGCACAGTATACACCTCCTCCTAAATAACTCCATTGAGGAATGCAATTTTCACATCCATCTAGTGGATCTTTCACCCTATCTATGTAGCCAAAGCAAGGATTGATCTGATGGATGAGTACCTTGCTATAGGATAAAAGGAGTCCTCATAGTCAATTCCCTCCACCTGAGATTACCCCTTGGCCACAAATTTTGCCTCGTAATTTTCTATGCTTCCATCATCTACATGCTTCACCTTGAAGATCCATCTCAAACCTATTAGAGCCTAAATCTACCTCAGGTTGAGAAAGGTAGGATCCAGGACCAACATCAAACCACGCTTAACCTAGTAGCTAGCCCTACCAGGTCGGGAGAGGGCTCTCTCCGGGTCAATATCAGCAAAATATGATCACTAAAGGTTTGAGATGACTGATATAACTACTGATCTTAGGCTAGGTATATGTGCAAATGGTTTGATTGAATAAAATGATGTGTTTGTTGGTTCTAATGGAAAGGCAGTTTTGGGGTGCAGGGAATGAGGCTTAGTCTTGTAGAGATCTCAATTGGGCAAGGTAGGCAACTGATTTTGGCACTTCAAATCAAATGAGATGGAGGGATTAGACAGGTGAGGAGTTGAAGAGGGCAAGAGAAGCCATGGATCCTCTCCAAACAGCTGAAAACATCAAGAAACTAAAGCAAACCTCAAGTAGAGCACTGCAATTTCAATGGATTCTATTTTCACTCTTGTTTGATTTAGTTAGGAAGAAACAAGATAGATAATGTCACACATAACACATAAGTAAATTCATAAATACAGAAGAAAGCACTGTACCAAAACAAAATGCCACAGGGATCCCAAAGAGTGCTGCAAACCCTGGTCTCGATCCTTAGCCAAAATGCTGATATGAGTGTACAATGAAGCTCCTTACTTTCTCAAGGGTCCAACCATGCTAATGGCTGAAAAACCACATAATATAGACAAACCATAGCTCATCCTAGCCTCTAGGGATCGAGCTCACATTTTTAGGAGTTGTTCCAACTAATTCTAAACTGAGAACTATAAATTAGGTAGTGGAACAACATGCCTCTAGAAACAAAGGAACTGATTCATTCAATTTCAAACAACTTTTTAACAGATGAATCTACCTCTATAAGTGAAAATTTGAAATATTTACATCATGATCCATCAATTTACAGTAAATTACATCACAAATTTTACATTAAGAAGGTGAAAAAGTCAAACTGGTAAAAACTAGGCGAAAAACAAAGTATACTTGGTCAAACTGAGCAAAATTTGTCGAATGCGCCGCTCTAATTTCCCTATGCATAGCGCCTGTTTGGAGCCACTTTTGAAGGCCTTCCTAGTGTCCAAATTCACTCCAAGTGTGCTTTTTGGAAAGTTCTACCTGTCTACTTTCTAATCCAAGTGGAATTTTTCAATTTGGCCTCCATTTGCTCCTCCAAAATTCATTTCTCCCAACACTACTTCCTGTGTGTCAAAATAGGGGCAGTAAGGTCATTTTTTGAGTATTTTGACCTTTTTTAGGGCTCAAAACCTATCCAAATTTATTGGCCATTGGTAGGAAAGAATATTTTTTCATGCCAAATCCAGAAATTCTGAGTTTTTTTCATTTGGAGGCTCCTACCAAAAGCGAGCACTAGGTGGCACGGCGCATAGAGCAGAAATTCCTGTTTTTTGTGCAAAAAATTCCAAAAATGCAAAAAGTGCCCCAAATTTTTTGGAATTTGGACTAAGTCTTCTCCATCAAGCATTGTGTTGGTCCAAGGAAGCCTCAGCCAATATCTAAATTCTATCATGCTCCTTTCACCTCTTTGATGCCCTTTTCAACTTTGCCTTTAAGCTCCTGATTCTCGCCTTGCAAACTTTGTTTCTCGCCATGTAATGATATACCATATGTCTCAACAATGTCTTCTACTTGTTGGCCTTCTCCAAAAACCTCTCTAAGTGGATATTAGCATAACACTTCCGGTCCCAACCTTGGCATTATCCACTCCGAAGAGCGTGCCTCTTTCAAGCCATGACTCCCGATCGGCATTGATCTCTTGCTCAAGTGAAGTGAGCTCCACCCTCCTCCTTTGGGCAGCTTGGTGATTCTCCCGAATGTTTTGCAACTCCATAATCACTTGTTGATCTTCAAGATGCTTATTTCTTTCCTCCATGTACTTTATAATCCATTTATCCCTTTCCAAATTGAGGGACAATGCATTGATGTCCACCTACTGCTCTTGGATGATTTCTTTGAGATTTGTGCTTTGCGGGCCCACATCAGTATCATCACCCTCAATGAGAATGAAATCAGTCTCCTGCTCACCTGATGGTCCTTCATCCTATAATGGCCTCTTTCCTTTGTCCTGAACCTATTGTGTTGATGAAGAAAGTGAGACCCCTTCCACCCTGGGTGGAGATAATACTCCCTTCGCTGCTGCGAACAACCGTCTAGTGCCCTTATGATAAGTGATAAACACCGACATACTAGCGGTCTGTGTCTCATGACCCTCATGCTGATATGAAGGTTCACCTGTCTCATGCAAAACCTCAGGAGGTCCCTGAGGAGCTGTGAAAAACTCACGAGAAATGAAGTCCTCCCAAGTGATGCCCTGCAAACTGAGCTGATGAATGACCACAATTTTGATAAGAGCAAAATGGTAAATACTGTTGAATTGCTGCTGAGGAGTCTTCTGTTGCACTAGGGTGGTCATTTTCTCAATATTTTGGCATATGAAGTAAGGGAGGTTCATCATCCTCACTCTAGTAAAATGCATCAGCAGCCTAATATGATAGGCATATAAACGGGAAAACTGGCCCTCATAGCTGAAATACTTCATTATCAGTTTCATTAAAGGAGCATATGAATCTTTGAGGTACCGAAAAGGAAACACTCTGCTGAGTTGTCTCAAATAAACGGGCTTGATGTATGGTTCATCATGCTTCATGTCAATTTGTTTCCTCTTGTTCCATTGCTCTCCAATGTTAGGAATACCGGTTGCTAGTGAAATAGATTCTGGTGTTAAAGTGAATGTGACACCAGCTAGAGTGGCTTGACCATCATGTAAATGAAGCACAAACAAACGGGCCAACTCATGATGAAACTGAATTCTAGCAACCATCTCACAAAATTCATAGCAGGACTGGTGTTGGAAACAAGTGATGGCGAGAGGGCAGGCCTGTAACTCAGCAAGAGTGGTAGGTTCTTCTCGAATATGTTTGCCACCTCTATGAGGCCTCCTGGGTGCATGTACCTCTGTAGGAGAATCACTATGTGTCTCCTCTTCATGATCATATGAAGGATCAGACTCCATTTCTACTAGTAAGTGATTTCACTTGATGAAAAATAGGAAAATTATGGTGTTTCTTGATTTTCTACCACCAGGGAAAAGTGATATGAGGGACTGTAGAGGGAGGGAAAAATGAGGGATTTTAGGACCATTAGGATAGGGTTTACTTAGGGAAATAAGGGATTAGGGAGTGATATAGGAGTTTTAGGGATAATAGCTAGGGTTTGGGAATTTATATTTAGGATTTAGGAAATGGGAATTCAGGAAAGGGGTAGATGATTTTGGGAATATGGGAATTAGGGAATGGGGAATAAAGTGAGAAAATGAGTGAAGGAGTGGACAAATGAAGAAATGGGAGAATAAATTTTGGCAGCCAAAACAAAAATGCAAACCCTAGATAGCAGTTTCTTGGGAAATGGCAAAAATGTAGGGTTTGATTTTTGTTTACACCATCCACCATAAATTTTATAACAAACTCTTTCACTAGTCAAGAGGAGAGTTGCACTTACTTGTTCAGTGGAGGATTTGGGCGATTTGGGCGATTTGAGGAGTTTCTAAAGATTTCGAGCTTGCCAGGTCTATGAGCCGCGCCTAGAACCCAACGCACGCGCCCTTTGTATGTACTGCGCTCATTCAGTTTTACACTGGAAATCACGGCCCTATACGCTGCGCCACTTGCCCAGTGCGTCGCACCTCTGAATTCGGGCAATTTCTTCCCAATTTCTCTTGTTTGCTCACACACGGCTTTGCCTTGCTTCAATTCTTCTTGTTGGATGAAATGAGCTTTTGAATTGAAAATATAATTTATATACTAGGAGCTTTTAAATATTTGATTCATAAAGACCCACTTTTACAATGTTTGGAATATGACTTTATTTTTTTAACTCTGTTTTTGAGCTTTTTCACTTTATTTGAGCTTGTGATGAACTGAATGAATTGTTTTCTGTTTGCTTTGCAGGGGGTTGGAGCTACTGAGGCTAGGGAAAGTGACCAAGGTTTCCATTAAACTGTTTTACATATGAAGGAAATGAAATTACATGAATTTGTACAATAAAAGCTAAAATACTATGTTTTTCCTCAAAACAGAGTTTTGAGGAAAAATACATCTCTGGGTACTTGATTATGAAATTTATTGACAATAGAACTTCCTCATGTGCCTGTTGGCTATTATTGGACATTTTGAAACCCTTTTTGATGAAACCCTAGACCTAATGAGACCTAAAACCCTAAAAATAACTTTTGCGGATTTAAACACAAAAAATGACTGCAGATGATCTAGATGAGTGAAAATGGGCCAGCGAGTAAAGGACATGAGGGAAAATTTACAATAAGACACTACAGTCAGATGATCCATGATCTTAATGGAATGCAGTTGACCGAGTGAGACACCTAAAATGCAATGCAACAAGAGAATTTGATCACTGACGGAGGGATGAAGATACTGCCACTAACAAAACCCACAACTAATTTTTTTACTGGTCTTAGAACCAATTCCCAAACATTGTTCTTCACAATGGATTCATACTCCTCCACCATTGCATCAACTCATACTAGTTTCTCTATTGCTTCCTCGGAAGAGGATGGCTCAGTCTCTACTAGCTCAGTCATAAGAGCCATGTAGCCAGTGTACCAATCTGGTGACCTTCTTTGATTGTGTTGATTTGAAGGAGCACCCACATTCTCCCTCGCATCCTCCACAAGTCTCTCAACTTCTCTAGTTCTCTTCCCATCTTCTTTGGATGGTTCTGCTTGAGTTACTATCTCCATTCTCTACTCAACAACTTGTGGCTTTTCCACAACATCCTGAGGCTCCTCCTTTAGAGCTAAAATCCCCTCCTTTGGTGGGATCTGAAGCTCCCTTGCATGACAACATCGCATGGATTTGTCTTCATCAAATTTTACATCCCGTCGCACAACTATGATTCTGAGGGATCAAAAATACACATGATATTTGTGGGGAGTTTATGTGTAACCCACAAATACACAACACTCTGTTTTTTCCTCCAACTTCTTCCTTGACCCTTTGGATACATGGAAATAGAAAAAGGATCCAAAGATCATCAAGTGTGACACATCCGAATTCCTCCCTGAGAAAGCCTCCTCTAGTGTGATCATGCCAAGAATCTGATATGGAGTCATATTCTGCAAATAGATCATTGTGTTGCATGCTTCATCCCACAAGTGCAGAGGTAGGTTTTGGTCATGAAACATTATCTGCGTTGTTCCCACAATGCTTTGGTTCTACCTCTCAGCCACCCTATTCTGTTTTGGGTTGTGGGGTATTGTCAACTCTCGTCGAATGCCTTCTTTTGCACATAAATTTAAAAACTCATTTGACACGTACTCACCTTCATTATCATTCCTGAGAGCCTTAACCTTCTTGCATGTTTCTTTCTCCACCAGTGCCTTGAAATCTAAGAACTTGGAGAAAGTATCATCCTTCTTCCGGATGAAGAAGATCCAACACTTCCGCAAATAGTCATAAATAAAGATAACAAAATACTTACGCCTGGCAGTGAAGGCTATCGAGAAAGGTACACAAACATGTTGGCTCTCAACTAGGGCAAAACCTCTCTCTCCTAGAGAGGAAAACCCTTCTATAAATTTCTCTTATTGAAGCTTCAATTGACCAATGCCAAACCCTAGACCCTTGACCAATAGATCCTCCAAGCACAACACATAGTATTTCTTGCTTTTGTTCTTCAATCAGTACCTTCTTCTTCTCTACAGCTTTATCTCTTTCTTCGTACTTCTTCCAGAAACTGATAGCACTGCTCTTTTTACAGCAACTGTAGAAACCCTAGGTCTCCTTAGAGACCTCTTCTTTGGTGTCTTCCTTTCCTTATCTACCTCACTAGGTAGTCTTCCTTATATTTGATACTTGGACTAGAGAATGAGGATTTTATTCAGATATATCTTCAATTTAGAGGTTGATCCTCTTAACCCTACTGCAACTCTGATTTCTTCGCACATGTGGCTGATCTCAGTATTGAAATAGACTCTTTTGCTTTCTCTCTTTCTTTGCTTTAGGTGGGAACTACTTTGATTGAGATGGAGGCCTATTATGATCCTCTTCTTAGCTCAATCAAACTCTATTATGTCAACACACTTATGGATCTGATGTAACCATAGAAATAAGCTTCTTTCTTTGCATGTGTGATAGAGTTTGGCCCCAAAACAGTCCTCCAAAACTCAAATTCCTTTCTCTCCTTCTTTGTTGTCCTAGTTTACACACCTCTTTCTTGACTCTTTTTCTCGTTGATTTCAGAGATCTCTTGGTGGTTCATTTGTGAGGTCTAACTTCCCTATATATAGGATTTTTTCCCTCCTATTTGGGCCAATTAGAGCTAGTGAGGCTAACTTGACTTTAAGTGCACCAAAAAGTCATTCTTTGAGCTGAAATGAAGAGGAAACTTGTCTTTGCTTTGGAGGATCACCTTTGACATATTTCTTTGACTCTAGTACATAGATTTACATAGTATAACATGCCAACATGGGTCTTTAACAATTACATTGACTCTTTGACTTTCCTAGAAGCACTTAAACATGTGCTTGACCTATGCAATGAGCAAGAAACTCATTTATATATTTGACAAAATAATAATTCTTTTTTCTTTACAAGTATAGAGACTTACATTTATGAAGACCGAACCTAATTACACTTTCTTCAACACTCCCTCTTAACTAGGGGGTATTCATGAATCATTTACAAGGTGTTTAGACATTTTCAATCTGAAGAATTCACATAAGATAAATTGGATTGGCAACCCATCTATTATAGCATCATAGTAACCAACATTGTCTTCACAGCAAGGCCTTGATTGATAGCTCTATCTCTCATTCGATCATAGCACAATGTTGCTGAGACAAATGACTATAGATAGCTTCATCATTGTCTCTCAAGGTACATACCCACTCGGGTGTTTACTCAGTAATACCTTCTAGGAATATTCTTATATTGGGTTCCCAGCACTCAAAGAATATCTATCCTCTTGCCTACTCTTATCTTGGATGCCCTACACATCCTCATAGAGTGTCGAATTCTAGATGATTACCCAATCCTCCATTCTTTCTTCCCAAGTGAAGACAAGAATGTTTTGTCTATATCTCCCTCTCAACTAGGGAAGATATGCCCATTCCTATAAAGTAATGTACCCAAGCTCCCTCTGACCAGGGACTTTCCCAAGCTCCCTCTTAATTGGGGACTTGTTAGAGCTCCCTCTCAGCTATGGACTCTCCTTTTTCATTAGCAACTTCTTCTAATGGATCCTTCAGTTGCTTGATCACTTTCTTTCCTTGATTTCATGAATTTCAGTCGAGCTTCTTCCTTGTAGGGCATTAGCCATTCATCACTTTCCTTCTTGGTTCGTCATGTCATTCCTCTCTTCATGGAAAATGTTTTACTTGATACATATCTGGAACCTTCTTCATATGGATACTTATTTCTCATCATGTTTCTTTCTGGAATTTCCATCCTCCACATGAATTCTAGTTGTGCTTGCACTTACATCTCTTATTCCAGTAGCCCTACATTAACCCATCCAGATATTACTCAAAAAAATCAAACTATAACATTAATTCAAATAGTATCTTTTGAGATGACTCTTCATCAAGACATCTTATTGGCTAGAATCATCCGCATCCTACATGTTCACATCTCCTAGGCCTTTCCAAGTGTCAAGGGTCCTTTGATCTTTTTATTCCTCTGTCAGAATTATCATGCCTTCTTCCAAGAGATGTCTTAACAAATCTATCAGATGTTGATTCCTAGTGTCCATGGTCTCTTTATCTCATGTGCTTCTTTATAGGTTCTCTTGTTAGTCACCTCATACTTCATATGAGGACATTTCTCATGTTTACCTTTATCAGTGTGTGAACCATGTCTTCCATGCATATTTTTAATGAAGGGGATCTATCCTTTTCTTGACAATGCTATCAGAGAAATTCCCCATGCTTCTTAATACAAATGATGACATGACCTAAATGAAAACATAGATGCATACATGCATCATCTTAGTTCTTTCCTTGATCATCTCTACTTCCTTTGACATCTTCCTTTATTGATATTACCTCAATCTCCTTTGCTTTGTTTTATCTTCCTTGCTACATATCATCCTTCCTTGAACCCCCATAAGTGGAATTCCCATCAAGACATCTAACTTTTCTGAAAATCATGAACCTTCTATTGAAGATTCCACCATAGGATCCTTATAATCCTTATCTTGCAAATGCTTCTTTCTGTTGATGATAGTGGCCTTCTAAGATTATTCTTCCTCATCATGATCATTCCTTTATGAATTGATGAGGTCATTTAATGGCTACATACTTCCTATATTGAATGTATTTATCTGAGCTATCTCTAGAGAATGCTCCTATACATATATTGAAGGTTCCATCCTTATAAGTCATGCATTCTATCCTACTCCTACATATTCCTATGATACCCAAAACTTTAAAGAGAACTTAGGTGAAGAAGTTGATCTCAGTCATAGTAGAGATCCGGAGGGGCTTCCTTTTTTTGCTTCTTCTCTTATTCTTTTACTTCTTGGGTAATGTGGGCTTCTTCTCATTTCCTCTTATTGTTGTCCTTCTTGAACTTAGGATAATCCCTCTTATAGTGTCCATATTCTTGGCAGCCAAAGCATTGGACTTTTGACATATCTCTTTTACCCTTTCTCTGTGGACCAAACTTGCCAAATTTTCCTTTTCTCTTGGCCATAGCAGCAAATGATTGCTCCTTTGATCCCACATCATCTTTTTCTTTGAGTCGAGTCTCTTCAATTTTTCATAGAGACCAAAGTTCATTCAATGGGGTGGCTTCCTTCTTTGCCTATATACTTGCTGTGAAGTTTCCCCATTCCTCAGGTAATGCATTGAGCACCATAGTTGTCATCTCTATCTAACATAACTTATCCTAGTTCTTGTAGCTAGTCTCTCATCTTAGAGATCTTCATGAAGTAGGGAGATATTCCTTATTCTCTGGATATATTCATTTTATATAATTTATTACGCAACGATATCACTTCTCCAACTATACTAACTGAGCATATTCCCACCAGCTTATCATAGATTTCTTTAGATATTTCAATGGAAACATAAGGAATGAGAGGGTCCTTGATGGATTTTATCAGAATCCTTTGAGCCCTTGTTTCATCCTTATTATACTTTTCTGGGGCTTGAGTTTGTTCCTTTGCAAGAACAGTGACATTCCCTTTGATGTAGTCCATAACTTCATTTTCTTTGAAAAGTAGATCAGTCCTCCTTTTCCATGTAAGGAAATTAGCATTCCCAACCAATTTGTTGCTTTCTTTGAAAAAAGACATTTTGATATGTTTAGAATAGGACATAAAAATACTTACTTTAGAGAGTTGTTATGAAGAGATATTATTGCTTCCTTCAAGATTTGATGATTTGTGTAGGTTTTAACCCAGTATAGAAAATTACTTGCATACGAATTCTGCATACGAATTCTAAAACACAGAAAATAAATAATGCGAGTGCAGAACACATAAAACACATATACACAGAGATTTTCCCCTGGATCCCAAAACCGGGACTACCAGCTTGTTTTTTCATTATGTTCCTTTCAATGTTATAATACATATTTATACATGCCGAAGCATCCAATACCATGGACCGAAAACCATCGTCCAAAAAACATGTGCGAAAATCATGCACAAAACCATAAGTGGGTCCACCCAACCTAACATAGGGTCCAAAACCAAAATTTTCCGGGGCGCTACACTGGACCCCATAAAGTGGAGTTACGGGTGCCCCTCAAACCCCCTGTTAACTACGTGGAAAGAATATAACACAACCCAACATTCTCCCACTTGTTGTTTTCTTTCCACAGGGGGCCACAAGAGAGCTTAGTCATTTTTCCAGCCCTGAAATGCCCATTGTCTCTCTACACCAAGAGAACTTCTCAGAGCTCATAGATTTTGTTAATGCATCTGCAGTATTCTTCAAAGTTTCCACCTTTACCAGCAACACCTTTTTGTCTTCTATCATATCCCTCACAAAGTGATACTGAACATCAATTTGCTTTGTCTTTGAATGATATGCGGGGTTCTTTGCCAAGAAAATTGCACTTTGGCTGTCACAATCTATCCTTAGAGCTTCCTGTACTAACCCCATACTTGAACACAATCTCTACAACCAAACTGCTTCCTTATTTGCATGAGTGGCTGCCATGTATTCTGCCTCTGTAGTTGACAGTGCCACTACAGATTGTTTCTTACTCATCCAACTGACTGCACCTCCAAATAGGTTAAACACATACCCACTTGTAGGTCTTCTCTGATCCAGATCTCTAACCTAGTTTGCATCAACAAAGCCATGAATATCCAACACTCTGTCCAATCCTGGTCTTCCTTGATGGCACAAACCATAATCACTAGTGCCACGCAAATACCTGAAAATCCGCTTCGTTGCTGTCTAGTGCTCCTTCCTAGGTTTTGACATAAACCTGCTCAATACTCCCACTGCATGTGCAATGTCTGGTCTAGTACAGACCATTACATACATCAGGCTACCGACTACACTTGCATATGGAACACGGGACATGTCCTCTTCCTCTTCTTGTGTCTTGGGACACTGTTCAGTAGATAACCTCACACCTATAGGAATAGGAACCTTCACCGGTTTATTATCCTGCATATTAAACCTCTGCAATATTGTCTCGACATACTTCCTCTGGCTTAACCAGAGCTTCCTCTTTTCCCAATCTCTTTTAATTTCCATGCCCAAAATATAGTATGTAGCACCAAGATCTTTCATGTCGAATTTGGAAGACAATTTGGTCTTCAAATCCTAGATAATTTCTTTTTCATTTCCAACTAGCAACATATCATCCACATACAAGACCAGATAAATAACATGGTCACCAATTAATTTAAAATACACACAGTGATATGCTTTGCTTCTGGTGAAGCCAAGTCCCCGTATAAATGTATCAAATTTCTGATACCACATACTTGGTGACTGTTTTAACCCATATAGAGACTTCTTTAACTTACATACCAGTTCTTTCTTACCCTTCACCGCAAAGCCTTCAAGTTGCTTCATGTAGATCTCCTCTTCCAGATCCCCGTGAAGAAATGTTGTCTTCACATCCATCTGTTCTACCTCAAAATCAAAAGCAGTAGCAATAGATAAAAGTAATCTAATAGAAGTTACCTTGGCAACAAGAGAAAAAATATCACCAAAATCAATTCCCGACACTTGGGAATAACCTTTTTCTACCAACCGAGCTTTATTTTTCTCCACTTTTCCTTCTGCATTTGTCTTCTTTTTGAACACCCATTTGTTGCCAATGAGTTTCCTTCTAGCCAGCAACTCCACCAGATCCCAAGCCTCATTTTTGTGCAAAGATGTCATTTCATCAACCATGGCCTCTTTCCAAAGTTTTCCATCCTCTGAATCTATTGCTTCCTTCACAGCTCTGGGATCATCGTCAGTAATAGATAAAGCAAAATTTGAACAGAAATCAGATGGACTATACCTTTCAGGCGGCCTTCTTTCCTGAATTTATCTTCTCACAACTGGAGTTTGTGTCTCTTCATCTTTTGATTCCTCCTCTGCTGTAGAGTCTGATTCTTCCTCCTTTAGCTCAAACTCTATCTTCTCAGGTTCCTTTGGTTGGACTTCATGTTTAATAACATCTTTCACCTCTCTGAACACCACATCTCGGTTGTACACAACCTTCCTTGTTACTGGGTTCCAAAGCTTATAACCCTTTAAACCATCCTTATACCCAATAAAGATGCACTTTTCAAATTTACTATCCAACTTGGTTCGTTTCTCCTTTGGAACATGTACATATGCATCACATCCAAATACCCTTAGATGTGAAAGAGAGGGTTTCTTACCAGTCCATGCCTCTTGTGGAGTATTATTCTCCAACGCTGATGAAGGTGACCTATTGACCAGGTAACATGCAGTATCCACCGCCTCTGCCCAGAATTCCTGTCCTAACCCAGCACCACTGAGCATGCTTCTTGCCCTTTCCATCAACGTCTTGTTCATTCTTTCTGCAACTCCATTTTGCTAAGGTGTATATGTAATAGTCTTATTCCGTGCTATACCACACTTCTTATAGAATTCTTCAAATTCCTTGTTGCAAAACTCTCCACCATTATCTGTCCTCAGCACTTTTATCTTCTTCTCTGTCTGATTTTCCACAAGAGCCTTAAATTCTTTAAACCTGTCAAAGACTTCAAATTTCTTCTTAAGGAAATATATCCATGTATTCCTTGAGAAGTCATCTATAAATGATACATAGTACACAGACTTACCCAATGATGGAACCTTCACAGGTCCAAACACATCACTGTGCACAAGCTCTAATATCTGTTTCGCGCTCTTACTACCAAAGGGGAAACTCACCCGATTATGCTTCCCATATACACAATTTTCATAGAAATCAAAATGCAGAGAGCTATTACTCATACCTTCTACCATACCTTTACCATGAAGTATCTGAAGGCCCTTCTCTCCAATATGTCCAAGCCTTTGATGCCACAACATGGTCTTCTCTCCAGAGACCACTAGATTTTCTGCTCCACTTTCAGGAACCACAAAACTATTGCACCCATTAATAACAGTGCTACCTTGCAGCTTGTACAGAGTTCCAATCCAAACTCCTCGCATCAATATCAGTGCTCCCTGAACCATCTTGCAATTATCCTTCTCGAACACTGTTTTTACACCTGCATCATCCAGCTTGCTAACAGAAATCAGATTTTTGGCTAATGCAGGAATATGTAGAACACCTGGAAGCATTCTAACCCTTCCACCTTACAACTTCAACTTTACTTTCCACAACCAACGATTCTAGCCTTCCTGTCATCCCCCAAGAAGACATCACCACCACCATATTTCTCATACTCGCAGAACCACTTTCTATGGGGAGTGAAGTGAAAGGATGCACCTAAGACAATCAACCATGCCTCATGATCTCCATGTGTATTTGAAGAAGCCAAGTACACATCCCCACCTTCATCTGAGGTGGTTTTCACCTCTACAGAAGGAGCCTCATCATATCCCTTTCCTTTGTTAGGAGCTTTATATTTTCAGTCCCTTTTATAGTTCCCTTCCTTTCCACATTTCTAGCACACCACCTTTACAGGTTTTCCTGGAGATTTAGATCTCCCTTTAGATTTAGATCTCCCACTCTATGACTTATTTTTGTTTATGTCCTGGGTCAACCCTCGTACAAACAAGGCATCACCATTTTTTTCTATCTCATCTCCTTCGTCAACAAGGATGAGACTATTTCATCAAAATGCAAGGCAGTTGCATTGCTACCTATTGTAATAACCAGACTATCCCACGAATCTAGTAGAGAACACAACAAACTGATGCACTTGTCTTCATCTGAAATTTTAATATCAACGGATGCTAACTGACTTACCAAAGTATTAAAAGCGTTCAGATGCTCTGTCATTGAGTCTCCATCTTTCATCCTCATGTTATACAGCTTTTTCCGCAGGAACAGTTTATTCACTAGAGACTTAGATTGGTACAAAGTCCCTAACTTGTCCCACAAAGCCTTCGCCGTAGCTTCCCCTGATACATTCAGAAATACTGAATCTGAGACACGCAATCATATTGTGCTCTTTGCCTTCTGATCCAACTTCTTCCATTCTTCATCAGACACTCCCGTTGGTTTAGTACCCAGATCTACCACGATCCACTAGTCTTTATCCACCAATAGATCCTCCATCTTGAGTTTCCACAACTCAAAACTCTGACCATTAAATTTCTCGATCTCTATCTTTCCATTGCCCGCCATCTTCTTTCACCACCAGAATTGATCTCGTAGATCTCCCTCTAAATAGGGTCTACCACAAGCCCGAGCAAAACCCCTCAGCAACAAAGGCGTCCCCTTGAAGCCAAAACAGCTCTGATACCAAATGTAGGTTTTAACCCCGTACAGAAAATTACCTGCATACGAATTCTAAAACATAGAAAATAAATAATGTGAGAGAAGAACACATAAAACACATATACATAGAGATTTTCCCCTGGATCCCAAAACCGAGACTACCAGCTTGATTTTTCATTATGTTCCTTTCAATGTTATAATACATATTTATACATGCTGAAGCATCCAATGCCATGGACCGAAAACCATCGCGTCTAATACCACGGACCAAAAACCATCGTCCAAAAAACATGTGCGAAAATTGTGTACAAAACCATAGGTGGGTCCACCCAACCTAACATAGGGTCCAAAACAAAAATTTTCTGGGGGGCTTCCCCAGACCCCATAAAGTGGAGTTACAAGTGCCCCTCAAATCCCCTATTAACTATGTGGAAAGAATATAACACAACCCAACAATTTGACTTCTTAGATCTTGGATTTCTTCAAGATTCTTCCTTCAAGGTGCATTGTGAGAGATCTTCTTGGTGATGAAGAATTCTCAGTATGTAGTTCTAGAGATCTTCATTGATGGGCCTTGATCTTGGGTGCCTTCCTTTGAAGATGAATAATCTTTGATGGAGACTCTTCTTGGATGATCCTTCTTGGAGATGACTTTATATGGAAGGATTTCTTCTTTCTTTTTCCCCAGGATGGTAGTCCTTATTGATGGATCTATAACCCTAGATTGTAGATCTGATGCTTCAACCTTTGTGTTCTTGAGATGCCCTTCCTTGTTGTGTCACCTTAGCTCTGAAACCATGTTGAATAATCTAGGGCATCTAGGTAGGATGAGATTCTTCTAACAATGATAACCATTTGTGAGGTACTTTTTATTTTTTCTTATTAGCACAATCTTCTCTTATTATTATTAGAGTGTGTTTTCTTAATTCATAAAATAGTTACCAAAACAAAAGATACAAGAACACAAGATGTTGTTTCTTAGCCTGGGAAAAACTTCTCTCTCCTAGAGAGGAAAACCCTTCTGCAAATTTCTCTTATTCAAGCTTCAATTGACCAATGCCCAACCCTAGACCCTTGACCAGTAGATCCTCTAAGCACAAGACATTGTCTTTCTTCCTTTTGTTCTTCAATCAATGCCTTCTTCTACTATGCACCTTGATCTCTTTCTTTTCACTTCTTCTGGCAACTGATATCACTTCTCTTTTTCCAACAACGGTAGAAACCCTAGGTCTCCTTAGAGACCTTTTCTTTGGTGTCTTCCTTTCCTTCTCTACCTCACAAGGCAATCTTCCTTCACTTTGATACTTGGGCTAGAGAATGAGGATTTTCTTGAGATATATCTTCAAGTTAGAGGTTGATCCTCTTAACCCTACTGCAGCTTTGATTTCTTCACACGTGTGCCTAATCTAGGGCTTGAAATAGATTCTTTTACTTGCTCTATTTCTTCGCTTTAGGTGGGAACTACTTCACTTGAGATGGAGGCCTATTAAGACCCTATTCTTAGCCCAATCGAACTCTATTATGTTGTTTCCATTGTGGATATGATGTGACTACATAAATAACCTTCATTCTTCGCACATGTGACAAAATTTGGCCCCAAAACAATCCTCCAAAACTCAGATTCCTTTCTCTCCTTCTTCATTGGCCTAGAAGCACCTTCTTTCTCTTTTTCACACCTATTTCTTGACTCTCTTTCTCACTGATTTTAGAGATCACTTGGTGGTTCATTTGTGAGGTTGAAATGCCCTATATATAGGAGTTTTTCCCTCCTATTTGGGCTGACTTGAGCTAGTGAGGCCGACTTGACTTTAAGCGCACCAAAAAATCATTCTTTGAGCCGACATGAAGAGGAGACTTGTATTTTCTTTGGAGGATCACCTTTGTCATATTTTTGTGACTAGTACATAGATTTACATAGTGTAACATTCCCACATGGGTCTTTAACAATTACGTTGACTTTTTGACTTTACTAGAAGCACTTAAACATGTGCTTGACCTATGCAATGAGCAAGAAACTCATTTCTATATTTGACAAGAATAATAATTCTTTTTCTTTACAAGTACAGAGATCAAAATTACATTTATGAAGACCAAACCTAGTTACATTTTCTTCAATAGTGTGGACACTTCGTTGCATAGTGCCTGAATTCATGATAGTGAAAGCACACTATTATGGACAAGTTTTTCTTCTTGCCCCTTGACTAGATTCTGCTTTATATTGGGATTTCTTCCCTTTCCATTTATTTTCCTTTCCATCCAAGGCACAGTTCTCCTAATCCTTGCCCTTGGATGAATTCTCATCTCTGTTATTTCACCTTATCTCCACCTGTACTAAATCAGACCATAATCTTTCCCAATTTGGCAGTTTCTCTCTCTCTTGTTCACCAAATCTTGGTAGTTGTGTAAACCCTTAGGAAGGCCTAGGAGGGTTAGGCTCACCAAATCATCCTATGCTACAGTAACACCATCTTGACCAAGTTCATCATGACACTATGTGAACCTGCTTAGGTATTGTGGAATGGTCTCGTTCCTCTGCATCTTGATATTTCGAAGCTTGTCCTTAAGTGCCAATTTCCTGTGGTCACTGTTATTTTGGAAAAAATATGTCAGCTCTTGCCACACTACATACAAAGTCTCTTTCCCATGGATATTTGAGATAATATGATCTTGTACTCCCTCTAATATGATCCTCATTGCCTTGGCTACACAATTCTTCCATTCTACCAGATACTTAACATCAAATGTTGTTGGTTTCGGAATATCATTATCAATGAATTCCTTCAACCCATTATTCTCCAATACTGTCTCCATGCGATCCTTCCATGCAACATAATTCGAGTTTCCATCAAGGGAATACTCAAGCCTTAGTCCATTGAAATCCATCTTCTCAGTCCTGAAGAAAACCTGTAACACTGGTCTACAAATTCGAATCTCCTATAATGACAAATTTGAAATCTCTTCTCTACACTGATTCCAACTCTGATACCATGTAGAAATGAACATGTAGATTCATTTTTTCTCATGGAATTTGATAAATCACAAGACTTGAATCTACTCTACTCATCTTCAGAATTTAATTCACCATCTAAAACAAGAATCATAAACATTCAAAAGGAAATATCACACATGCACAAATATTTATCTAGGGGAAAGTAACTGCTCAAAACCCCTTACTATCTATATTGCATTAATCAGAGAATACAGAAAAAATACAATTCTTGCTAAATATTGAGCACACACTGCAAGTGTATAGTCTATCCCTCTACCTAACTGACTGAACCTGGCCAACACTTAGCCAATTTCAAGCCTTCCCAAGCTCCTATTTGTAACATCCCTGGTTAGAAATCCATGTAATAAAGTTAATAAAGGAAAAATAATAACCAAGGTCATGGTACATGTATTCCAAGTTGAATGTTGGGCAAAAAACATAGTGATGAGGATCACTTGCGATTCATTAATGGCTATGGAAATTGGAAAAGGAAGTGGCAAAGACTTTGGAAAGGCATGAGGCACTTATTGGCATTTTATTTATGAAAATAATGGAAAATAGGAGAAAAAGAAGGTTAAAGGTAACATGTTGCATGTGATGAGGAAAATGAAGGAAAATAATATAAAATTGAAGAAAATAGAGGCCTCATTAATAAAAAGGCTTCTGAGGATTAGCATGTAGCTTTTTGTCAGTTCAATTTTGGAGCTCTCATTTTCTACACTCTCTCTCTCCATACTCTTGGACACTTAGAGTTTTCTTGGAGCACACTTGGAGGAGTGCGGCATACTTTGGATTTCGAGAAATAAGGCAAAAAAAGTGCAAGATGACATCAGGATCACCAACTACAAGGATATTTTACTTGCAGGTGTTAGTGTCGATATATTCATCCCTCCGTTAGAGATAAAATTCTTTTGTTGCATTGCATATTAGGTGTCTCGCTCAGCTAGCTGCATTCCATTAGGAGCATGGATCATCTGAAGGTAGTGGCTTGTTGTACATTTTCCCTCATTTCCTTTATCTGTTGGCCCATTTCCATTCATCAAGATCATCTGCAGTCTCTTTCTGTCTTTAAATTTGCAAAATTCATTTCTAGGGTTTCAGTTTCATTAGGTCTAAGGTTTCATCAAAGAGGTCTTCAAAATGTCCAATAACAGCCAGAAGGCACTTGAGGAGATTGAATAAAGTTCTAGTACCAAGAAATTTCATAATCAATTGCTCAGAAATGTATTTTTCCTCAAAACTATGTTTTGAGGAAAAACAGAGTATTTTAGGATTTTATTGTATAAATTCATGTATTTTCAGTTCTCTTGTATGTAAATCACTTCAGTGGCAACCCTGGTCACCTTGCCAAGCTTCAGTAGCTCCATCCCCTGCAAGGCAAATAAAAACCGAGTAATTCAGTTCATCAAAAGGCTCAAATAAAGCAAATTGCGCAAAAAACAGAGGTGAAAAACAAAGTCACATGGCAAACATTATAAAAATGGGTTTTTTGAATCAAAAATTAAAAGGCTCTTGTATATAAATCATTTTTTATAATTCAAAAGCTCATTGGCATTCCAAGAAGCAAAATTGACCAAGGTGGAAGCCGTGTTGGGAAAAGGGAAGCAAATCACAGCAAAAGCACTAAGTTTTGGAGGTGTGGCGCATTGGGTGAGAGGCGCGGCACATACAACAGGCGCAGTGCATAGGGCTGACCTCCTCGGTGTTTATTTTGAACTGGTGTGCTGCACATAGGAGGCGCGACACGTTGGGTTTGAGGCGCGGCGCATAGAGCTGCCAAGCCCGATTTCCTCAAAAAATTTATCACATTGCCAAAATCACTCAAGTCTTCTATTATGCAAGTAAGTCAAGATCTTTTCCTTGCTAGTGAAGGAATTTTTCTTAGAAAATTTATGGTGGTTGTGCGAATAAAATCAAACCCTATTTCCTTGCAATTTCTCAAAAATCATTGCCTAGGGTTTGCACTGTCATTTTGCTGCCAAATTCATTCTACCACTCTGTCACTTTGTCACTTCTCCATTTATTTTCCTAGCTTATCCACCCATTCCCTAAATTCCCATATTCCTAAAAATCATTTACCCCTATCCCCAAATCCCATTTTCCCAAATCTTAATTACAAATCTCCAAACCCTAATTGTTGTCCCTAAAGCTTCCATATTGTTCCCTAATCCCCTATTTCCCACAAAACCTGTCATAATAGTCCCAAAACCCCTCATATCCTCCCCATCCACAGTCCCTCACATATTCTTACCCTTGGTGGCAGAAAACATTAAAATCACCATAAATCTCTTCACACTCATCAAGAAAACTCACACATTAGCAAGCATGGAATCTGATCCTTCATATGACCGAGATGAAGAGACACATAGTGACTCTCCTACAGAAGTGCATGCACCAAGGAGACCTCACAAGGGTGGCAAACATATAAGAGAGGAGCCTACTTCACTTGCTGAGCTGCAGGCCTGCCCTCTTGCTATCACATGCTTCCAACACCAATCCTATTATCAGTTCTGTGAGATGGTTGCTAGAGTCTAGTATCATCATGAGTTAGCCCAGTTATTTGTGCTTCATCTACATAATGGCCAAACCACTCTAGCTGGTGTGACATTTACCTTGACACCAGAGTCTATTTCTCTAGCAATCGGCATTCCTAATGTCGAAGAGCAGTGGAATAAAAGGCAGCAGATTGACAGGGAACACTATGAACCATACATCCAGCCTTGTTATTTGAGACAACTCAGCAGAGTGTTTCCCTTTCGGTACCTGAAAGACTCATATTCTCCCTTGATGAAACTCATAATGAAATATTTCAGCTGTGAGGGACGGTTTTCTCGCTTATATGCTTAACATATCAGATTGTTGATGCACTTTACCAGAGTGAGAATGATGAATCTCCCCTACTTCATGTGCCGAAATATTGAGAAGATGACCACACTAGTACAACAGAAGACCCCTCAGCAACAATTTAACAGTATATACCACTTTTCTCTCATGAAAATTGTGGTCATGCATCAGCTTGGTTTGCAGGGCATTTCATGGGTGGATTTCATTTCTCATGAGTTCTTCACAACTCCTCAGGTACCTCTAGAGACTTTTCATGAGACAGGTGGACCTTCTCATTAGCAGGAAGGTCATGAGACACAGACCGCTAGTGCACCAGTATTTGTCACATATCAAAAGGGCACTAGACGGTTGTTTGCAGCAGCAAAGTGAGTATTATGTCCACCCGGGGTGGAAGGGGTCTAGCTTCCTTCATCAGCACAGTAGGTTCAGGACAAGGGCAAGAGGCCATTGCATGATGAGGGGCCTTTAGGTGAGCAGGAGACTGATTTCATTCTCATTTAGGATGATGACACGGATTTGGGCCCACAAAGCTCAAAGCTCAAGGAAGCCATCCAAGAGAAACAGGCGGACATCAATGCTTTGTCCCTCAACTTGGAAAGAGCTGAATGGATAATAAAGTACATGGAACAAAGAAACAAGCAACTAGAGGATCAGCAAACCATAATGGAGCTTAGGAACATACGCGAAAACCGGCAAGCTGCCAAACGGAGGAGAGTCAAGTTCACAACACTTGAGCAAGAAATCAATGCTGATCGTGAGTCTTGGTTGGAGAGGACTAATATCCACTTGGAGAGGAGGTTGGAGAAAGCCATCAATGAGAAGAATATGTTGAGAAACATGTAATATCATTATTTGTCAAGGAATATGGTGTGCCAAGCTAGAATCAGGAGCTTGAAGGCAAAATTGAAGAAGAGATCGAGGAGGCAAAAAGCACAAGATAAACTTCAGATCTTGGCTAAGGCTTCCTTGGCCCAACACAACACTTGATGGAGAGCACTCAGCCCAAATTTCAAAAAAATTTGGACACTTTTTTCATTTTTGAAATTTTTGGGCTAAAACAAAGAATTTTCTGCCCAATGCGTTGCGCCACCTGGCGCTCGCTTTTGATGGAGGCCTCCAAATGACAAAAACTCAGCATCTTTGGATTTTTTTTTAGAAAAATATGCATGCCTACCAATGGCCAAGAAATTTTGATAGGTTTTGAGCCCCCAAAAAGGTCAAAAACACCCAAAAAATGACCTTACTGCCCCTATTTTGACACACAGGAAGCAGTGTTGGGAGTACTAAGTTTTGGAGGGAAATGGAGGCCAAATTCAAAAATTCCACTTAATCTGGAAACTAGATAGGCATACCTTTCCTACAAGCACACTTGGAGCAAATTCGGACACCGGGAAGGCCTCCAAAAGTGGCTGCAAACAGGTGTTATGCATAGAGAAATCAGCGCGGCGCATAGGGGAAATTTTGCTCAGTTTGACCAAGTATACTCTGTTTTTCGCCTAGTTCCTTGAAAGTTTGACTTTTCTCTTTCTTAATGTCAAACTTATTATGTAATTTAATTTAAATTGATGGATATTTATGTAATTATGTCAAATTTTCACTCATGAGGGTAGATTCATCCATGAAAAGTTAGTTTGCAACTGAATGAATCAATTCCCTAGTTTTTAGAGGCACACTGTTCCACTGCCTAAGTTGTAGTTCTCAGTTTAGAATTAGTTGGAACAGCTCCTAAACTCATGACCTCAACCCCTAGAGACTAGGATGAGTTGTTTTTTTCCTATATCTTATGTTTTTTCAGTCATTAGCATGGTTGGACTTTTGGGAAAGCTTGGAGCTTATTGTATACTCATTTTCGCAGTTTTGGCTAAGGAATAGACCAGTGGTTTGCAGCACTCTATGGGATTCATGTGGCATGTTGCTTTGATATTTTGTTTCCTTCTATAAATGTAAGTTTATATGTGTTTTATGTATGCCATTATCTCTCTTGCTTCTTCTTAACTAAAAAAACAAGGATAAAGGTAGAATCCATTGAAATTGCAGTGCTCTACCTAGGGTTTGCTTAGTTCTTGATGTTTTCAGCTGTTCAAAGAGGATCCTTGAGGTTTTCTTGCCCTCTTAAACTCCTCACCTGTATAAATATTTCCATTTCATTCAATTTGAAGTATCAAATCACTTGACTACCTTGCCCCACTGAGACCTCTGCAAAACTGAGCCTCATTCCCAAGACCCAAAAACCACCTTTCCATTTGAGCCAACAAAACATCATCAAATTCAATCAGACCCTTCTGTACAAATACCTAGCCTAAAACCAGTCTTCATTCAAGTCATCTCAAGCCTCATTGATCATTTTTGCTGAGATTGATAGGAGAGAGCCCTCTCCTAACCTAGTAGGGCTAGCTACCAGGTTAAGCTTGGTTTGATGTTACCCTAGATCCTACCTTTCTCAGCTTGAGGTAGATTAAGGCCCTAACATAGTGGTGACCATACTGGAGAAGAGATTGTTTGTTTGTTAGTGTTCTTCATTTTATAAACTACAGACGAAGTCTGAAGATTAGCCAGGTAGCCTTCGAAACACTTTTTCTTTGCATTAGCGCAAGTAGATAAACACTACTTCAGTCAATCTCTGGTCTAGTCTTATAAATGGAATATCTAACTTGCAAATTGCCCCAGTACATCTGAGAATTCTAAACTTTTGGATGATAAGTTTAGAGTTTGATAGGCTGAACAAGTTGGTAATGTCCATTTGATTTCTTGGAAATAATAACACACTGGCTTCCAAAAGATATACCAGAGCAAATCCGAATCCTGATCCACCTCCTGTGTATGAAAATCCCAATCTTATTCCGAGAATCCTTCGCCAAGAAAGTTCTGTGAATCCCGTGTTTTATTCATGTCCTGTTGTTTTTTAGTATCTTGAAGATCTTGAGTTTTTCGAGCAGTTTGAGTTGTCTTTGTTTGAAACCAAATCGGAAAGTGTTGTTGGTTCTACTGCCTTAAATCGAGAGTTTGTTAAAGATATTGAAACTGAAAGGGCCAATAAATCAATTGACGATTATATCTTGAATCAACTCCAAACTTAAACTGTGGCTTCAAATATCGCTGATTTCTTAGAGTTTGCATCTGCAACCCTTGGGTCTTCTGCAATTGCATCTAGCTCCAGAATTCCTACCAAAACTCCCTTCATTCCCACCATTCTCGTGCAGCCTTCTATCTCTGATCAAAAATCTGCAGTGGTGTCACCTCTGTCCACTCCTACCCCTCAAACATCCAAAATTTCTTCACCACCATCCCCACCTTATACACCCCATACGCTAGTTGCACCCACTCCCCCAACATCTCCAAGACCGATTGCAAATCCACCGAGAGCAATGGCTGCTCGTTTTGCACCCTTTGTGCTGCCTCAAAATTTGGATGATATGCCCGCCGATTATCAAAGCAATATTCCATTGTTTGATGGCACTCCTCATGGTGTTACAACTCAGCAACATATGGACAGGATGATAGATTTCTTCGACCTTCATGATATTGATGCCGAAAATGTGACAATGAGACTGTTTGTACAAACCTTTGGTGGTGAAGTGAGGAAGTGGTTCAGAGCTTTGCCGAATGCAAGCATCACTACACTAACTAATCTTCAGAGACAATTCTTGGATCACTGGGAAGTGAAGAAAAATCCTCTTGAGATCCTTTCCAAATATGAAAACATCAAGCGGAATGTTGGTGAGTCTGTTCAAGATTATTGTATTAGATTCAATTCAGTTTACAATGCAATTCCTGATCATATAAAGCCACCTATGGGGCTAGATTTGATTAAGCTTCTGGATGGTTTTGATCCTGATATGGCCTATCAATTAAGAGAAAGAGATCCAGCCACTTTGGAAGACATGCAGAAAATTGCAGTCAGTGTTGAAGCTAATCTACTTGCCAAGAGATTTAGAACAAAGGCTGAAAGGAAAGTAACAATAAAGGAAGAGGTTTCCACTTCAGATCAAGTGCTCCAGAAGATGGAGAAGATGTTTGACAGATTGACAATTGACAAGTCTGAACCACAAGTCAGAAATCCCAACTTCTGTGGTCAGCAGCAACCACAATTTAGAATCAAGCAAAGAAAGCAACGAGCACAAGACCAAACAGTGCAACAGCAAGTAAAGATACCCTTACAGCAGAATTTTTTACATGGCCCGGAATCAGAAGATGAGGAGAACGTAATTGGAGAAGAGTATCATTTCTTTACACCCGATGATATGCCAATTTTTATTATTGAAGATGAAGAGTATTCCAAGAATTCAGCTGTACAAAGCGACGAAAATTTCATCTTGGCAAATGAAACAATTCTTGAGGAGGAGTTCGATGAATATCAAAGAGGATACATGAATGCTTTGTCAGCCCAACAGCGACAATATTCACTCAGAAGTAGAGATGTGCCCATAAATCCAATTCAAAAAAGGAAGGAGATAACAACACCAAAGAATGATCCTCCCATTGTACAAAAAAAGGGAAAAGAGATATTTGATCCTACCACCAACAAAACGCCATCAACAAATGAAAGATCCAATCATCCAAGTGTGTCAAAGGATAAAACTAAAAAGAAGGATGTTTCAGTGAAAGAGGTAGAAAAGATTTTAGTTTTTAACTTAGAAAATGAAATTGCTAAGTTAAAAGTATTTATTCCTTTGACTGAGTTGATGAAAAACAATAGCTACAAAGGTCAGGTGTCTAAGGTTTTAAATTTGGATCCATCATCTGATATGGTAAACGTGGAGGATGATAGATCTGAGTTGATTTTTGGTCCATCATTGGAAGGTCAGTCTCAAGATAGTGATGTAGCTCCTTTTTACATCAGCCTGCGGGTGCATGACTATGTATTACACAATGCTATGTTTGATTTCGTAGCCTCTCATAATCTCATGCCTAAGGCCATCATGGAGAAATTGGGGTTGGATATCACTAGAAACTATCATGACCTATACTCTTTTGATTCTGGTAGAGTAAGGTGCATTGGTCTTATCAAAGATTTGGTGATCAGTTTGGATCAGATTCTGGCTAAAAATGTTTTGATGGATGTGGTTGTGGCGGATATACCTCCTAGATTTGGCATGCTTCTTTCCAGATCTTGGGGAGCAAAGATCAAAGGGACAATGCAGCTTGATTTCTCCTATGCTACCATTCTTGTGTTCAGTCAAATGAGAAAATTATACCGGGAGAAAAAGATGAAGTACATTATTACCAGCAAGGAGAAACCGGTAAATCATCCAATCAACTATGTACATACTGATTTAGAATCATTTGTTTTGTATTCAGATAACTTTAATGATGTAAATATCCAAGTAGTAGAAGTAGAGAAAAATTCTCAAGATCACTGAAAATTTCAGAGAGGTTTTAAAGCAAGAAAGACAAAAACTTGATATTACCGCTGAGCAATCAGCCTTCCAACAGCAGCAACACATTGATGGACAGCAAGGAAGAGTAACACAGCAAACAGAATTTCGGCATTTGGAAGAGGATGAAGTAGGCCTGTGGAGCATGGATTTTGATGGCGCGGTAGGAAGGGAAGGTGCTGGAATTGGCATTTGGATACGCAACCCTGTTTTTTCTCCAAACAAAGTGCCAAGCAATGTAAGGATCTGCCCTTATAAACTAGCTTTTGACTGTTCAAATAATGAGGCTGAATATGAGGCTTTAATTTCTGGTTTGAAAATTCTTAGAAAGTTGAATGCTAAAAGGATTTCAGTGTATGGCGACTCCGAGTTAGTTATCAAGCAAGTGAAAGGGGAATACCAAGCTAAGCATCCTCGAATGCAGGCCTACCGCAATGCAGTATTAGACATCTTGAGAGTATTTTCAAATTATACTTTGACATGTGTCCCTCATGTTTAGAATGTCATTGCAGATTCACTTGCAACAGCAGCAAGTAATTTGAAAATTCCTATGAATTCAAACAACAAATTTGAGATTCATGTGAAACATCGCCCAACTATTCCCGATAATCAAAGGTATTGGCAAGTGTTTCAAGATGATGAAGAGATTGATGAATTTCTGCAAAATGAAGGTAAATTCAAAGACACTTCTATTGATGTGGAGTATGATGATGGTGAGGTGGATATAGAAGTCAATCAGATGGAAGTTTTGCAGCTGAAGGACAACGTCATTCATAAAGGTCTAATAACTTTATAGGAGCTGTTTGATCAAGATGATGTGGCCCAGAAACCGAGCTTGCTGCCAACTGAGAAAGGAGTTGAGGATGTGAACATTGGATCCGCTGAAAATCCTTAAATGGTGAAGTTATCAAAGGCATTTTTTATAGACATTTTTGTGCCTTACAGCATTGAGCATGAAATGTCCATAATCTAAGGGATCCAAAGTCCCTAAACATGTTGTTCCTACCCCTAGAGGAACAAGGCTAACAAACCACAGCAATTCACAGAGGTTCTCCACCAGAAACTGCTCAAAAACAAATCAATTCAGGATCAATTCAATGGCTCCACTAGCTGTCTGTGCTGAATTTCAAAGCCAACACTGGCTACCTGCACTGCAACGCAGGTAGAAGCACTACCAGGGTGCGTTGAGCGAGAATTGCCAAATGGCAAGTTCATTCCAAGAGGTGTCAAGACCCAGGAAGCTTCCAGAATCTTCCTCAATGAATTCGACTGGTGATGAGTAAGAGGTTCCTAATCTCCAAGTGGAAGCAAGAACCTCCAAGTGGAATCAAGAGCTGACAGAGGGAGAGGACACTAGTCAGATCTCAAGCTGACTCATCCTCTCTCCAAACATCTATATATGGATCTCTCCTCCATGAGATCTAGGAGGCTAGAATTTTGTTATTGCAAAGAATTGCTGTTGGTTTGAGATTGGAATCATTGGGTGCTTAATGCTTTGAAGGGGGTGAAGATAGGAATTCCATTTGCTGGGAAGGAGATGCTGGATTGGAGCCCTCTGGGTTGTATCTCTTCCTGAACCTTGTTATTCATCAATAAAGCTATCTTGGTTTCTCCTATATGCTGATGTATCTTTGATGTATGATTGCATTAGTATGTTTAGTTTATTTCTAATCCTGAACTAGTTATGAATATGAATCCATGTCTTGTGTAGTGTTCTCTTCTTGTGATCTTGCAAAAACCTCTTGAAGCTGGGCGAGCAAGAAGGTAAGTAGCTGGGAACTCTCCAAGAGAAGAGAAACCGGATCGAGGGACGAACGGAAGACACCGGTTAGTCCATCCATCTCTCTTCATTCTTAATTCATAAAGGAAGAATACTAGAATAGCTGTCTCTGTTTGTTGCTAAGGCACTGTCACACCTTAGGTGGATAGGATCGTCCTGCATAGGCATTTTTCCCCACAACAAATTGGCGACTCCACTGGGGAGATCTGTTTAGTCATTTTATTTGTGTCTCTATCATTGTTTCTTTCATAGACTCAACAGCAACAATCGAACTGCATCTGCTATTCTCAGATGCAAAGTAGACAATTGCTGCTTTGATCCAATCACTGGATTTGTCTATGATCTGAACAATGGACTCACAAATGATTTGATGATCCTTTGTGATAGATCTTAGTACTCCCTCAAAGCATCCCTTTGATTTCACCTTGCTTGTTGCTTTGATTTGGCCTGAAACTGTAGATTAAATAGAAATCTGTGACCCAGAACCAGTGAGAAACTCTCGTTTCTCCTTCAGCGCGACCCCTGTGAAGAGGTTCTGCATTTCAACGCAGGTCCCGTGAAGGCTACCTGTGCTGAATGTCAAAACCCCTGTGTTGAGGTTGCGCTGATCCAGTTAGACCTTGTGCAGCTAGGGTTCTCTGCTCTGTTTTGCCTTGTTTTGATCTCTGATTTTTGCAGCCTGTAACCAGCATAGGTACCTGTCTGATAACTCCTTTTCTCTGCTTAAATTCTGCCTCCTTTTGTACAAAAAGACTGTGAGTGTTTTTATGTGTTTGTGGCGTCATTTACAGTTTTCCTTAGCATGAGTGAAATAATCATTTTGTAGCCCTTGATTCAGATCTGTTGATTGTGATCTTAGGAGAGAGTTCATTGGTTGTTTACAGTTGATTATACATTTACTTTTGCTTTTGGTTTGAGTTTGTCTCTTTTAAGTGTCAAAACAAGTATTCATTTCGAAAATCGTTAAGTGTTGTAATCTCTTCTACCCTTTCTGATTTGGAAAAAGTAAACTTGTTTGTAATTGTCATTTAAAAGAAAATTCAAAGTTGTACAAAAATCTTTCTTTGTAGGCATCAATACTAAGAAAGCGGAAAACAAACACCTGCATTGTGCATTTGCATTTTGATAGTTTGCATGTCTGATTTAGGAAAAGTGCATTAGAGTGTGCTGATTGCTCTTTGAGAAAAGATGGTGTCTTTCTTTTCCCTTAGTAGCTAGGATTTTCAAAGTTGAAAAGATATAAAGCTTGCTTATCATCTTTAGACTGCATTTAGGAATTGTATCATACATCTCATGGTGAACCTCAAAAGGCAAACTTCTAAAAAGATCAACCTAAAATAAATTGAATGAACTTAACAACGCTTTGCAACATAACGCACAACATAGAGGTCTAGGCTAGAGACGTGTTCTGGCGTCGTAAAGCCTGGTGACTGTCGATCTCGTTGATGGTGGGTGATTCCTCCTCAGGGACGATAGCGCCAGTACGGATTGTGCTCCCACGTACCGTCGCGTATATATTTGGAGACCCCTATAGGCATAAAACCTTTATCCTTAGGAAGCCGTGTCGGCCGCCCTACTGATCGCAATGCACTGAACACAGCATTCAGGAAGATCGACCGCCCGTACCCTAAAAAGTATTCTGCGGTTTTGCGAGAAGTTTGGCACACCCTCTGCCTAGAACTCCAGAGCAGTTCCTTTTGGCCTTTTTCAGACTCTATAACGGAAAAAGTCCATCCGAGCATTTGTCACTTCGGGCTCGTTAAAACATCGAAGGAGACTAGAGTCATCTTTTGCTTTTTCTCGACTGAAAAAGCAGGTTGTGTCTAAGCGTCGTTAAAATTTATTTTAAACGGAATAATCATCACCATTCCCTCGTTGATCTTCGAAGTTAGTCTCTTTTCATCGTAAGTTCTTGTAGAATCGCTAAAAAATCTTTTGGATAGACTAGATATGTCTGAACAACCGTCGACATCCAGGACTGTGTCATCCAACACAGCAGCGGCAGAGCCTCCTGCTGCTACCCCAACGATGTTCGATGGTATACCATCTGTCCCGGCAAGTTATCAACAACAAGCCGGAGTCCCATCAGGGACTGCTTCGACGACGTGGTTAGTTCCTATTTCTTCATTCGGATTATCATCTGGTATTTCTTATGTTGAAACTCAACAAATTGATCCAATGTGTCTTCAAAGGCCAATCTGCCCTTTAAGTACTGGATTGCCACCATATGGAGGGCAGTATGCCTTTTCATTGTTCCCTCCCGGAGAACAACCATATGGGAGTTTACAACAAAGTTCAGGTCAAACTGGAATTACATCCAGCGGTTGGGTACCAATACTGCCTCAGCAACCAAGGGTTGTATATTCAATGCAACCAGTCCACCCTGTGTCGAATATTCCCACTATACCTGCTATGGTTACTGCGTCGCAAGTACAAGCGCTACCTGTTGTATGTCAACCCCAACAGCCTCAGGTTGCAATACAACAGCCTCTTGTCTCAACGACTCAATCACAACCTCAGGTTAGTGCCTCCTTATCTGGAGCGACTCAGGATCAAACAAGTACTGTGACTCCTCATCTTGGTCAATCATCCAGTATTGGTCAACAGCAAATGGTTCAACAACCAGAGCTGGTTCAAACTCAACAACCCCCATTCCAGCAATCATATCAAGGACTTGAGCAACAAGTCTTTGTAAGTAATGGGCAATCGCATTTCCAAAGCGGTAATCAACAACCATATTATAATGGTTATGCCCATCAACCTTGTCAAAGTTGCCAGCATCAAATACATTATGCTGGTATGCAAAGACCCACTGCTCAGGCGATTCCATCTTATCCTGGGTATGCTTCGCCTAACCTGAATCAACAGTTGCCTTTGTAGCAACTCTAGAATTACCAGATCTAAACCGGCTGACGAATGATCCAATTGCTTATGCCCCTTGGTGGCCAGCGATTCCGCATAAACTTCCGTCAGATATTCCTAAATTTAATGGAAATCCGGGTGAAGATCTGTCGAATCATGTGATGACATTTCATCTGTGGTGTTCATCAAACACCCTAAACGATGATTTGATTAGGCTTCGCCTTTTTCAGAGGACATTAACTGGTCCAGCGGCAAAATGGTATATTGAATTGCCTAGAGCTTCGTTCAACAACTTCAGTACCTTAGCCACGACTTTCTTAACCCATTTTCAATTACCGATAAGGTATGAAACGGGAACGGAACTCCTAACCAACTTCAAACAGACAACGGCCACTCACATATCTGATCATATACATGAGTGGCGACGTCGTCGTAGGATGGTAAAAATGTACTTTCTCGATCAGCTATTAGCTGAATGGTTTATCAAATCCTTACTTCCTACAATCACGAAAGATGTGGCAAAGGGGGGAGTCGTAACGGAAGAGCAAGTCATCGCTCGTGCGCAATATCTGGACTTGGTCTATACTCAGTCTGGCACGCTCTACGACAAAATACCTGACGCCCCTAGACCGGAATTCTCAATTCCTCCTCCTCCTAAATCAAACAATGACTCTCATGCCATCGATGGCGTGATTGGCACGACAGACACGAAATCGACAAAGGCTACATCTAAAAGGGCCCGTAAGATTTCCAGTCAAAATTCAAATGAGGAACTTCTTGCCTCGGAAGTAAATGCCGCGTCGACCGACAA
This sequence comes from Pinus tabuliformis, assembly GCA_031772625.1. Classification (NCBI taxonomy): domain Eukaryota; kingdom Viridiplantae; phylum Streptophyta; class Pinopsida; order Pinales; family Pinaceae; genus Pinus; species Pinus tabuliformis. The sequence continues at coordinate 953,782,605 of CM062814.1, read as the reverse complement.
GGGAAAACAACTGAAGCAACCAGGGGGCAAGAAGAAAAAGAAAGGGAGAAAAAGGAAACCCCCTGCGGGGTGTCATATATGCGATGAGGATCATTGGACGAGAGATTGTCCACATATAGCTGAAGTTAAGAAACTCTTTAAGAGTTCAAAAACCTTAGCAGTATTGACTGATCCGTTTCCAAGCCCGGGTACCAAACTGGTTGCTAATCAAAATGCTTCCCGATCCCAAGTGCTTATGTTGTCTATCTCAAAGCAGCAAAATGATGCTTTGGCAAGGAATAAAGATTACAGGAATCCACAGGTGTCGAATAACAAGGCTAATGATCAACCTAGTAGTTCGACAACAACTTTGACCAAAATTGTGCCACCCACCATTCCTGAACAAATGATAAAGTCGCCAAAGGGATTAGTGTACAAGTCGACATTTAATCCTCGTGCAAAAATAGCACAGAATTATAATATAATAGAGGACCTGGCCCAATCGCCGTCCGCTATGTCGACGCTTGAGGTACCGCAAAATTGCCTCTCCCAAGAGCAAGCTTTATTATCAACAATAGGTGAAATTGACCCAATGGACTCAAATCTTGTGGCCTTTGATCATAAAGGATATGACCCTCAGTTACCAGCTCAACTAGCTTTCCTTGTTCAAGTGAAAGCCCTCAACAAAACTGTTCATCGAACAATTATTGATGAGGGGGCATCTACGTGTATTATGTCGATGAGTTGCTGGAAAAATTTAGGCTCACCACCCTTGTCGAGATCGTCAACGACGTTAAAAGCATTTGATGGACGATCATACACTCCATACGGATTTTAAGTAACTTGCAAGTTGAACTAGGGGGCAAAACAGTAGGAATTGATGTTGAAGTAATTGATGGAAACCTCGATTACAACATCCTACTGGGAAGGCCCTGGATATATGCCATGGCCACAGTTGTGTTGACCTACTTCAGGAAGATTGCATTTCCCTTTCAAGGAGGAATTACAGTCATCGACCAACAAACTTTCCTCCCCGACAGTTCACAAGTTACGGGAAGCATTCCAATGATCCATGGAAGCAATCATTCGCTTCAAAATATTGGAGTAGGTCTCCTAAAAGACCCTGCCTTAATGGGTACTTTTTCCCTACCGCCTGCAAGTAATCTGGCGGAAGTAGCCACAGTGGAAACCTACAATATGAAATCTTCTATATCTAATGGATTCGGAAGATTCCTAAACATTTTGTCAGCGTGGATCATCGCCCTGATAGAAATACTGTAAATACAGTGGGCTCCGAGGACGGTTCTAATCTCGTGTCAACCTCGTTAAAAAATGAAACAAGGAGTCATGAGGATAGTTCTTTTACTGTGTCAACCTCATTAAAAAATGAAACAATCTCCTTTCCAAATCTCAAAGGTAAACCTTCATTCCAACCACCAAGTTGAATGCAATGAAGCTTGGGGAGCATGCACCTCGATTTGCGTTGTTATGCTGGGGGCATGCAAACTTATCATCGAGCAGTTTTAGCACACAGTTCATGCTCATTAAAAAATAAACGCAAGATTCGAGCAGTTTTAGCACACAGTTCATGCTCGTTAAAAATTAAACGCAAGATCCGAGTAGTTTTATCGTATAGTTCATGCTCGTTAAAAAATAAACATAAAATCGAGCAAATTTTTCCACCCGCGTTTAAGCTCGTTAAAAAATGAACTATCCCGGTAAATAACCACAGTGAATGTAATATCATCAGCCATTAAAGCCTTGGTCGTGTTTGCACCGTCACCTCCACTTTTCCATTGGCCGATCGTTCACCTCCATATGTTTGTTTACCCATTTTGAGGAACAGCTGCGAAGAGTGATTTCACTAGCCATCCTTGTGACACTGCCGTGATTGGAAAATTCCAACCTGTACCTGGAATCAGCTGCTAACCCGTTTTATCACTCGTTCCTCAAAAGACGAGTCTTCTTTAAGCTCTTTTCATCTGACTCGTAAAATATGAAAAGATTGCCGAGTCCTTGGCCTTCCAGCTCGTTAAAGGGACAGGAAGTGCTATCCCTCCTCTAGATTTTAATCTTTTTGGACCTGAGGGATTATTGCACAAAAAGATCGAGCGCTTGTTTTATTCGGCTCGTTAAAACTATCGAAAACTCATCCCTTCTGTATTGTTTTATACTTTTTCGGACCTAAGGGATTAGATGACGAAAAGGACTTTTGGAGTTAACTTTATGTACCTTTTCAGACTCTCTAAAAATGAAAAGGACAGAGTTATCCTTGTCGTTAGACTCGTTAAAATCATTAAATAGCGACAAACTTGTCTTTAGACGAGAACGATTTTCACTATCGCTAGGCTCGTTAAAACATAGTGATGGGCTTGCCCGAAGGGCAGGTTATAGAACAAGCATATGTTATCCTCCTCAAGCTTGACAAAAATAAAGAGGTACTGGTCAGCAATGACTGGGAAAAATTGGGAGAAACTAAAGAAAACTTTGATGGTCGCAAGTCGCTCTTGAACATGACACTTTTCCTCCGTACCACAATCGGGTTGGGTTGTTTCATTCACCGGTCACATCCATGGTCTCGCCATACCATCCATATTTGGGGTAATGCTACCAATCCATCGCATCAGTGTCGCCATATGTTCAAGAGAAGTCGTTCAGAAAAGTCAACCGTGTCCCATCCACTGCCGTACATTATCGTTCATCCTTTCATGACCGCCACCCTGAATCATATGTCACAGATCGTTTTCACCTCCATCAAAATCATTAGCTCCGTTCCGTGTCACTGATGTGGGATTCATTAAGGCCCTCCTTTGACGGATCGCTTCTTGTCGACATCAGCTCATTATCCAAGAAGTTGATCTAGGAACAACCCCTTCAGTACTTTGAAGCTTGCATGCCTCAATGGCAAGTTTCTCACTTCCGGCGACAGGTATACATCAATGTCCTTCGACCGAAATATTTTGTGTGGTGTTCGACGCCAAGTCCTTTATTCACACCACGTGAATTGTACTGCAGTACCTTGAGGGTCATTATCATTATCGGTGATTCCTCTCGCGTTTGTTAATGGTTTACATCATTAACCGGTAATCAAGCGATGTCTTTCCATGTTCGACTTCAGAACATTTCTCACATGGATCGACTTGTACTTAGAGTGAAGATCGAACGAGTTTGAAGACCCCAGATCTAGTTTCATCCATCCGGGCTGCGATATATATTCAGGAAAGATAAAGACATTGACATGTACATCATTGCAGCAGATAATCATCCTACCCAAAGGATGATAATTTCATCAAAATTATCAGTCTACCACCAGACGATTGTCTGTTCTATGTACAGAAAAATGAATTTATAAAGCTGAGCATGGGAATGCCCACCTCAGCTAGATCATGAAAGCAGTATGAAAAATAATGTATTGTATTGTATCTTATTACAGGTCTCCTCCCAGCATTGGATGAACTTCGGATCCCCCTGATAAAGCATTTCACCCGATAAACGGCCTCATACTTTAGGGGGCAACTGTTATAGACATTTTTGTGCCTTACAACATTGAGCATGAAATGTCCATAATCTAAGGGATCCAAAGTCCCTAAACATGTTGTTCCTACCCCTAGAGGAACAAGGCTAACAAACCACAGCAATTCACAGAAGTTCTCCATCAGAAACTGCTCAAAAACAAGTCAATTCAGGATCAATTCAATGGCTCCACTAGCTGTCTGCGCTGAATGTCAAAGCCAACACTGGCTACCTGCACTGCAACGCAAGTAGAAGCACTACCAGGGTGCGTTGAGCGAGAATTGCCAAATGGGAAGTTCATTCCAAGAGGTGTCAAGACCCAGGAAGCTTCCAGAATCTTCCTCAATGACACTTGCCTCAGTGAATTCGACTGGTGATGAGTAAGAGGTTCCTAATCTCCAAGTGGAAGCAAGAACCTCCAAGTGGAATCAAGAACTGACAGAGGGAGAGGACACTAGTCAGATATCAAGCTGACTCATCCTCTCTCCAAACATCTATATATGGATCTCTCCTCCATGAGATCTAGGAGGCTGGAATTTTGTTATTGCAAAGAATTGCTGTTGGTTTGAGATTGAAATCATTGGGTGCTTAATGCTTTGAAGGGGGTGAAGATAGGAATTCCATTTGCTGGGAAGGAGATGCTGGATTGGAGCCCTCTGGGTTGTATCTCTTCCTGAACCTTGTTATTCATCAATAAAGCTATCTTGGTTTCTCCTATATGCTGATGTATCTTTGATGTATGATTGCATTAGTATGTTTAGTTTATTTATAATCCTAAACTAGTTATGAATGTGAATCCATGTCTTGTGTAGTGTTCTCTTCTTGTGATCTTGCAGAAACCTCTTGAAGTTGGGCGAGCGAGAAGGCAAGTAGCTGGGAACTCTCCAAGAGAAGAGAAACCGGATCGAGGGACGAACGAAAGACACCGGTTAGTCCATCCATCTCTCTTCATTCTTAATTCATAAAGGAAGAATACTAGAATAGCTGTCTCTGTTTGTTGCTAAGGCACTGTCACACCTTAGGTGGATAGGATCGTCCTGCATAGGCATTTTTCCCCACAACAGCATTGCCTCCACAGGTAAAAGCAAAGTATATCATTTTACTATCTTCTTTTACTGATTTATTTGCTTGGGATTATTCAGATTTGAAGGCATATGACACAAGCATCATTCAGCATATCATCCCGATCAAGCCAAATCAGAAGCCTTTTCATCAGAAGCTAAGAAGAATAAATCCAAATCTGCTGCCCTCAATTGAGAAGGAAGTCAATTGGTTGTACAAAGCAGGTATCATTGTTCCTATACAGTTTCCCGATTGGATTTCTAATTTGGTTCCAGTGCGCAAGAAAACAGGTGAGATTCGGTTATGTATTGATTTTAGAAATCTAAATAAATTATCTTTCAAAGATAACTATCCTTTGCCCAAGATGGATCACATACTTCAGAGGGTAGTTGGGGCTTCCCGCATTTCACTACTTGATGGGTATTCCAGATATAACCAAATTCTGGTCCATGAGGATGACAGAGACAAAACAACGTTCACCACTCCGTGGGGAACTTTTCACTATGCAAAGATGCCTTTCGGATTGAAAAATGTTGGTGCAACCTTTCAGCAGGCGATGGATATTGCATTCGCTAATGAAAAAGATGTTTTTCTAGTTGTTTATCTTGATGATTTGACAATTTTATCTAACTCGGATGAAGAGCACCTCTATCATCTGAAAATTTTATTTCAGCGTTGTAGAAAGTAAGGTATTTCTCTCAATCCAAAGAAGAGTCCGTTCGCCATGGATGAAGGCAAGCTTCTCGATCATATCATATCAAAGGAGGGCATCCGCATTGATCCAGCTCGGGTGGAAGCCATTCAAAAGATTGATTTTCCACGAAGTAAGAAAGAAATCCAATCATTCAATGGTAAGATGAATTTCTTACGTCGCTTTGTGCCTAATATTGCAGAACATTTAAGGGAAATCACAAACATGCTTAAAAAAGATAGTGTAGTCAAATGGACTGAGGAAGAAATTAAATCTTTCAATTTGGTGAAATTGGCCCTTTCTTCCGCTCTGGTTTTGATTAGCCTAGACTATACTCAGGATTTCATTTTGTTTTCATTTGCCTCAGATCACACTATGGCAGCAGTCTTGATGTAGAAAAGAGACCATCTTGAGAAACCAATTGCGTTTTTCAGCAGGACCATAAGGGATGTGGCATTAAAGTACAATATTATCGAAAAACAGGCCCTTGCTTTGGTAAAGGCATTGAAATATTTTTGGGTTTATATTCTACATTCTCACATCCTTGCTTATGTCCCTAACACTGTTGTTAAAGATGTCTTAGTGCAAACATATCCAGAGGGAAAAAGAGGCAAATGGATTGCTGCCTTGTTGGAATATGACGTGGAGATCAAACCAACAAAGCTCATCAAAGGACAAGGGCTGGCTAAGCTAGTGGCTGAGTCAAATTTGCACACCTTAGACATCAATCTCATTGTTGCTATGTTTGAGGAAGATGAAGAAAGTCTGCCCGCTCAGGTATCAGAATTTTTTCTTCTTTCTCCTTGGTATTCGAACATTGTTTATGTACTCCAAAATCTGTCATCACCACCTGGAATGGCTAAGAGAAAAAGTAGGACACTGAAATTGAAGGCTGCCAAATTTTGTATCATGAATAATGCACTCTATTGGAAATATCCCAGTGGTGTCTGACTCAATTGTTTGGTTGAAGAAGAGGCAAAACAGGTTATGGAAGACTTTCACAAGGGAGATTATGGAGGCCATCTTTTCTGGAAGACAATAGCCAATAAAATTTTGAGAGCGGGGTATTATTGGCCAACTCTTTTTGCTGATGTGTACAAAATAGTAGCAAGCTACCATGAATGTCAAATTTTTCAAGGTAGAAGGAAGTTGCAGCCTTTACCACTCAAGCCCATTGAAGTAAGTGCTCCATTTCAGTAGTGGGGTTTGGATTTCATTGGAAAGATCCATCCTTCTTCTTCAGCGCAACACAAATGGATCCTCATAGCGACAGATTATTTCACCAAATGGATTGAGGCGATTCCCACAAGGCAGGCAACTGATTCGGTAATCATTTCATTTCTTGAAAACAACATTTTGTCTTGTTTTAGCTGTTCAAATAAACTGATCACTGACAATGCAACAACCTTTAAATCTAAGAGGATGATTGAATTTTGTCATAAATATCAAATCACTTTGGGGCACTCAACTTCTTATTACCCACAAGGCAATGGATTGGCAGAATCCTCAAATAAATCTTTGGTCAACATTATTAAAAAGCTGCTGGAAACGAACAGGAAAAGTTGGCACAAAAAGTTGGTAAATGCACTTTGGGTAGATAGAGTAAGTCAAAAGAAATCTATAGGCATGTCTCCTTTTGAGCTCGTGTATGGTGTGGACATAGTTTTCCCGACCTCTCTTGCGGTCCCGATGGTCAAACTCCTACAAGAAGCGGGCAGCGAAGACAATCATTTGTAGTGGAACATCAATCAAATGATTCATTTGCAGCAAACTAGAGAGGAGGTATTTCGAAACACTTTCAAGCTGCAAGAGAGAATCAAGAAAATATATGACTGAAAAGCAAAAGCAGAAAAGTTTCAAATAGAAGACATAGTGCTGAAATGGGATGCAAGGAACGAAGAAAAAGGTAAGCATGGCAAGTTTGAAAATCTTTGGAAGAGACTTTACAAGATTGTGGCATATCGAGGCCAAAATGCCTTCCTCTTGCAAGAAATGAATGGAGAAGAGTATCCTAGTGGGCCGGTCAACGGTCAGCTACTCAAACGGTACTATTGTTGAAGTATTTTCTGTTGTCATATGTATCATTGTACATACCGGTTTGTTTAAATTCCATTGCAAGTGTGTATTGTTTTCATACTTTCAGTTTGGGGCCCGAGGTGAAGGCTATAAAACTGAGGTTTGATTTCAGTTTTGGTTTGGTTTGTTTGAGTCAGGTCTTTTAGTCGATTTCAGTCTTGAAATTGGGTCAGTTTTAAGTCACATTTCAGTCCTGAAATTGAGTCAAGAGTCTCATTTTGGTTTGTCGAAGTTATTGACTCCATAGCCCAATGGACGAAGGCACTGCCTGCTTTCCTAGAGATCTGTAGTGTTGCACAAAATATTGTCACCATGACATTCTACAATCAGTGTGAGTCTATCACCACTCATACTTTCCTCCTTTGCAAGTCTTAAACTACAGTTCTTCATGTCAAGCCTTAAAAAATAAGAGAAAGCCCTTAAAAGTCTTTAAAAACTCTGGTTCTGCACTTTCTCTTAGCATTACCTGCGGTCCCGTACCTACTGGTCATGTCCCCTGCGTACCTGGCCGCTCTGTCTCTATGTAATGGGTGCGGACCCCTGTAAAAATAAAAAAGTGCAAGTACATTCTTAAAAACTCACTTTGAGTCATTTCTGGAAGCTTCTAGAAGGAATCTTGAGGTGGCAAGTTCACTCCTTTAAGGTTCATGCATCCCATACCTTAAGGAGCTAACCCCTTGATGTGAGGAGCTTATCCCTTTGAAGGAGGACTCTATCCCTTCATAGGTGGACCTGTAACCTCCTTCCTTTGCACTATAAAATGAAGCATTGGGTTGGTTACTAAAGAGTTTGAAAGCTTAATATTTTTGAGGTGAAATGCTGTTGGAATTTAGTCTTCCTAATTGAGCTTGAGAGGAGAGATTACATACCTTGTTTGATCTCATTGGGAAGAGTGTGAGGCTTGTCAAAGTAGAGGAGATTCCTACTTGGACCCTGGGAGGAGCTTGTACAACATCAAGGCACCAAAGGTTGTAAAGTTCTTCTATTTTCAAAGTTAATACAATTAAGTTTATTTTTCTCAATAAGCTGTGTTTTATGGTTTATTTCATGGATTCCTTGATCACCATGATGAATATGATTTATTATATTAGCTATGCATGTGTTATTTGATGTGTGCTTGTTTTTGATTGCAAGTTTTCAAAAGGAAACTCGTTCGGACGGTCGAAGCATGGCTACCACAAACTAGCGTTGGACTTAAGGTAGGGTCTAAAACACCTCTTGGTTTTTATTAATAAATCGCAATATATTTAGAGAAAGGTAGATTTGCTTGTCCTTTTTGTTGCTAGATATCTGTTGATACTAGGGAGATCGTTCTTGTCCGCAAGAACGATTTATCTGGCCGACAAATTGGCGACCATACTGGGGACTGGAATTTGGTTTTTTCTTTTTCTTTTTCTTTGACTTGAGAAACTTTTTCTTGTTTCTGGTTTTTGCTTGATGTGTGTGGGATTGGGTAGTTTTTAGGATCTGGAGTATATTTTGTTTTTTCCGAAATTTTGAAGAGGACTGCACTTTATTTTACAAGACAGTGCAGACATCCCCGCACTGTTCCATTAGTGCACAGAGCGGTACTGCATCTGGTTATACTAGAAGCCTGTGGACCCTGTCAAACTTTTTGAAAAACCCAAAATGTTTTCGTATAGTTAAGCTTAGGATTTATTTACGCTTTTTAGTCTCTGCCCAGATCTGCATGTGTCCTGTCAAAAATTTCTTGTAAGTAAGTTCCATTGGCATTTTGGTTTTAGGTGATTTTCTAGAATTTTTGCATGTCTGGATTGATTTTCGCTTGGTATTTGTAGTGACCCAGAGATTATAAGCCTAAGAAACCTTAGATTACCCTGGTCTTTTTGGTCTTCTTGATGAGTCTGACTGATTTGTGAAATCTTCCCTTGCTGAGAAATAGATCTTGTTTTCTCTTTGCAAAGCTTTGAACGAACTAGTTTAAAAGTTTTGAATTTCATTTTTATAAAAGAAAACATAGCTGGGTGTATTTTGATTAATTTTTTATTCTGAATGAATTAATCCTTAGTTTATTGAATAACTAAGTAAAACGTCCTCAAAAAGATTCAAAGCTTTTATTTCCATTAGGTTTTTAAAAAAATTTAGATCTCAAGCATAGTTTTTTATAGTTTTGAGTGTTTTCTAGAAATTGTAGAATCTCTTTTGAAAGAAATTGTTTTCTATAGTCTTTGAGTGTTGAAAAAGAAAGGGATTTTTGTGAGCATAATTAGTAGTCTCGTTTTGAGTTTATTGAAAAAGACAAAAAAAAAAACTTTTCATTTATATGTTGAAGGAAAGATTTGTTTTTCAAAGAATTGCATTCTCAACTCTTTCTTTTAGCTAGAAATTCATTGAATAAAAAGAATTGTTTATCATCTTAGGTGAATTTTTAGTGTTTTTCAAGTCGAGTCTTCACACCATAAAGTTTCATCTCCATTCCTATTGACTTAAGAAACAACCCATAAAAATAACGCTTAAATTAAAATTGATCTAACAATCTTTCTATTTCTAGGGCTCTTATCACCAATATAGCTTAGGCTAGTATCTTGGAGTAGGGAGTAATTAACTCTCCAAGATAGTTAAAACAAACAAGTAGATATATCTTGCGGTAGGAAATAAATTCCAATTGTTGCATGTATGCTCTAGGAAGCTCCTCCTAAAGGAGTCAAGCATGAGACCATATCTAAACCAATGAGGTAATTAATCCTTCCTCATTGGGAACAATAGCAGATATACACGTATTAAAAATGGTAAACCTTGGATTGACCATTGTCGAGGAGCCTGGGGTCACTTGTTGGTAAACCTTGGATTATGTCAAGGAGCCTTCAAGGGGATTGAACTTTGTTACTCTGCCCTTGTGTGTGTATCGGATCGTAGATTGTTCCCCCAGGTATATTTGTTTTTGTTGGTAACCTTAGTGGCCATAATCTATAGGATTCTTTCCTAAGGTGACGGTGGAGGGAAGATCCCACTGTACCTAGAGCAAACGTTGACTAGACTCACTTGGACTCTCTGGGGGGTTCTCTTCACTCGAGACGGTTTTGTGAAGAAACTTGTGCCAGCTTGTTTCATTAAGCAGGTTGTCGGGGTAGCTGTTCCAACTGCCCTTTCTGTATTGAGTTCTGCGACGTTGGATTTCATCACCAACTAGTGTTTTGGGTATGGAAATTTATTGTTTGTGTGTGGTTTGAACTCTTAGATTTTTTAGGCGTGTGATTCAATTGTTTGTTTCTTTAAAGACTTTAGGTGGTTTTATTGATATTTTCTTTGTTTGTGTGTGAAGTAATTAAAATATTTAATCGTGGCTGAATTACCGAGACAATCCTGTAGACTTCGGGGGCAGCCTCACGAGTATACACCAAGCTAGCTTGAAGGGCTACAAGCTCTTGTAACACCTAGTGATAGTAGAGTTGGGTCACCGAAAGCCAGAAAGTCTCCTTTAATTGTTCATCTTGATTATCAAGTTCAAGCAACAGAGTATATTTCTGAACCAATTTCATTTTCCGAAGTTACTGGTAGTCTTTCTTCTACTAGTGAATTAGCTAAAGAACCTGAAATTTCTGAGCCTGAAATTGAACCTGCTGCTACTCCATCCTCAGGATTTGCTTCTCCAACTTCTAGTGGTCCTGGTTCACCCAGGGTAGGAAGGATAATTACCCAAAATCTTCCTTCTGGACTCATTTCTATTGAAGAACTTGTTAGTCTGGAAGAAGATATAACTCTCCCTGAAAATCAAACAACTTTAGAACTTAGGGAGCGTGAATCAATTTTCTACATTCCACCTAGGAGGGATGCTTGGTACGTCTCATTGACCAACTTTTTAGAAAATCTGGGTCTTAGTTTTTCACCACCTCAAATTCCTTTTCATCCAACACCTAGAGGTTATTATCATCCTTTGAATATGTCGAGACAATCATCCATGTTTTCCCAATCACCGGAAACATTTTTATATGGCTGTCCTTCTGTTCCTTCTGGGTATCAGTCACTCGCTGGTACTTTTTCAGGAACATCTCCTCAACCCATTGAACATGGGATATCAAATGGTAATAACGGAACTCAACCATTGAGCGTAGAAGAAATTCTTATGATGTCTAGTACTATTCCAAATCCGTAACCTCAAGGTAGTTAGTTACCGCCTGGGGGCAACCTCAAGGTACTCAATTACAGCCTAGGGGGCAACCTCAAGGTAATCAGTTACCGCCTGGGGGGCAACCTCAAGGACAATACATACCTTCGGGATAGTACATACCTCAAGGTCAACCCTAGACTCAGTACATACCTCAAGGTCAACCCCAGTATCAATATATACCTCAAGGTCAACCCCAATTTAAGTACGGGCCTCAAGGTTATCAACCTCAAGGTCAGTACCCAACCCAAGGTTTCCAACCACCTTCTGGTCAATCATTTGTACAAGGAGCTATAAATGTACCTTCGAGTTATCAGCCCTACGCTCAACCCGGTTATGGCCCTCAATATCCTCAACCTTCTATGGGTCCATGCCCCAGAATGAACATGGTGTGGGATCCATCTCAATCTCAACAGATTTTGCAACCTAATGTGTAGTTGTCATCTCAATCTGGACAACCTTTGGTTTTTGGTTCAACCCAACAACCTATCCAGCCTACTATTCAAACGTCTGCACCTGGTGTAGCTCATCAGTCTGGGCCTAGTTCACCTCGAACTCCACCTCAAACAACTGTTGCAACTACTGCAGCTTCTATTCAATCTACCCCACCTACTTCTGGAGTATCGACAACTTCGATTTCTATTAGTCCTGCATCAACTCCTCAAGCATCTTTACCTCAGTCAGGACCTACAATTCAGACTTCAGTTCAGGTGCCTGTAGAGCAACCTGGTCCAAGTACGGTGTTATCACTCAGGTTGTCCCTTGGCTCCTTAAGGGATACGGCCGAGGTAACCACAAACCAATCTTTGGGCTGTAGGTCCTAGCCTACCTGCAGTCAGAGAGGGCTCTCTCTTTAATATTTAACTTTGTTTTGGGTTGATTTTAGGCTAGTTATGGTGTACATGGGTTTTGTTTTGATTTTGGTGGGAAGTATGATGTTTTCAAGCAGAGTCGGGATGCATAGTGTGAGAAGTTCAAACCATTGGGCATGGAGTCATGGATTAGGGCTTGCTGTTGTGTTTTCTTGGTCACAAGAGGAATACAGAGTAGGATAGCTACACATAGAACAATATCAAGCTGGAATAAAGATGGAATGAAGGTCAGAGATGAAAGGCAACTAAGAATCTTTCATTAGCTAACAGAGAGGGAAGGTGAATGAAAGTTTGTCTAGGAGCAGTCAAGAATTCCTAAATAACAGTCATATGTGAAAGAAACAGGGTAAACATGATCATTTAAGTATGCATATTCATAACCATTTTTGAAGAAAACATATAGAAATAACAAGAACTCAGCATAGGGTGTAGACAAGCAAAACCTAAGCTATTCTTCTTTCTTGCTATTTAGATGGTAACACAATAGTGGTGTAAATATATATAAACTGTAAACAGAGGTAAGAAAACACTTATTGAGCCATGTAGTAGCACAGGAATTCCACAGTCACTCTTTGGCCATTAAATAACACAACAACAATTCTTCATCCAAAGAATTCCAGCAGTCTTTGATTATAGAGCTCTCAAAATATACAGCGCAAGTCTAGAATGAGGATTATCAACCAACCAACCCTTTAAACAATGAATTAGGGTGGTTTATATAGAGAAAATATCCAAAAATATCTATTACAGTAGATCTTAAACAGATCTAAAGGAAATGAGTTCTTTAATCTAATCTTGTCCAGAAATTAATGCAAGAAGATATTTATTTGAGCTGCGCTGGAGGCAGCTGCATCAAAATGATTTAATATGGTGTCCCTGGTGGCTCGGTGCAGTGTTTCTGCAATAATTGTGCCTTCTCATTTATCTGTACCTCTTAGGCATTTCTGCTGCTTTTGGGTGGCTTTAATGTGCACTAATCTCGATCTCATGAGCTTTGAATGGCCTTTACTGCTTCTCTGACTTGGATTGAGGCCTTTAATGTTTACCTGCTTTGGTATTGCCGATCTGATACTCTTTTTCGTTTTACTGATACTCTTTAATTTAATATGGGGCTTTATCTTTCCTCTGATACTCTTTAACACTTGAATCGGGCCACTTTCGCTCCCTTGATATGCTTGAAACTGTCAAATCGCCCCTTTTCTGCCCTTTCAAGGCAAAAATAACTACTGCAAATGCTTTTCGTGGCCTCTAGAATGCTATCGGCGCTGGCCGATTGAATATGGACATACATGAAGAAATCCTGTCAAACAACGGCGGAGGAATGCTACTTGATAATTGTGCTGGGCTGAGGCTGGTTTTTAAGCCCTCCATTTTGAGCAATTTTTAATCGCGCATCGAAAACTACCTCAGTTTCTCGTTTTGGGCACTCTTTGACGCAATTTTCGCCCTTTGCGCCTTTTCTGTGATGACGTCAACGGCGGGTCCCGGGTACGACAGGGTGACGTGGCAGTACGGCAGGGTGACGTGGCACAGGATATGGTGGCGGGTTGACGCGGAGGTGACGTAGTGCTGTCGTCAGGGGAGGAGAGGCAGAAGGCGGTTTGTGCTTTTATCGGACCACCTTCTGTACAAGGGCGGTATGTGTCAGTGCCCTCCCGATGCAATAAAAGGTTGACATGCGTCCTTTGTACGATGGCAAAACCGTCGTGCTATCGGACGCTAACTATCGGGCATCAGGGCAGCTCCGAAATCAGTGAGAACCATCGGATGGGGAGGGCCCGATCCGACGGTGGACGGAGCATAGATCTGGCAGCAGGTTAAAGTACGGGACCCGCTGAATATTATATCATTTGTTTATATGGCGGGGGTTCAAACCTTTGGGTTTGTGGGTTATGGTATGTGCGCCGGGGGTAGATTTTGACTGTTTTAAGTCAAATAATTTAAACAAAATCCGAAAATGTGAGCGCGCAGGGTAAAACATTAAGGTTTATGGGTACGAGAGGGGAAGGGAAGGGTTATTAGTTTAACCAGAGGTTAAGCTAACTCCAGGTTAAGACACGGAAGGGCTAATGCCAAGCCCCAAATGAACTAAGTATTTCCCCAAACTGATGTTATAGGGCTATAGTGCCATGGGACAGGAATATTTATTATTTTTTGGAATTTTATATAGCTTTTTGTATCAATAGGGGATAAGGAAATGATCTAGGGAGCTAGATAATAGAGTTAGGAGTTAATATGACTTTGTGAGGTGAAGTGTAGGGGAAAGGCTAAGTTTGTGAACTGAAACTTTAGGCATAGTACTGAATGGAATATGGAGAAATGATCTTTACACAAGAAATGTGGCTTCTTTTCATTGAAGGAAGTCAAAACTTGACTTGATATTTTACAAAAATGAACTGAAAGCAGGACTTGTTGGGCAGATACCAAGGTCATCAAGGGGTGTTAGTAAGAAACTTTGAGGGGGAGGGTGAAAGGGAGTTAGACATGCTTCCATACTTCTGCCATCAAACAACTGCCTTGACACTTCTGTCATTGATGAGATGAGTTCTCCTTTGATAAGACAAAACTGATCAGAACCTTGCTTCTGCAAATTCAAACTACCTACCCAGCCTAATACACCTAACATTTTTTCTTCCTTTTGAGTGGGTGCACTTAGACTTGCAAACCCTAATTATCTTCTTTTCTTTTAACTGCCCTCCTATCTAAATGTACTCTTATCACTTCCAAGGGCCCAGATTGAGCAGTTGGGCTCCTTCATTTCTCTACCTAGCTACTCATCTGCCAAGCTTAAGCTGTTTGGACAGATATTCATTCTCTATATTCTAAAACAAGCAATTTAAACCTAGTGAAGCCAAGATTAAGTTGTTTGGCTTTCCCTTAACTGTAAAACTCTCAAAAATGGTATGATTCTTCAAAATGGAACTTCCTGGAAATATGGAACCTTGCAACATGAAAAGATGACATATTTGGCATGTAAAACAGTCAATCATGAAATATGAAACCTATTGCAATAGGAGGCTAATAGTGGCTCCACTTGGGGATGTTTTTTCAAGATGAAAAGCCAAGAACAGCAGGTCAGAATGCCTTGATCTTCGATTGTTGCTGTAAACTGAAATTTTCCTTCTTCTCAATGCCTTTGACTAAATTCTTATAAGCTGATATGCAGTATCCTTTTGAGTTGAATTGCAGAAAAATTACAACTTTGCTTCTTGCCTTTTGGGTGCTTGTAAACATATTGAAATCCGCTTGAGAACTTCTTTGGAATTATTTCAAAAACAGACATCTGAAATAGAGCTTTCTTTGATCTTTCCTTCAAAATTTGCTACGTTGTTCCCTCTTATTGGCCTGCTATAAGAAAAAGTGCTGAAAATACAAATATTAATGTACATATAGTATACAGAGTTGTGTTGCGTTCAACAAAAGGGATCATGATAGTGCTTTAGCATTCGGCCATTGACAGGGCCTTCTTCAGCTGTGCTGCCATCCAAATTCCTCAGAAAATATGTGTTGTTGCCTTGAACAGCAGAAATAATAAAGGGGCCTTTCCACAGGAAATCAAACTTGCCATGCTTTCCTTTGTCTTCTCTTCTTGAATCCCATCTTAAAACTTTGTTGCCTATGTAGAAATCTTCAACCTTGGTTCTTTTGTCAAACATTTTCTTGAGCTTCTCTTGTAAAATCTGAGCTCTGTCGTACACTTGCTCTCTTGTTTGCTGCAAATGGATGGTTTGGTTTATTCTTCTTTGGATCTCATTTGACTCTGCCTGAATCTCTTGCAGCAATTTGATAACAGGGATTCCCAAAGAAGAGGGGAACTTGGCCTCCATGCCATAGACTAACTCATATGGGCTCATCCCAATGGATCTCTTGGTTGACAATCTGTCTGCCCATAGGGAATTTACAAGCTTTTTGTGCCAGTTCTTCTTGTTCTCCTCCAAGACTTTCTTAATGATGTTATTAATGATGTTAATCAGACTCTTGTTGGATGATTCGGCTAAGCCATTACCTTGAGGGTAATAGGTTGTGGAGTGACCTAAGGTAATGTGAAATTTGTGGAAAAAACTGATCATTTTCTTGGATTTGAAGGCAATACTGTTATCTGTAATGATCTTCTTAGGACAGCCAAATCTGGACAAAATGTTGGTTTCAAGAAATTGGATAATAGTGGAGTCATTGGCTTGCCTACATGGGATGGCTTCAATCCACTTGGTAAAGTAACCTGTCGCTGTTAGAATCCACTTATGTTGGCCAGAAGAGGATGGATGGATTTCTCCAATGAATTCAAGACCCCATTGTTGAAAAGGCTTCTTGGTTGAAATGGGCTTAAGGGGCAAGGGCAGAAGCTTTCTTTTGCCATCAAAGATTTGGCATTTGTGGCATGAAACAACAAACTTTCTCACATCAGCAAACGAAGAGGGCAATAGAAACCAACCCTTAGTATCTTATCAGCAGTGGACTTCCAATATAAATGTCCTCCACAGTCTCCTACATGAAATTCTTTCATGACACTGTCAGTTTCATTCATAGTTAGACAATTCAGCAATATTCCTTCATGATTTTTCCAAAACAGGGCACTATCTAAGACACAAAACTTTGATGCTTTCATCTTTAAAAATCTCTTTTTGGTTCTGGATAACCCTGGAGGAGCACACAGGTTTAACAATATAAAACATACATCAGCATACCATGAGGATTGCAAAAAAGCTTCACTGATCTGTGGAGTCGCCAGCTCCTGTTCATTGTCCAGTTGATTAATGTCTAAGGCTTTAAAATTGGTTTCGGACATTAGTTTGGCTAAACCGTGTCCCTTTATCAGCTTATTGGGTTTTATCTCAATGTCGTACTCAAGGATATTGGCAATCCATTTGCCTCTTTTTCCCTCTATGCCTTCTTGAGTTAATATGTCTTTTACAACAGCATTTGGCACATAAGCAATCACATGTGAATATAAAATGTAAATTCTGAAATCTTTGATTGCTTTAACAAGGGCATATGCTTGCTTCTCCATGATTTGGTACTTGAAGGGTGCATCTCTAAGGGCTCAGCTGAAAAATGAAATTGGCTTTTCATTTCCCTGATCATCTTTCTGCAGAAGGACAGTAGCAATGGTGTGTTCAGATGCAAATGGAAAAATGATGAAATCCTTATCAAATTGAGGACTTGTGAGGACTGGGGCCTGGGTGAAGGCAGATTTTATGCCCTCAAAGGCTTGCTTGGTCTCTAAAGTCCATTTTACCTTGGAATCCTTCTTTAACATGTTATTTAGCATTCTTATCAGCTCGGCCAAGTTTGGGATAGATCTCCTTAGGAAATTGATCTTTCCTAGGAATGCTTGCAATTCTTTGATGTTTCTTGGATAAGGGATTTGCAAAATGGCTCGGATTCTTTCCGGATCTATTCTAATTCCATCTTTTGAAATGATATGGCCTAGCAATTTTCCTTCTTCTAGGCCGAAGAGAGATTTCTTAGGATTTAAGGAAATGCCATATTTCCTACAGGTTAGGAACAGTTGCCTTAGGTGTCTAAGGTGCTCTTGATCAGATTTTGAGAAAGGAGTAAGGTCATCGAGGTAAACCACTAGGAAATCATGGATTTCCTTGGCAAATGCAATGTACATGGCCCTTTGAAAGGTAGCACCTGCATTCTTTAGGCCGAAAGGCATCTTCACATACTTAAATGTTCCCCACGGTGTTGTAAAGGTTGTCTTGTCTTGGTCATCCGGGTGAACAGGTATTTGATTAAAACCTAAAAATCCATCTAGCAAAGAGATTCTAGATGACCCCACTACTCTTTGTAGGATGTGGTCCATCTTTGGCAATGGGTAGTGGTCTTTAAGGGAGACTTGGTTTAAGTTTCTCAAATCTACACAAAGCCTAATCTCACATGTTTTCTTTCTTGTGGGAACAAGATTGGATACCCATTCAGAAAATCTGATGGGTGCTATTATGCCAGCCTCAAACATTCTTTTCACTTCCTTCTCAATCAAAGGGAGAAGCACAAGATTGACTCTCCTTAGTTTCTGTTTGAAGGGCTTTTGATTTGGCTTTAAAGGGATGGTATGTTGAATAACTGAGGTGTCATAGGACTTAAGGTCCTCACAACTCCAGGAAAATACATCTTGGAAATCTTTAAATAAATCAACATATTTTGGTTTTTGATCGTGAGGCAATGACATGGACAATTTAATCATTTGGGGCTTCTCTGTTGTCCCAATATTACAGTCTTCCACAGCAGCGTTTAAGGGTTGCATCTTTGGCTTTTTGGGGACATCGTTTGAATCAAATATGTCTTCTAATGGAGTGAGGCCAGTAGGTAGAAAATTGTCTTTTAAATAAATCACTTCGGCCTCTCCTTCAGCTATTTCATCTAAATGCATTTGCTTCAGCTCTTGCACATTTTTCTCATAAAAAATGGTTGGGTGCAGCATTTGATTTGCTACTTCAACTGTTATAGTTTGCTCATTTTGGCTCATTTGTCGTTGTGGGTCATCCATGGCATCTTCATCAATGTTTAAGCTTGATAATTCTTGATGTAAGGTAAGAAAATTGTTGATTTGAGCATCATCCTCAAACACTTGCTAATCTTTGATATTGCTAGGGACAGTAGGCCTGTGCTTTATCTCAGCAGTAAAGTGGTGATTGGGCTCAAAGGGCAGCTTGCAAGTGCTAGCAAAAGTAGCTATACTATGAGCATGCATGTTATGGCTTCTAGAAATCTTAGAAAGCTTGGATTCGGTGAAGGAATTAAGTATTTCTGTGGCAGCAGACCTATAAGCTCTTAGCTTATTGTCATTAGTAACAAAGTTACCTTTCATCTGTTGAATGATCAAATCAGAGTCACCTAGAATGGACACTTTCACATTTTAAGGCCTAAAAGGAGAGCCTCATATTCTGCCATGGTGTTGGTGCATTTGAAGTTTAGTATGTAGGCATGACCCTCTGCATGGTTGTTATGTGTATTGTGAATCCATATTCCTGCCCCTGCTCCTAGCTTATTAACAGAACCATCAAACTCTAAATACCATGTGATTTCTTGCTTGTGGTTAATATTAAGAGTTTCAGTCATTTTAGGATTGGGCGGACCTAGGTTTTGTGCTTCATGTGGTTCTTCTTGTATACTGGTTACACTAATTGTTTTAACAGTTTCACGGGTATGGGCAACCGACTCTTGTTTGATGCATGCTTCTTGTTCTAAAGGCAAAGGCTTCTCATCAATGGGAGGGCAGCTATCATTATTGAACAATATAAAGGAATCCATATCAGAATGGTTTGAGTAAATGGGAAAGTTTTGGGGTTTTTCCTCACTACTTACCACATACTTCATCAGTGTTTCTCTATACAGTCTCTTTGGTTGCCCAAAGACTAAAATAGTGGCATAGGAGAGGTCTAGTTGGAGAGATCCTTGGAGTTTTTCTCCCCAAGATCTTGATAAGAGCATGCCATATTTTGGTGGAATGTCAGCAACCACCACGTCCATTAGGATCGTTTTGTTGGGAAATTGGACTAAAGACACACAAAGGTCTTTGACTAAGCCTAAACACTTGACCTGACTAGATTCAAATGAGAATAAGTCTTTGCAGGGTCTAATGACATCAAGGTTTAGCTTCTCCATTACAGCTTTGGGCATTAGATTGTGTGAAGCACCTGAATCAAACATAGCATTATGCAACACTTTATCATGAATGTGCAAACTAACATAAAAGGGTAGAACAGCTCCATGTCCTGATTTACCATTTACTTCAGGACCAAAAAGTAATTCAGGTTGATTATCTAAGACATTAACATCATCCCTGTTCTCTGGCATTTGCAGTGATTTCTTGATTTGTTGTTTGTACACATCATGTTTGGCAAGCTCAGAGAGAGGAATAGATATCTTTAATTTACCAATTTCTGCTTCTAAATCAAAAAGTTTTTATGACTGTGTTTTAGTATTGTGACTGGCAGATTTTCCCTTTTCAATTGTATCTTCAGTGATCTTCTCTTGGTTATCAGTGATTCCTTGAGATTGTTCTGTTTTGGGAAGGCTTTGAGGAGTGCTATTTACATTGTCTTTTGAGGGAAAGGATACAAAAGGCTGGTTATTAGAGGGTTGCATGTCAGATACATCCTCTATGGTCTCTTCTTTTAATTTTTGGTCTGTCTTATCAACAGGTTCTGTGATAGTGGCCTTGTTTTTTACTTTCTTAGGTTGCTTGGCATCCTCTGGCTTGATGGGATCAAACACATCAATGGTTCTTGTTCTTAATTTGTATTGTTTATGGACTTCGTAGACAGCTGAATCATAGCCTTGTTTGAAGTCAAATGAATCTCCAGAGTTGGTCTGAAATTGATTTATATCATGGTCATCTTGGTCTTCTTGGGGTAGAAATACTTGTTTTTCACTCTTCAAACCCATCAAGTTTATGTGAGACGTGTCCTCTATCTGCTCACTAGATGTGGATGCTTCAGCATAGTTTTCATGAAAAGGAGGTTTTATATCATGGTCAGGACTTGCCCTTCCAACGTTTGGGTTCTGATTTTTTCTAAAGTTTGGATTTTTGATAGGATTGTTTTGTTGTCCTTCCCATGAGGCTTTTCTTTCAATAGTTCCCATTCTATTTTCAAAGCTGTCCATACCTTTGATGATTGTGTCCAATTTTTGCTCAAAGGCTGAAGGTTCATCTTTAAAAGTAGTTCTTCTCTCAGCTCTTGCTCTATTTTGCTTGGCAATCAGAATTGCCTCCACACTAACAACTACATTCTGCATGTCTGCTAAGGTTTTAGGGGCTCTTTCCCTTAACTGATAAGCCGTGCCTGAATCAAATCCATCATGGAATTTGTATAAAGCAAGATTAGGTGGAGGTCTAAGGTTTTGTGGAATAGCGTTGTAAACATTGTTAAAACTGGCACAATAGTCTAAAACAGCTTCTTGAGGGCCTCTTTTGATAGTGTCATACTCGGATAATATGTGCAGAGGGTCCTTCTTCTTCTCCCATCTGTTAAGAAATGTTTGGTAAAGGGCCTCTGGGTCAACTAGGGAATTTGCAGGAAGGGCTCTAAACCAGGGCCTTACATCTCCTGTTAAACTTTGGACAAAAATCTTCATTCTTACACTATCATCATCTATTTCATAACTCTCAAAATAGTCCTGGATTTTCTTGTTATGTTGCAAGGCTGTGCCAGAACTAGTACCATAAAAATATGTGATTTTGGTTTGGTAATCCTGAAGCATAGCCCCTGGATTTGCAGGTAACTGTAAAGGTGCATATATGTTAGCCATATTTACAGGGATAAGTGGAACGAATGGAATAGCTGGAACAGCTATAATAACAGTGGTGGTAGCGGTAGTATGTGCAGTGAATGGAGGTGTGGAAAAGGTGCTTAGAGAGGTGGATGACGAACAAGGGGAAGTAGGGGTTGAACGAAACAAAACTTTAACAGGGGTTGGAAAACAGCTTGGCTGAACTGTTTTAGGACTAGAATCAACAAACTCTTCTTTTTTTTGTTTGATAAGGTTTCTAGAGATTAAATTGGGATTTTCAAAAACAACTGGTAGATTGGGGTCTGGATTTGACCTAGTATTACGTGTTTTCTTCTTGGGAGCCAGCTTCTAACTTGTTTTTTTGGAATTTTCTGAATATGTTCCCCAGCGGAGTTGCCAATGATGTTATCACTCAAGTTGTCCCTTGGCTCCTTAAGGGATATGGCTGAGGTAACCACAAACCAATCTTTGGGCTACAGGTCCTAGCCTACCTGTAGTCAGAGAGGGCTCTCTCTTTAATATTTAACTTTGTTTTGGGTTGATTTTAGGCTAGTTATGGTGTACATGGGTTTTGTTTTGATTTTGGTGGGAAGGATGATGTTTTCAAGCAGAGTTGGGATGCATAGTGTGAGAAGTTCAAACCATTGGGCATGGAGTCATGGATTAGGGCTTGCTGTTGCGTTTTCTTGGTCACAAGAGGAATACAGAGCAGGATAGCTACACATAGAACAATATCAAGCTGGAATAAAGATGGAATGAAGGTCAGAGATGAAAGGCAACTAAGAATCTTTCATTAGCTAACAGAGAGGGAAGGTGAATGAAAGTTTGTCTAGGAGCAGTCAAGAATTCCTAAATAATAGTCATATGTGAAAGAAACAGGGTAAACATGATCATTTAAGTATGCATATTCATAACCATTTCTGAAAAAAACATATAGAAATAATAAGAACTGAGCATAGGGTGCAGACAAGAAAAACCTAAGCTATTCTTCTTTCTTGCTATTTAGATGGTAACACAATAGTGGTGTAAATATATATAAACTGTAATCAGAGATAAGAAAACACTTATTGAACCATGCAGTAGCACAGGAATTCCAGAGTCACTCTTTGGCCATTAAATAACACAACAGACAGTTCTTCATCCAAAGCATTCTCTCAAAATATACAGCGCAAGTCTAGAATGAGGATTATCAACCAACCAACCCTTTAAACAATGAATTAGGGTGGTTTATATAGAGAAAATATCCAAAAATATATATTACAGCAGATCTTAAACAGATCTGAGGGAAATGAGTTCTTTAATCTAATCTTGTCCTGAAATTAATGCAAGAAGATATTTATTTGAGCTGCGTTGGAGGAAACTGCATCAAAATGATTTAATATGGTGTCCCTGGTGGCTCGGTGCAGTGTTTCTGCAATAACTGTGCCTTGTCTTTTATCTGTACCTCTTAGGTGGTTTTGCTGGTTTTGGGTGGCTTTAATGTGCACTAATCTCGATCTGATGATCTTTGAATGGCCTTTACTGCTTCTTTGACTTGGATGGAGGCCTTTAATGTTTACCTGCTTTGGTATTGCCGATCTGATACTCTTTGTCGCTTTATTGATACTCTTTAATTTAATCTGGGGCTTTATCTTTCCTCTGATACTCTTTAACACTTGAATCGGGCCACTTTCACTCGCTTGATATGCTTGAAACTGTCAAATCGCCCCTTTTCTGCCCTTTCAAGGCAAAAATAACTGTTGCAAATGATTTTCGTGGCCTCTGGAATGCTATCGACGCTGGCCGATTGAATATGGACATACATGAAGAAATCTTGTCAAACAACGGCGGAGGAATGCAACCTGATAACTGTGCTGGGCTGAGGCTGGTTTTTAAGCCCTCCATTTTGAGCAATTTTTAATTACGCATCGAAAACTGCCTCAGTTTCTCATTTCGGGCACTCTTTGACGCGATTTTCGCCCTTTACGCCTTTTCTGTGATGATGTCAACATGACGTCAGCGGCGGGTCCCGGGTACGACAGGGTGACGTGGCAGGGTGATGTGGCAGTGTGACGTGGCAGTATGGCAGTGTGACGTGGCACAAGATACGGTGGCAGGTTGACGCGGAGGTGATGTAGTGCTGTCGTCAGGGGAGGAGAGACAGAAGGCGGTTTGTGGTTTTATCAGACCGCCTTTTGTACAAGGGCAGTATGTGTCAGCGCCCTCCCGATGCAATAAAAGGTTGACACGTGTCCTTTGTACGACGGCAAAATTGCCGTGCTATCGGACGCTAACTGTCAGGTGTCAGGGCGGCTCCGAAATCGATGAGAGCCGTTAGATGGGGAGGGCCCGATCCGACGGTGGACGGAGCGCAGATCTGGTGGTAGGTTAAAGTACGGGGCCCGCTAAATATTATATCATTTGTTTATATGGCAGGGGTTCAAACCTTTGGGTTTGTGGGTTATGGTATGTGCGCCGGGGGTAGAGTTTGACTGTTTTAAATCAAATAATTTAAACAAAATCTGAAAGTGTGAGCGCGCAGGGTAAAACATTAAGGTTTATGGGTACAAGAGGGAAAGGGAAGGGTTATTAGTTTAACCAGAGGTTAAGCTAACTCCAGGTTAAGATGCGGAAGGGCTAATTCCAAGCCCCAAATGAACTTAGCATTTCCCCAAACTGATGTTATAGGGCTATAGTGCTAGGGGACGGGAATATTTATTATTTTTTGGAATTTTATATAGCTTTTTGTATCAATAGGGGATAAGGAAATGATCTAGGGAGCTAGATAATAGAGTTAGGAGTTAATATAACTTTGTGAGGTGAAGTGTAGGAGAGAGGCTAAGTTTGTGAACTGAAACTTTAGGCATAGTACTGAATGGAATATGGAGAAATGATCTTTACACAAGAAATGTGGCTTCTTTTCATTGAAGGAAGTCAAAACTTGACTTGATATTTTACAAAAATGAACTGAAAGCAGGACTTGTTGGGCAGATCCCAAGGTCCTCAAGGGGTGTTAGTAAGAAACTTTGAGGGGGAGGGTGAAAGGGAGTTAGACATGCTTCCATACTTCTGCTATCAAATAACTGCCTTGACACTTCTGTCATTAATGAGATGAGTTCTCCCTTGATAAGACAAAACTGATCAGAACCTTGCTTCTGCAACTTCAAACTACCTACCCAGCCTAATACACCTAACATTTTTTCTTCCTTTTGAGTGGGTGCACTTAGACTTGCAGACCCTAATTATCTTTTTTTGTTTTGACTGCCCTCCTATCTAAATGTACTCTTATTACTTCCAAGGGCCCAGATTGAGTAGTTGGGCTCCTTGATTTCTCTACCTAGCTACTCATCTGCCAAGCTTAAGCTGTTTGGACAGATATTCGTTCTCTATCTTCTAAAACAAGCAATTTAAACCTAGGGAAGCCAAGATTAAGTTGTTTGGCTTTCCCTTAACTGTAAAACTCTTCAAAAATGGTATGATTCTTCAAAATGGAACTTCCTGGAAATATGGAACCTTGCAGCATGAAAAGATGACATATTTGGCATGTAAAACAATCAATCATGAAATATGAAACCTATTGCAATAGGAGGCTAACATATGGTTGTCACAAGTCAACCGCAATTCACTTATCAACCATACTAGGGACAGTACCAATTCGGTCCTACTGTGCAAAGTCCAGTTTAGTAGTATCAACCGTACCTTGGATATACTTATCAGCAACCTCAACAACCCTAGTTTGGTCTGGTTAATCTTGGTTTTCCGGGAGGATACAATATTCCAAATGCGATTCCAATTCCAAGTTATCCTGGATATCCTCCTCCTAGGGCTGGTCTTATGACCCAGGGTTTTCGTCACCCTAACCGTCAGTTATGGTTTATTGCAACTTTGGACTTGCCTGATTTGTCATGCCTTACGAACGATCCAATTTACTATCTTCCGTTTTGGCCGCCAAGGCCGAATAAGTTGCCCAGTGATATCCCAAAGTTTGAAGGTAAATCAGGAGAGGATCCGTCAAACCATGTGATGACTTATCACCTCTGGTGTGTATCTAATTCCATTATTGATGATTCAATTCGCTTACATCTTTTTCAATGCACTCTGATTGGTCTTGCGGCCAAGTGGTACATTGAGTTAACGCGAGCCTCTTTTTATAACAGTTAGCCACTTCATTCTTAACTCATTTTTAGTTGCCTGTTAGATATGACAATGGCACGGAATTATTAACTTCATTAAAACAGTCAACATCCACATATATTTCAGATCATATTCATGAATGGCGATGTAGACGATGTTTAGTGAAAGTTTTTATTCCGGATCAAATTTTAGCAGAATGGTTTGTTAAATCATTATTACCTAAAATCATTGAGGATGTAGCTAGGGCAGGAGTTGTTACTGAAGAGAAAGAAATTGCTCCAGCTCAGTACCTTGACCTCGTTTATACGTAGTCGAGTACTTTACACGAAAAAATACTCGACCTTCAGAAACAAAATCAAATAATTGCAGCTCCTTCAGGGTCTCATGCTGTTGATGGTATGATTGGTTCTGTTAGCACCAAAAGCAAGAAGAAATCTTCAAAGGATTCTTCTCCTATTATAACTTTACCAGATTCCCTAACAGGAGACTCTTCCGCTGAAATTCCTGCCGATATTCATGTCGTAGAATCATCTACGTCCAAATCAAAATCCGGTGGTAAAAAGAAAGGGAAGAAGAAAAATAAACAAAACTCAAAAGAGAAATCAGATAAAACTGAATCTATTGACAAGAAACGTAAACCTCGCTATCCTTGTCTAATTTGTGACGAGGAGCATTTTACAAGAGATTGTCCACATCGCACTGAGGTTGCGAAAATTGTCAAAGGTTCTCAAACGCCTATTGTCTTGAAGGATCCTTTTTCTAGTCAAGATAGTAAGATGATTGATTCTTCCTCAAATGCCTCAGAAGAACCCATAATGATGATGTCTCATGTCAGGATTGTGACACGATCGCAAGATTATGGTAGTAAAAGTCTTGTTGGTGGTAAGGAAGTAGAATCTTCTAATTCAAACCCATCAACTTCAACTCCTTCCGGTTCTGATCCACTACAGATCAAGAAACCTAACCCAGACTTAGTAATCAAACCGCCTGCTAAAGGTATACTTCGGAAGTCAACTTTCAATCCACATGCGAGAGCTGCTCAGAATTATAACATTGTTGAAGACTTAGCTATTTCCCCTTCAGTGATGTCGTCTTTGTAGGTGCTGCAATCATGCCCAACACAGTGTAAATTACTATTGTCGGTTATAGGAGTTGTTGATATTCAGGATTTGAACCTTATAATCTTTGATTTAGAGAATAGTACACCTCGCCTACCTCATCAAATGGCTTTCCAGATTCCAGTGTTAGTAAAAAATAGACCTTGCTTTAGGACTGTAATTGATGAGGGAGCTTCTACATGTATTATGTCGATCCAGTGTTGGAGATCACTTGGTTCTCCTACACTCAATCAATCCCTGATGATTCTAAAGGCTTTTGATGGCCGTGGGTTCCATCCTTTTGGCATTCTAAAGGATTTACCTATAGGGGTTGAAGGAAAAACTGTTAATCTAGATGTAGAAGTGGTTGATGCCCCTCTAGATTACAACCTTCTTTTGGGTCGCAGCTGGTCTTACGCTATGACTTCTGTTGTTTCATCGGTCTTTTGGCTTACAAAGTTTCCTCATAATGGAAAGATCATAACCATAGACCAGCTGACTTATTTTTCATCCGACCCAACCTCTTCTGAAAGTATTCAACATATCGGTAAAACAACTATCCCTTACAAGGATGTTGGGGTAGGATTAGTTAAAGATTCTGGTTTACTATGAACTTTTTCCTTTCCTCCTCCTAACGTATCGCCTTCTACTGCAACTATTCATATGATTTCATCAAACACTATTGATTTTGATGATCCTTGGATCGTACCTTCCGATTCTGAGGTGGATTCATTTGGTGATACGATGCCTTTGAGTCCCTATGAAATTGCATATCAGGTTGTACAATCATTTTCTGACCCTTGTTCAACCGAATTTGATCTAATAAATGTGGTCCATGGAGAATCACTTTCAATATCAACCTCAGATTCAACAACGTTTTCCGAGCTTGTTCATACTAATGAGCAGATTCGAGAACTTTTGTCTGTTGATGATTTACCATGGAAAGATCTTCATCATCGATCTTCATTTTTACCTGAGCTTGATCATTTTGAAAATGGTTTTTCATCTTTTTTACTACTGATTATGTCAAAGAACCACAGAATCCATTGCAACATCCTGATTCTGAGTTAAATTTGGGAAATATTTCTCGAACGATTCCTATTGACATTTCAGTTAAACTAGGAATTATTGAAAACATTCATATAGGTGCTTCCTGTACGGACAATGAACTCCAAACTTATAAAGCCCTATTTCAAGAATTCCATGACATGTTTGCCTGGTCATATGAAGAAATGCCAGGAATCGATCCATCAATTGTTGTCCATGAAATTAAAACTTACCCGGATGCTAAACCTGTCCGGCAACGTTTGCGTCAGATACATCTGCGAAAAGCTGCCGCTATTAAAGTTGAAGTTCAGAAATTACTTCGAGCAGGTTTCATTTATCCAATTCCCTTAACGAATTGGGTATTGAATATTGTTCTTGTTAACAAAAAGCAAGGAACGATAAGAATATGTATCGATTATAGGGATATTAATCGAGCTTGTCCTAAAGACAATTATCCAACCCCCTATATCGATCAAATCATTGATGATTGTGCCGGCAGTGAAATTTTCTCCTTTATGGATGGTTTTTCCGGTTACAATCAAATCAACATACTCCTTGCTAATCAACCAAAAATGACTTTCATTTGTCCATGGGGGACGTTTGCTTATTGCAAATTGCCTTTTGGATTGAAGAATGTCAGAGCAACTTTTCAGAGGGCTATGTCTTACACATTTCATGACATCAAACACATTGTGTAGCTTTATCTCGATGATTTACCTACCCATTCATTACGTAGAGCCGATCATCTCACTCATTTACGAGAAATCTTTATGAGATGTAGGCATTATCAAATTAGGCTGAATCCACACAAATGTGTTTTCTGTATAGAAACGAGTCATTTACTGGGATTTGTTGTTTCAAAAGCTAGCATTGGTGTCAATCCCTCGAAGGTTGAAGCTATTGTCAAATTGCCTCCTCCTTCAACTCTCTCTTCGCCAACTCCAAAGTTTGCAAGGGAAAGCAAACTTTTTACGTCGTTTCATTCCTAACTACGCCAAGATAACAAAGGGTTTTACCAAGTTGTTGAAACATAATACTCCATTCTCTTGGGATGAGATAGCTGACAAATCGTTTGATGCACTTAAACACGCGTTGACCCATGCACGTTATTGCATCCTCCCAACTACAACCAGGATTACTTCTTGTACCTCACCGCTTCTCATTCCACCATTGGGATGGTTTTAGTTCAGGAAGATGAATTC
This sequence comes from Pinus tabuliformis, assembly GCA_031772625.1. Classification (NCBI taxonomy): domain Eukaryota; kingdom Viridiplantae; phylum Streptophyta; class Pinopsida; order Pinales; family Pinaceae; genus Pinus; species Pinus tabuliformis. The sequence goes on along the minus strand of CM062814.1, from coordinate 953,753,587 downwards.
AACAGTGAACATGTGATTTACTATCTTAGTCGAACTTTGAATCCGACTGAGCTTAAATATTCGCATGTGGAGAAATTGGCCTTAGCAGTTGTTCAAGCTATCCAAAGATTTCATCATTACATCTTACTACGCAAAACTACCGTAATTTCTGACTGTAACCCTATGATCTATATTTTGACCAAACAATTGCTAGGGAGCAAGTATTCCAAATGGATTGTTATCTTGCAGGAATTTGACTTGGAATTTGAAAAATCCAAGGCAAAGAAATCTTTGGTTTTTGCAGAACTGATGTGTGATTTCCCACGTGCTGATACTGAAACTGTGGCGGAAGAGCTCATTGCGGATAAATCCTTGTTTCTTATCAGTACTCTTGATCCATGGTATGGAGATATCAATGTTTATCTCCAAACCCAATCTTTTCAGCCTGAAATTTCATGATCTCAACGACGGAAAATACGTTTCCAATCCCAACAATACAAAATCATTGGAGATACACTCTATCACCGTGGGGTAGATTCTGTTTTCCAATGTTTTTTAACTCATGAAGAAGCTGAAAAGGTTCTAAATGACTGTCACTCTGGAGCATGTGGCGGTCATATGTCTGGGTATGCCACAGCCCAAAAGATATTGCGTGCTGGTTATTTATGGTCGTCTTTATTTAAAGATTGTATCTATGCGGTCCGAAAATGCCACAATTGTCAAATTTTTTATCGTAAGATGCGTGCTCCACCTGCTCCTCTCCACCCTATAATTGTTGTCGGTCCTTTTGCAAAGTGGGGTATCGACTTTATTACATGTAACCCTCACTCGGCCGGGGGGCATGCATATATCATCCTTGCGGTAGATTATTTTACTAAATGGGTCGAGGCGATGCCTACATTTTCGGCAGACGGCAAAACTATTGCAATTTTCGTTTTCAATCATATAATTAATAGATTTAGTGTTCCTCAAGCGATTATTACCGATCATGGGAGTCATTTTCGAAACATCATGATGACTGAACTAACAGATCAACTTGGCCTGCGTCACGATAGTTGTACTCCATATTACCCACAGGCTAATGGTATGGTTGAAGCTATCAACAAAGTTCTAGTCATTATGATCTGATGAATCATTGGCATTCATAGGTCGAATTGGCATAACATGTTACTTTCAGCACTTTGGGCGTATCGAACCTCAGTAAAAACATCAACTGGTTTCACTCCTTTTCAACTGATTTATGGTTTGGAAGCTGTGTTACCCATTGAATGCGAAATTCTGTCATTGCAAATAGCCATAGAATTACTCCCAGCCACTTTCGAAGAGGAGAAAAGTCTGTTGTACTTAGCTCAACTATATGAGAATCGACGTGATTCTACATTAGTAATCGAAACTCATGCCAAACGAATTAAAGCTCAGTACGATCGAAATGTTACACCTCATAATTTTTTAGAAGGATACCTAGTCTTACTATATGATCAAGCAAACGATAAGCTAGGGGCTGGAAAATTTGTACCTATGTGGCATGGTCCTTATGTTGTTAAGTGAAAGCTAGCAAAAGGGGCCTATGAATTGGTAGATTTTGATGGTGTCTCTTTGGGTAAACCCAGAAATGGTCTTTATCTGAAGAGATATTATGCTTAAATCTAGGTGTGGAGATTTTAGTTATATTAGTTTCTTTCTAGCTGGTGTGTTTTAGATTAGAAAAGTGTGCTTAGTTTAGAGAGTGTTTTTATCATTATTCCTGCTTATCTTGATTTTACTCTTGATATTGCAGATGTTGACATCTCTTCAAACGTACATTGGTTTCGCTAAGGGTGCTTGTCGTAATACACAGAACATTTCTTCCGCGACTTGGGTTATATATTCACCCTTTGATGAGTTAGTATCTGTGCATGGGGTAAGCCTTGGTAAAACAACGAACAACATTGCAGAGTATAGTGCAGTGATTGAGTTATTATTTGAATCCATCTCATTTGGGATTCAGAGTTTGATTGTTAGGTTAGATTCTAAACTCGTTGTATTGCATCTTAACAGAGTTTATGCCATTAGAAATCCAGTGTTATTGAGATTATTTTTTAGAGTTCGTCTCTTGGAACGTGAATTAGATTATATTGAATATCAGCATCTTCCAAGATATTTAAACACATTAGCAGATGCAATTGCTTCTCAAATGTTAAATAGACATTTGCAATAATCAAATAGTAAATTTAAAAACATTTCATAACCTGTTATACAAGATAGCTAGTAATAGTGATATAACATAGCATAGAAGTGTGTCAAATATACATCGTCTTCGATCATAGGTTGAAAAACACCTTATGATCGGAAAAAATGATAGTACAAAAAACAAAAATGTCGTATGAGTCTACAAAGGCAATCATCCTATCACTGGTGATGATCACGATAAGAAACCACTGCTCAGGCCACCCTACAAAGGAACCTCCTGAAAGGTCATGGGACCCTAATCACATAGCGTTGTAACCTAAGTGGAATATCATCTATGCTAGTCTCTGAAATATTTGCTGTCAAATGCTCTAGATGATTTTCCAATTCGGTCAGGGTCTCTATAGATTCGTCCCATGGAGCCAGTACTGCTGCAGCTGGGTATCTCCTCTCATAGGGTCGGAGAGCGGCTAGTCGCCATGGACCCACATCTGCATTTGCAACTTGTATTATCAGTTTTGGATGATTTAAAAACAAAACAAAAAAATAGTTAAAACTTAGAAAATGTTGAGAATGATTTTACCTGAATCATCCCACTGCTCTCCTGATGGAAGAGTCATGTCTGGGTCACCACGATAATCCATCCCAGCATATGGAAAATCCTGAATCATGAAAAGTTGGTTCTCCAACTAACAAAAATACTCAGGCGGAAATCGAACAACCTTTGAACCCTCCTCAGGATGATGGGCCATAACTGCAACCCAATGCATTAGCTTAGGTTCTCAGGGAAGTCCAACTCCAACGAAAAGCTGTTGTGGGACCAACATTGGAACCCTCCCTAGACCAAAGCTCACAACTAGGAAACCATATCCAAAGTTTTTTAGTTGTCCGTTCTGTTATCACTCAGGTTGTCCCTTGGCTCCTTAAGGGATACGGCCGAGGTAACCACAAACCAATCTTTGGGCTGCAGGTCCTAGCCTACCTGCAGTCAGAGAGGGCTCTTTTTTTAAAATTTAGCTTTGTTTTGGGTTGATTTTAGGCTAGTTATGGTGTACATGGGTTTTGTTTTGATTTTGGTGGGAAGGATGATGTTTTCAAAAAGAGTTGGGATGCATAGTGTGAGAAGTTCGAACCATTAGGCATGGAGTCATGGATTAGGGCTTGTTGTTGCTTTTTCTTGGTCACAAGAGGAATACAGAGCAGGATAGCTACACATAGAACAATATCAAGCTGGAATAAAGATGGAATGAAGGTCAGAGATGAAAGGCAACTAAGAATCTTTCATTAACTAATAGAGAGGGAAGGTGAATGAAAGTTTGTCTAGGAGCAATCAAGAATTCCTAAATAACAGTCATATGTGAAAGAAACAGGGTAAAAATGATCATTTAAGTATGCATATTCATAACCGTTTCTGAAGAAAACATATAGAAATAACAAGAACTGAGCATAGAGTGCAATTAAGCAAAGCCTAAGCTATTCTTCTTTCTTGCTATTTAGGTGGTAACACAGGTGGAGTAAACGTATATAAATTGTAAACAGAGGTAAGAAAACACTTATTGAGCCATGTAGTAGCACAGGAATTCCACAGTCACTCTTTGGCCATTAAATAGCACAACAGGCGGTTCTTCATCCAAAGCATTCCAGCAGTCTTTGATTATAGAGCTCTCAAAATATACAGCGCAAGTCTAGAATGAGGATTATCAACCAACCAACCCTTTAAACAATGAATTAGGGTGGTTTATATAGAGAAAATATCCAAAAATATCTATTATAGCAGATCTTAAACAGATATGAGGGAAATGAATTCTTTAATCTAATCTTGTATTGAAATTAAATGCAAGAAGATATTTATTTGAGTTGCACTGGAGGCAGCTGCATCAAAATGATTTAATATGGTGTCCTTGGTGGCTCGGTGCAGTGTTTCTGCAATAATTGTGCCTTGTCTTTTATCTGTACCTCTTAGGAAGTTCTGCTACTTTTGGGTGGCTTTAATGTGCACTAATCTTGATCTGATGAGCTTTGAATGGCCTTTACTGCTTCTTTGACTTGGATGGAGGCCTTTAATGTTCACCTGCTTTGATATTGCAGATCTGATACTCTTTGCCGCTTCATTGGTACTCTTTAATTTAATCTGGGATTTATCTTTCCTATGATACTCTTTAACAGTTGAATTGGGCCACTTTCTCTCCCTTGATATGCTTGAAACTGTCAAATCCCCCCTTTTCTGCCCTTTCAAGGCAAAAATAACTGTTGCAAGTGCTTTTCGTGGCCTCTAGAATGCTATCGGCGCTGGCCGATTGAATATGAACATACATGAAGAAATCTTGTCAAATAACGGCGGAGGAATTGCAACCTGATAACTGTTCTGGGCTGAGGCTGGTTTTTAAGCCCTCCATTTTGAGCAATTTTTCTTAGCGATGCACGATTAGCGCTAATCGCGCATCGAAAACTGCCTCTGTTTCTCATTCCAGGCATCCTTTGCTGCGATTTTCGCCCTTTGCGCCTTTTCTGCGATGACGTCAGCATGATGTTAGCAGTGGGTCCCGGATATGGCATGGTGATGTGGCAGGGTGACATGGCAGTGTGACGTGGCAGTACAGCAGGGTGACGTGGCAGTGTGACATGGCAGTACGGCAGGGTGACGTGGCACAAGATACGGTGGCAGGGTAGGGACAGAGGCAGATGCGGTGGCAGTGACACGTAGCAGTGGTGGGCTGACGCGGAGGTGACGTAAGCGGTGATGTCAGGGGAGGAGAGACAGAAGGCGATTTGTGGTTTTATCGGACCGCCTTCTATATGGGGGCGGTATTTGTCAGAGCCCGCCCGATACAATAAAAGGCGGACACGCGTCTTTTGTACGGTGGAGAAACCGCCATGCCATCGGAGGCTAATGGTCGGATGTCGGGGCGGCTCCGAAATGCACCTGGGTCATTGGATCTGGGCAGGCGGATCGGAGGGTCGACGGAGTGCGGAGCTGGCTGCAGGTTAATGCACGGGGCCTGCTGAATATTATATTGATTTATTTATGTGCGGGGGGTTCAAAACTTTGGAAAGTGGGTTATTAATGCATCAGAAGGGGTCCGATTGCATGGAAGAGGGTTTTTATGCTTTGGAAGGGATCCATAAGCATAGGAAAATGGTTAAAGAAGCAAACTAAGGGTTCTTACTAAGTCTCAAATAAACTTAGTAATTCCCAAGCATTATTTATGGTTATATTCAACCAGAGGGAGAGGATATGTATCTAAGGGGGATATTTAACATATTTTTAATAGGGGAAGGGGAAATATATAGGGATTTACATAGTAAGTTAGAAATTAATATGAATTTTGATTAGAAAGCGCTAAGGATGGAAATCTTAGGCTACAAAGGGGAAATAGGACTTATAGAATGAATAAGAGTACTCCTAAGCAAAGCAAACCTTTAATTAGGCCAATGATATGACAAATGATGAAACTTAAGAGATAGCAAGCAGATCTTGACCTCTTTGGGGAGGTTAGTGAATGATTTGGGGAATAAGAAGAAGGGGGAGTTAAACATGCCTCACTTGAGCTCCTCCAAATGAAAAACTGCCTCATAATTGTGATCTAAATAGATATAACACTTGAAAACATGAAATGGATCACATAGCCTGATTCTGCAACCACAAAACTACTTACCCAGCCTACTACACCTAACATTTTTTCTTCCTTTTGAATGGGTGCACTTAGACTTGCAGACCCTGATTATCCTCTTTTCTTTTGACTATCCTCCTATCTAAATGTACCCTTATTTCTTCCAAGGGCCCAGATTAAGCATTTGGGCTCCTTAATTTCTCTACCTAGCTAGTGATCTGCCAAGCTTGAACTGTTTGGATAGATATTCATTCTCTATCTTCTAAAACAAGCAATTTAAACCTAGGGAAACCAAGATTAAGCTGTTTGGCTTTCCCTTAACTGTAGAACTCTTCAAAAATGGTATGATTCTTCAAAATGGAACTTCATGGAAATATGGAACCTTGCAACATGAAAAGATGACATATTTGGCATGTAAAACAGTCAATCATGAAATATGAAACCTATTGCAATAGGAGGCTAACAGTGGCTCCACTTGGGGATGGTTTTTCAAGATGAACAGCCAAGAATAGCAGGTCAGAATGCCTTGATCTTCAATTGTTGTTGTAAACTGAAATTCTCCTTCTTCTCAATGCTTTTGATTGAATTCTTATAAGCTGATATGCAGTATCCTTTTGAGCTGAATTGCAGAAAAATTACAGCTCTGCTTCTTGCCTTTTGGGTGCTTGTAAACATATTGAAATCTGCTTGAGCACTTCTTTGGAATTATTTCAAAAAACATAGATCTGAAATAGAGCTTTCTTTGATCTTTCCTTCAAAATTTACTGCTTTGTTCCCTCTTATTGACCTGCTATAAGAAAAAGTACTGAAACTACAAATATTAATGTACAGATAGTATACAGAGTTGTGTTGCGTTCAACAAATGGGATCATGATAGTGCTTTAGCATTCGGCCATTAACAGAGCCTTCTTCAGATGTGCTGCCATCCAAACTCTTCAGAAAATATGTGTTGTTGCCCTGAACAGTAGAAATAATAAAGGGCCCTTTCCACAGGAAATCAAACTTGCCATGCTTTCCTTTGTCCTCTCTTCTTGAATCCCATCTTAAGACTTTGTTTCCTATGTAGAAATCTTCAGCCTTGGTTCTTTTGTCAAACATTTTCTTGAGCTTCTCTTGTAAAATCTGAGCTCTGTCGTACACTTGCTCTCTTGTTTGCTGCAAATGGATGGTTTGGTTTATTCTTCTTTGGATATCATTTGGCTCTGCCTGAATCTCTTGCAGCAATTTGATAACAGGGATTCCCAAAGAAGAGGGGAACTTGGCCTCCATGCCATAGACTAATTCATATGGGCTCATCCCAATGGATTTCTTGGTTGACAATCTGTCTGCCCATAGGGCATTTACAAGCTTTTTGTGCCAGTTCTTCTTTTTCTCCTCCAAGACTTTCTTAATGATGTTAATCAGACTCTTGTTGGATGATTCAGCCAAGCCATTACCTTGAAGGTAATAGGTTGTGGAGTGACCTAAGGTAATGTGGAATTTGTGGCAAAAACTGATCATTTTCTTGGATTTGAAGGCAGCAGCGTTATCTGTAATGATCTTCTCAGGACAGCCAAATCTGGACAAAATGTTGGTTTCAAGGAATTGGATGATGGTGGAGTCATTGGCTTGCCTACATGGGATGGCTTCAATCCACTTGGTAACGTAATCTGTGGCTGTTAGAATCCACTTATGCTAGCCAGAAGAGGATGGATGGATCTCTCCAATGAATTCAAGACCCCATTGTTGAAAAGGCTTCTCGGTTGAAATGGGCTTAAGGGGCAAAGGCAGAAGCTTTCTTTTGCCTTCAAAGATTTGGCATTTGTGGCATGAAACAGAAAACTTTCTCACATCAGCAAACAAAGAGGGCCAATAGAAACCAGCCCTTAGTATCTTATCAGCAATGGACTTCCAATATAAGTGCCCTCCACAGTTCCCTACATGAAATTCTTTCATTACACTGTCAGTTTCATTCATAGTTAGACAATTCAGCAATATTCCTTCATGATTTTTCCAAAACAGGGCACTATCTAAGACACAAAACTTTGATGCTTTCATCTTTAAAAATCTCTTTTTGGTTCTGGACAACCCTGGAGGAGCACACAGGTTTAACAATATAAAACATATATCGGCATACCATGGGGATTGAAAAAAAGCTTCACTGATCTGTGGAGTCGCCAGCTCCTGTTCATTGTCCAGTTGATTAATGTCTAAGGCTTGAAAATTGGTTTCGGACATCAGTTTGGCTAAACCTTGTCCCTTTATCAACTTGGTGGGTTTTATCTCAATTTCATACTCAAGGATATTGGCAATCCATTTGCCTCTTTTGCCTTTTATGCCCTCTTGAGTTAATATGTCTTTTACAACAGCATTTGGCACATAAGCGATCACATGTGAATATAAAATGTAAATTCTGAAATCTTTGATTACTTTAACCAGGGAATATGCTTGCTTCTCCATGATTTGGTACTTCAAGGGTGCATCTCTAAGGGCTCGGCTAAAAAATTCAATTGGCTTTTCATTTCCCTGGTCATCTTTCCGCAAAAGGACAGCAACAATGGTGTGTTCAGATGCAAATGAAAAAATGATGAAATCCTTATCAAATTGAGGACTTGTGAGGACTGGGGCTTGGGTTAAGGCAGATTTTATGCCCTCAAAGGCTTGCTTGGCCTCTAAAGTCCATTTTACCTTGGAATCCTTCTTTAACATGTTATTTAGCATTATTATCAGCTCAGCCAAGTTTGGGATAAATCTCCTTAGGAAATTGATCTTTCCTAGGAATGCTTGCAACTCTTTGACGTTTCTTGAATAAGGGATTTGAAGGATGGCTTGAATTCTTTCAGGATCAATTCTAATCCCATCTTTTGAAATGATATGGCCTAGCAATTTGCCTTCTTCTAGGCCAAATAAATACTTCTTGGGATTTAAGGAAATGCCATATTTCCTACAGGTTAGGAACACTTGCCTTAGGTGTTTAAGGTGCTCTTGATCAGATTTTGAGAAAGGAGTAAGGTCATCAAGGTAAACCACTAGGAAATCATGGATTTCCTTGGCAAACACAATGTCCATGGCCCTTTGAAAGGTATCACCTGCATTCTTTAGTCCAAAAGGCATCTTCACATACTTAAATGTTCCCCATGGTGTTGTAAAGGCTGTATTGTCTTGGTCATCCGGGTGAACAAGTATTTGATTAAAACCTGAAAAGCCATCTAGCAAAGAGATTCTAGATGACCCCACTACTCTTTGTAGGATGTGGTCCATCTTTGGCAATGGGTAGTGGTCTTTAAGGGAGACTTGGTTTAAGTTTCTCAAATCTACACAAAGCCTAATCTCACCTGTTTTCTTTCTTATGGAAACAAGATTGGATACCCATTCTGAAAATCTAACGGGTGCTATGATACCAGCCCCAAACATTCTTTTCACTTCTTTCTCAATCACAGGGAGAAGCACAGGATTGATTCTCCTCAGTTTCTGTTTGAAGGGCTTTCGATTTGGCTTTAAGGGAATGGTATGTTGAATAACAGAGGTGTCATAGGACTTAAGGTCCTCATAACTCCAGGCAAATACATCTTGAAACTCTTTAAATAAATCAACATATTTTGGTTTTTGATCGAGAGGCAAAGACTTAGACAGTTTAATCGTTTTGGGCTTCTCTGTTGTCCCAATATTACAGTCTTCCACAACAGCGTTTAAGGGCTGCATCTTTTGCTTTTTTGGGACATCGTTTGAATCAAATATGTCTTCTAATGGAGTGAGGCCAGCAGGTAGAAAATTGTCTTTTAAATCAATCACTTCGGCCTCTGACTCAGATATTTCATCTAAATGCATTTGCTTTAGCTCTTGAATGTTTTTCTCATCAAAAATGGTTGGGTGTAGCATTTGATTTGCTGCTTCAACTGTTATAGTTTGCTCATTTTGGCTCATTTGCTGTTGTGGGTCATCCATGGCATCTTCATCAATGTTTAAGCTTGAGAATTCTTGCTGTAAGGTAAGAAAATTGTTGATTTGAGCATCATCCTCAAACACTTGCCAATCTTTGATATTGCTAGGGACAGTAGGCCTGTGCCTTATCTCAGCAGTAAAGTGTTGATTAGGCTCAAAGGGCAGCTTGCAAGTGCTAGCAAAAGTAGCTAGAATATGAGCATGCATGTTATGGCTTCTAGCAATCTTAGCAAGCTTGGATTCGGTGAAGGAATTGAGTATTTCTGTGGCAGCAGACCTATAAGCTCTTAGCCTATTTTCATTAGTAACAAAGTTATCTTTCATCTATTGAATGATCAAATCGGAGTCACCTAGAATGGACACTTTTGCAGCTCCTAGAGCTTTGAGCATTTTAAGGCCTAAAAGGAGAGCCTCATATTCTACCATGGTGTTGGTGCATTTGAAGTTTAGTCTGTAGGCATGACCCTCTGCATGGCTGTTATGTGTATTGTGAATCCATATTCCTGCCCCTGCTCCTAGCTTATTAACAGAACCATCAAACTCTAAATACCATGTGATTTCTTGCTTGTGGTTAGTATTGAGAGTTTCAGTCATTTTAGGATTGGGCGGACCTAGATTTTGTGCTTCATGTGGCTCTTCTTGTATGATGGTTGCACTAATTGTTTTAACAGTTTCATGGGTATGGGCAACCGACTCTTGATTGACGCATGTTTCTTGTTCTAAAGGAAAAGGCTTCTCATCAGTGGGAGGGCAGCTATCATTATTGAACAATATAAAGGAATCCATATCAGAATGGATTGAGTAAATGGGAAAGTTTTGGGGTTTTTCCTCACTACTTACCACATACTTCATCAGTGTTTCTCTATACAATCTCTTTGGTTGCCCAAAGACTGAAATAGTGGCATAGGAGAGGTCTACTTGGAGAGATCCTTGGAGTTTTGCTCCCCAAGATCTTGATAAGAGCATGCCATACTTTGGTGGAATGTCAGCAACCACCACGTCCATTAGGATCGTTTTGTTGGGAAATTGGACTAAAGACACACAAAGGTCTTTGATTAAGCCTAAACACTTGACCTGACTAGAATCAAATGAGAATAAGTCTTTGTAGGGTCTAGTGACATCAAGGTTCAGCTTCTCCATTACAGCTTTGGGCATTAGATTGTGTGAAGCACCTAAATCAAACATAGCATTGTGCAACACTTTATCATGAATGTGCAAACTGACATAAAAGGGTAGAACAGCTCCATGTCCTAATTTACCATTGACTTCAGGACCAAACAGTAATTTAGGTTGATTATCTAAGACATTAACATCATCCCTGTTCTCTGGAATTTGCAGTGATCTTTTGATTTGTTGTTTGTACACATCATGTTTGGCAAGCGCAGAGAGTGGAATAGATATCTTTAATTTACCAATTTCTGCTTCTAAATCAAAAGGTTTTTCTGACTATGTTTTAGTATTGTGACTGGCAGATTTTCCCTTTTCAATTGTATCTTCAGTGATCTTCTCTTGGTTACCACTGATTTCTTGAGATTGTTCTGTTTTGGGAAGGCTTCGAGGAGTGCTATTTACATTGTCTTTTGAGGGAAAGGATACAAAAGGTTGGTTATTAGGGGGTTGCATGTCAGATACATCCTCTATGGTCACTTCTTTTAATTTTGGGTCTGTTTTATCAGCAGGTTCTGTGATAGTGGCCTTGTCTTTTACTTTCTTAGGCTGCTTGGCATCCTTTGGCTTGATGGGATCAGACACATCAATGGTTCTGCTCCTCAATTTGTATTGTTTATGGACTTCGTAGATAGCTGAATCATAGCCTTGTTTGAAGTCAAATGACTCTCCAGACTTGGTCTGAAATTGATTTATATCATGGTCATCTTGGTCTTCTTGGGTTAGAAATACTTGTTGTTCACTCTTCAAACCCATCAAGTTTATGTGAGTGTCCTCTATCTGCTCACTAGATGTGGATGCTTCAGCATAGTTTTCATGAAAAGGAGGTCTTATATCATGGTCAGGACTTGCCCTTCCAATGTTTGGGTTCTGATTTTTTCTAAAGTTTGGATTTCTGATAGGATTGTTTTGTTGTCCTTCCCATGAGGCTTTTCTTTCAATAGTTCCCATTCTATTTCCAAAGCTATCCATACCTTTGATGATTGTGTCCAATTTTTGCTCAAAGGTTGAAGGTTCATCTTTAAAAGTAGTTCTTCTCTCAGCTCTTGCTCTATTTCGCTTGGCAATCAGATTTGCCTCCATACTAATAGCTACATTCTGCATGTCTGCTAAGTTTTGAAGGGCTCTTTCCCTTAACTGATAAGCCATGTCTGAATCAAATCCATCAGGGAATTTGTATAAAGCAAGATCAGGTGTAGGTCTAAGGTTTTGTGGAATAGCATTGTAAACATTGTTAAACCTGGCACAATAGTCTAAGACAACTTCTTGAGGGCCTCTTTTGATAGTGTCATACTCGGATAATATGTGCAGAGGGTCCTTCTTCTTTTCCCATGTGTTGAGAAATGCTTGGTAAAGAGCATCTGGATTGGCTATGGAATTTGCAGCAAGTGCTCTAAACCAAGGCCTTACATCTCCTGTTAAACTTTGGACAAAAATCATCATTCTTACACTATCATCATCTATTTCATAACACTCAAAATAGTCCTGCATTTTCTTGGTATGTTGCAGGGTTGTGCCAGAACCAGTACCATCACAATATGTGATTTTGGTTTGATAATCTTGAGGCATAGCCCCTGGATTTGTAGGTAACTGTAAAGGTGCATATCTGTTAGCCATATTTACAGGGATAAGTGGAACGACTGGAACAACTGTAATAATAGTGGTGGTAGTGGTAGTATGCGCAGTGAATGGAGGTGTGGAAAAGGTGCTTGGAGAGGTTCATGAAGAACAAGGGGAAGTAGGGGTTGAACGAAACAAAACCTTAACAGGGGTTGGAAAACAGCTTGGCTGAACTGTTTCAGGACTAGAACCAGCAAACTGTTCTTGTTTTTGTTTGCTAAGGTTTCTAGAGATTAAATTGTGATTTTCAAAAACAGCTCGTGGATTTGGGTCTGGATTTGACCTAGTATTACGTGTTTTCTTCTTGGGAGCCAACTTCTATCTTTTTTTTGGAATTTTCTGAATAGTTCCCCAGTGGAGTCGCCAATGATGTTATCACTCAGGTTGTCCCTTGGCTCCTTAAGGGATACGGCCAAGGTAACCACAAACCAATCTTTGGGCTGCAGGTCCTATCCTACCTGCAGTCAGAGAGGGCTCTCTCTTTAAAATTTAGCTTTTTTTTGGGTTGATTTTAGGCTAGTTATGGTGTACATGGGTTTTGTTTTGATTTTGGTGGGAAGGATGATGTTTTAAAATAGAGTTGGGATGCATAGTGTTAGAAGTTCGAACCATTGGGCATGGAGTCATGGATTAGGGCTTGCTGTTGCGTTTTCTTGGTCACAAGAGGAATACAGAGCATGATAGCTACACATAGAAAAATATCAAGCTAGAATAAAGATGGAATGAAGGTCAAAGATGAAAGGCAACTAAGAATCTTTCATTAGCTAACAGAGAAGGAAGGTGAATGAAAGTTTGTCTAGGAGCGGTCAAGAATTCCTAAATAACAGTCATATGTGAAAGAAACAGGGTAAAAATGATCATTTAAGTATGCATATTCATAACCGTTTCTGAAGAAAACATATAGAAATAACAAGAACTGAGCATAGAGTGCAGTTAAGCAAAGCCTAAGCTATTCTTCTTTCTTGCTATTTAGGTGGTAACACAGGTGGAGTAAACGTATATAAATTGTAAACAGAGGTAAGAAAACACTTATTGAGCCATGTAGTAGCACAGGAATTCCACAGTCACTCTTTGGCCATTAAATAGCACAACAGGCAGTTCTTCATCCAAAGCATTCCAGCAGTCTTTGATTATAGAGCTCTCAAAATATACAGCGCAAGTCTAGAATGAGGATTATCAACCAACCAACCCTTTAAACAATGAATTAGGGTGGTTTATATAGAGAAAATATCCAAAAATATCTATTATAGCAGATCTTAAACAGATATGAGGGAAATGAATTCTTTAATCTAATCTTGTATTGAAATTAAATGCAAGAAGATATTTATTTGAGTTGCGCTGGAGGCAGCTGCATCAAAATGATTTAATATGGTGTCCTTGGTGGCTCGATGCAGTGTTTCTGCAATAACTGTGCCTTGTCTTTTATTTGTACCTCTTAGGCAGTTCTGCTGCTTTTGGGTGGCTTTAATGTGCACTAATCTGGATCTGATGAGCTTTGAATGGCCTTTACTGCTTCTTTGACTTGGATGGAGGCCTTTAATGTTCACCTGCTTTGATATTGCAGATCTAATACTCTTTGCCGCTTCATTGGTACTCTTTAATTTAATCTGGGATTTATCTTTCCTATGATACTCTTTAACACTTGAATTGGGCCACTTTCTCTCCCTTGATATGCTTGAAACTGTCAAATCCCCCCTTTTCTGCCCTTTCAAGGCAAAAATAACTACTGCAAGTGCTTTTCGTGGCCTCTAGAATGCTATCGGCGCTGGCCGATTGAATATGAACATACATGAAGAAATCTTGTCAAATAACGGCGGAGGAATTGCAACCTGATAACTGTTCTGGGCTGAGGCTGGTTTTTAAGCCCTCCATTTTGAGCAATTTTTCTTAGCGATGCACGATTAGCGCTAATCGCGCATCGAAAACTGCCTCTGTTTCTCATTCCAGGCATCCTTTGCTGCGATTTTTGCCCTTTGCGCCTTTTCTGCGATGACGTCAGCATGACGTCAGCAGCGGGTCCTGGGTATGGCAGGGTGATGTGGTAGGGTGACGTGGCAGTGTGACATGGCAGTACGGCAGGGTGACATGGCACAGGATATGGTGGCGAGGTAGGGACGGAGGCAGATGCGGTGGCAGTGACACGTAGCAGTGGGGGGCTGACATGGAGGTGACGTAAGTGGTGACGTCAGGGGAGGAGAGACAGAAGGCGGTTTGTGGTTTTATCGGACCACTTTCTGTACGGGGGTGGTATTTGTCAGAGCCTGCCTGATACAATAAAATATGGACACGCATCTTTTGTACGGTGGAGAAATCGTCGTGCAATCGGAGGCTAACGATCGGACGTCGGGGCAGCTCCGAAATGCACCTGCGCCGTTAGATCTGGGCGGGCGGATCGGAGGGCCGACGGAGCACGAAGCTGGCGGCAGGTTAATGCACGAGGCACGTTGAATATTATATTGATTTATTTATGTGCGGGGGGTTCAAACCTTTGGAAAGCGGGTTATTAATGCATCGGAAGGGGTCCGATTGCATGGAAGAGGGTTTTTATGCTTTGGAAGGGGTCCATAAGCATAGGAAAATGGTTAAAGAAGCAAACTAAGGGTTCTTACTAAGTCTCAAATAAACTTAGTAATTCCCAAGCATTATTTATGGTTATATTTCAACCAGAGGGAGGGGATATGTATCTAAGGGGGATATTTAACATATTTTTAATAGGGTAAGGGGAAATAGATGGGGATTTACATAGTAAGTTAGAAATTAATATGAATTTTGATTAGAAAGCGCTAAGGATAGAAATCTTAGGCTACAAAGGGGAAATAGGACTTATAGAATGAATAAGAGTACTCCTAAGCAAAGCAAACCTTTACTTAGGCCAATGATATGACAAATGATGAAACTTAAGAGATAGCAAGCAGATCTTGACCTCTTTGGGGAGGTTAGTGAATGATTTGGGGAATAAGAAGAAGGGGGAGTTAAACATGCCTCACTTGAGCTCCTCCAAATGAAAAACTACCTCATAATTGTGATCTGAATAGATATAACACTTGAAAACATGAAATGGATCACATAGCCTGATTCTGCAACCACAAAACTACTTACCCAGCCTACTACACCTAACATTTTTTTTCCTTTTGAATGGGTGCACTTAGACTTGTAGACCCTAATTATCCTCTTTTCTTTTGACTGTCCTGCTATCTAAATGTACCCTTATTTCTTCCAAGGGCCCAAATTAAGCAGTTGGGCTCCTTAATTTCTCTACCTAGCTAGTGATCTGCCAAGCTTGAACTGTTTGGACAGATATTCATTCTCCATCTTCTAAAACAAGCAATTTAAACCTAGGGAAACCAAGATTAAGCTGTTTGGCTTTCCCTTAACTGTAGAACTCTTCAAAAATGGTATGATTCTTCAAAATGGAACTTCATGGAAATATGGAACCTTGCAGCTTGAAAAGATGACATATTTGGCATGTAAAACAGTCAATCATGAAATATGAAACCTATTGCAATAGGAGGCTAACACGTTCTTTGCTCTAGTTAGTTGGCCTTTTACATTCGCCAACACATCTTCGCACCAGTTGAAGATGGTGCCTCGATAATGGTCTACTGCTATTCACATTTGGGATTCGATAGCTACATGCAGTGTTGCGCTTCCGCAGAGTCTGGTGACAGTAAATGCAATCACATTAAGTTCAGGACGGGAGATAGTTTTGATATCGATCCCTTTGTCCTTTTTTTGGTCATTACAAAACTCTAGTCAAAGACTATTGACAGACTGGCCACCTGGCCTAGTCCCGAATAGAGATAATCGTTCACCTCTCTTGGGAAAACCAACCAGGAAATAAATGTCCTCTAGCTCGATTTTGAGCCGGTGGCCACCAATAATGAAACACTGGTCCTGTATATTCCACCTGTCTACCAGCCATTGCAAAAAATCTACTTGGGCCCTCATTCCAGGTATGGCCCAAAATTTAAATAGTTTGCATGCTCTCAATGCATCCAATGAGGTTTGATGATTTATTGCGGCAAGGTCCACATCTTCGTGCTCCCGTTCCCGCCAAATGAGCATTTTGTATATCCTACATTGCAAAAACGGTAGATTAGAACATTTTAGTTAAAAAAAATTTGGGCAGAAATAGAAAAATTGCAGTTTTAAAACCTATTTCGCGGGGTCCGCACCCGCTAGTTAGGGACAGTGCATAGGTCCACATTCTTCCTAAGCAACAGGTGCGAGACTCTGGCTCTTTCCTTTGTAGAAAAAAGTCGGGGTCTGCAGGTTTCGCATGTTGCACCTACGGACCCCCCCCCCCCCCCCCGAGTGGTTTTTTAAACTAATTTTTCCCTAAAAAATAAAAATGGAAGCCTAAAAACAAAATGCAAATGGTTGAAATGCAAGATAAAGGTGATGTGGATTACCTGGAGCTAACGGTTTTCGATTCCAACGGACAGATTTTCCGCAATCTTCACAGGAAGTTTCTTACCCAAAAGCTATTTTTTCTCACTCTAAAGTCAAACGACAAAAATGAATTTACAAAAACCTTTTTATAAGCATTTTTGAATAAATGAATTTTTAATTTGTTTAGTTTTCACTTTAAAAAGGTAAGTTTTTGATGCATTTTTATTTATTTTAAACAGGTATGAGTAATGTTTGAGTTTTTATGCAAAATATTGGATTTTTCAGGGAAAATTGATCATTTTCAACAAAAAGCATTGGAGTCCTCTTTAATCTCTTTTCTAACTCGTAAAATATGAAAAGATTGCCAAGTTTTTCTTTTTAAGCTCGTTAAAACGGAAGTAAAAGGACGGTCCACTTACAGCTCTTTTCTGACCGTATAAACATGAAAAGATTGTCGGGCTTTTGTCGTTTCAATTTCGATATTGGTTATAAAACAACATGTCGTTGATCACTTTTTTTTACTTTTTCGGATCAGAGACACTAATTATGAAAATTACTCCTAGATCGTAATGGTCAAGCGGTTCTCTCAAGTATTATTTTATACTTTTTCGGGCTTGGGAGACACAAATTTACGAAAAATGACAACCATGGAGTTTTCTTAAGTTTTTCTTCTGACTCCCTAAAATTGAAAAACACCGAGTTTCTCCTATATTGGACTCGTTAAAATTTAAAAATAAAGGACCTGTTCAATTTTAAACAGGAACGAACCACTCCTTCTTAGGGTTTGAATTTTAAACTAAGTTGGACTCATCCGAAGGATGAGCTTATGCCCAAGAAAATATTATCCTCAAGCTTGTCAAAAATAAAGAGGTACTTGCCAGAAATGGTGGGGGAAAAGAGAGAAAAATGAACTTGTTTGTTATACTTTGTGTTTTAGAAAATCATTTAACCACTCTTGAACACGACACTTTTTGTTCACCTGGGTTGGGAAGTCCTTTGCCTAAAAGTTAATCAAACCATATTGAAAGTCTTCAGCCGGTTTCTGGGTATTAGCTTTGGGTCAATTGTCACCAAACCATCTGCAGTGTCGTTATGTGTTCAAGAGGTCAGTTCGAATAAACCATTCATCTGCAAAATATCTGTCATCCATCTTGACCATCCCTAAGTTAGTCCTTGCCAAATATATTTCTTCAAACTTGATCTATGATTTCATGTTGTGGGCTTGCCTACGACGGATCGCTTTCTATTGACTTCAGCTCATTATCTAGAAAGATGATCTAGAAATCATCAATACCTTGGAATCTGCATGCCTCAATGGCAGGTTTCTTGCCTTCGACGATAGGTTGCATCATTGACCTTCGATCAAGGATTCTATGACATGTTCGACATCATCTCATCTATTCACATTTCATGGATTGTACTGAGTACTTTGAGAGCCATTGACATTACTGGTGGTTTCTCTCACACTTGTTAACAATTCACATCATTGACTGGTAATCAAGTGGTTTCTACCATGTTCGACTTCGACACATTCATTCACATGGATAGAATCATACTAGTTCGGGAAGCAGAAATCAAGACCCTAGATCTAGTTTCCACCATCCAGGCTAAGAGGAATTTTGTTATTCATTATACAGTGGACTATTCATAAACAGATGGTTGCACCCATACTGTGTCTACATATGTCTATACTTGTGGTGTAGTACAAAATCATTCCTATATCAGAGCAGTTTAGTTAGTTTTCTAGTCAGTTTTGATCTGAGTATGGGAATTCCTACCTCAGCAATGATATGTTCGCACATATATATTTTGTATTGAATGTTTTTACAGGTTCCAACCAGGTGTCCACAGGATGATCCTTGAAATGATAAAGTACTTCACTCTTCCTAGATGACAAATGCTATCCTCATCTATTACAAACTTCGCACTTTAGGGGGCAATCTGTTGCACAAAATATTGTCACCATGACATTCTGCAATCAGTGTGAGTCTATCACCACTCATACTTTCCTCCTTTGCAAGTCTTAAACCTCAGTTCTTCATGTCAAGCCTTAAAAAATAAGAGAAAGCCCTTAAAAGTCTCTAAAAACTCTAGTTCCACACTTTCTCTTAGCATTACCTGCGGTCCCACACCTACTGGTCATGTCCCTTGAGTACCTGACTGCTATGTCTCTATGTAATGGGTGCGGACCCCTATAAAAGTCAAAAAGGTGCAATTACATTCTTAAAAACTCACTTTGAGTCATTTCTGGAAGCTGCTAGAAAGAATCTTGAGGTGGCAAGTTCGCTCCTTTAAGGTTCATGTATCCCATACCTTAAGGAGCTAACCCCTTGATGTGAGGAGCTTATCCATTTGAAGGAGGACTCTATCCCTTCATAGGTGGACCTGTAACCTCCTTCCTTTGCACTATAAAATGAAGCATTGGGCTGGTTATTGAAGAGGTTGAAAGCTTAATATTTTTGAGGTGAAATGTTGTTGGAATTTAGTCTTCCTAATTGAGCTTGAGAGGAGAAATTACATACCTTGTTTGATCTCATTGGGAAGAGTGTGAGGCTTGTCAAAGTAGAGGAGATTCCTGCTTGGACCCTGGGAGGAGCTTGTACAACATCAAGGCACCAAAGGTTGTAAAGTTCTTCTATTTTCAAAGTTAATACAATCAAGTTTATTTTTCTCAATAAGTTGTGTTTTATGGTTTATTTCATGGATTCCTTGATTACCATGATGAATATGATTTATTATATTAGATATGCAAGTGTTATTTGATGTGTGCTTGTTTTTTATTGCAGTTCTCAAATGGAAACTCGTTCGGGCGGTCAAAGCGTGGCTACCACAAACTAGCGTTGGACTTAAGGTAGGGTCTAAAACACCTCTTGGTTTTTATTAATAAATCTTAATATATTTAGAGAAAGGTAGATTTGCTTGTCATGTTTGTTTCTAGATATCTGTTGATACTAGGGAGATTGTTCTTGTCCGCAAGAATGATTTATCTGGCCGACATGTAGTTCTTGGCACCTCCAAGGAGCTACCATCCCCATTGGAGCCAACATTAGTGTCGGTATCTTCATCCCTCCGTCAGAGATCAAAGTATTTTGTTGCATTGCATATTAGGTGTCTCGCTCAGTCAGCTACATTCCATTAGGAGCATGGATCATCTGACGGTAGTGGCTTGTTGTACAACTTCCCTCATGTCCTTTACCTGCTGGCCCATTTCCATTCATCAAGATCATCTGCAGTCACTTTCTGTCTTTAAATTTGCAAAAGTCATTTCTAGGGTTTCAGTTTCATTAGGTCTAAGGTTTCATCAAAGAGGTCTTCAAAATGTCCAATAACAGCCAGCAGGCACTTGAGGAGATTGAATAAAGTTCCAATACCAAGAAATTTCATAAGCAATTGCTCAGAAATGTATTTTTCCTCAAAACTTTGTTTTGAAGAAAAACAGAGTATTTTAGTCTTTTATTGTATAAATTCATGTATTTTCAGTTCTCTTGTATGTAAATCACTTTAATGGCAACCCTGGTCACCTTTCCAAGCTTCAGTAGCTCCATCCCCTGCAAGGCAAACAAAAATCAAGTCATTCAGTTCATCAATAGGCTCAAATAAAGCAAACTGCTCAAAAAATAGGGGTGAAAACAAAGTCACATGGCAAACATTATAAAAATGGGTTTTATGAATCAAAAATTAAAAGGCTCTTGTATATAAACCATTTTTTACAATTCAAAAGCTCATTGGCATTCCAAGAAGCAAAATTGACCAAGGTGGAAGCCGTGTTGGGAAAAGGGAAGCAAATTGCAGCAAAAGCACTAAGTTTTGGAGGCGCGACGCACTGGGTGAGAGGCGCGGCGCATAGGGCCAACCTCCTCAGTGTTGATTTTTAACTGGCACGGCGCACATAGGAGGCATGGCGCGTTGGGTTTGAGGCGTGGTGCATAGAGCTGCCAAGCCCGATTTCCTCAAAAACTTTATCACATTGCCAAAATCACTCAAGTCTTCTAGTGTGCAAGTAAGTCAAAATCTTTTCCTTGCTAGTGAAGGAATTTTTCTTAAAAAAATTATGGTGGTTGTGTGAAGAAAATCAAACCCTATTTCCTTGCAATTTCTCAAAAATCATTTCCTAGGGTTTGCACTGTCATTTTGCTGCCAAACTCATTCTACCACTCCCTCACTTTGTCACTTCTCCATTTATTTTCCCAACTTATCCACCCATTCCCTAAATTCCCATATTCCTAAAAATCATTTACCCCTATCCCCAAATCCCATTTTCCCAAATCTTAATTACAAATCTCCAACCCCTAATTGATGTCCCTAAAGCTTCCATATTGTTCCCTAATCCCCTATTTCCCACAAAACCTGTCATAATAGTCCCAAACCCCCTCATATCCTCCCCATCCACAGTCCCTCACATATTATTACCCTTGGTGGCAGAAAACATTAAAATCACCATAAATATCTTCACACTCATCAAGAAAACTCACACATTAGCAAGCATGGAATTTGATCCTTCATATGACCGAGATGAAGAGACACATAGTGACTCTCCTACATAAGTGCATGCACCAAGGAGACCTCACAAGGGTGGCAAACATATAAGAGAGGATCCTACTTCACTTGCTGAGCTGCAGGCCTGCCCTCTTGCTATCACATGCTTCCAACACCAATCTTGTTATCAGTTCTATGAGATGGTTGCTAGAGTCCAATATCATCATCAATTAGCCCGGTTATTTGTGCTTCATCTACATAATGGCCAAACCACTCTAGCTGGTGTGACATTTACCTTGACACTCGAGTCTATTTCTATAGCAACTAGCATTCCTAATGTCAGAGAGCAGTGGAATAAAAGGCAGTATATTGACAAGGAACACTAGGTTATTTGAGACAACTCAGTAGAGTGTTTCCCTTTCGGTACCTGAAAGACTCATATGCTCCCTTGATGAAACTCATAATGAAATATTTCAGCTGTGAGGGCCAGTTTTCTCGCCTATATGCTTATCATATCAGATTGTTGATGCAGTTTACCATGGTGAGAATGATGAATCTCCCCTACTTCATGTGCCGAAATATTGAGAAGATGACCACACTAGTACAACAGAAGACCCATCAGCAGCAATTTAACAGTATATACCATTTTGTTCTCATCAAAATTTTGGTCATGCATTAGCTTGGTTTGCAGGGCATCTCATGGGAGGATTTCATTTCTCATGAGTTCTTCACAGCTCCTCAGGTACCTCCAGAGACTTTTCATGAGACAGGTGGACCTTCTCATCAACAGGAGGGTCATGAGACACAGACCACTAGTGTACCGGTATTTGTCACATATCAAAAGGGCACTAGACGGTTGTTTGCAGCAGCAAAGCGAGTATTATCTCCACCTGGAGTGGAAGGGATCTCACTTCCTTCATCAGCACAGCAGGTTCAGGACAAGGGAAAGAGGCCATTGCATGATGAGTGGCCTTCAGGTGAGCAGGAGACTAATTTCATTCTCATTCAGGACGATGACACGGATTTGGGCCCATAAAGTTCAAAGCTCAAGGAAGTTATCCAAGAGCAACAGGCGGACATCAATGCTTTGTCCCTCAACTTGGAAAGAGTCGAGTGGATAATAAAGTACCTGGAACAAAGAAACAAGCAACTAGAGTATCAAAAAACCATATTGGAGCTTAGGAACATACGAGAAAACCGGCAAGCTGCCAAACGGAGGAGAGTCAAATTCACAACACTTGAGCAAGAAATCAATGTTGATCGTGAGTCTTGGTTGGAGAGAACTAATATCCACTTGGAGAGGAGGTTGGAGAAAGCCATCAATGAGAAGAATATGTTGAGAAACATGGCATATCATTATTTGCCAAGGAATATGGTGTGCCAAGCTAGAATCAGGAGCTTGAAGGCAAAATTGAAGAAGAGATAGAGGAGGAAAAAAGTGCAAGATAAAATTCAGATCTTGGCTGAGGCTTCCTTGGCCCAACACAGCACTTGATGGAGAGCACTCAACCCAAATTTCAAAAAATTTGGGACACTTTTTGCATTTTTGAAATTTTTGGGCTAAAACACAGAATTTTCTGCCCAATGCGCCGCGCCACCTGGCGCTCGCTTTTGATGGAGGCCTCCAAATGACAAAAGTTCAGCATATTTGGATTTTTCTTGGAAAAATATGCATGCCTACCAATGGCCAAGAAATTTTGACAGGATTTGAGCCCCCAACATGGTCAAAAACACCCAAAAAATGACCTTACTACCCCTATTTTGACACACAGGAAGTAGTGTTGGGAGAACTCAATTTCGGAGAGGAAAATGGAAGCCAAATTCAAAAATTCCACTTGATCTAGAAAGTATATAGGTAGACCTTTCCAAAAAGCACACTTGCAGAAAATGTTGACACCGGGAAGGCCTCCAAAAGTGGCTGCAAATAGGCGTTATGCATAGAGAAATCAGCACGGCGCATAGGGGAAATTTTGCTCAGTTTGACCAAGTATACTCTGTTTTTCACCTAGTTCCTTGACAGTTTGAATTTTCTCTTTCTTAATGTCAAAATTATGATGTAATTTAATGTAAATTTATGGATCTTGATGTAATTATGTCAAATTTTCACTCATGATGGTAGATTCATCCATGAAAAGTTAGTTTGCAACTGAATGAATCAATTCCCTAGTTTTTAGAGGCATGTTGTTCCACTGCCTAATCTGTAGTTCTCAGTTTAGAATTAGTTGGAATAGCTCCTAAACTCATGACCTCGACCCCTAGAGGCTAGGATGAGTTTTTGTTTGCCTATATCTTATGTTTTTCAGTCATTAGCATGGTTGGAATTTTGGGAAAGCTTGGAGCTTATTGTATACTCATTTCAGCAATTTTGGCTAAGGAATAGACCAGTGGTTTGCAGCACTCTATGGGATTCATGTGGCATGTTGCTTTGATATTGTGTTTCCTTCTATAAATGTAAGTTTATATTTGTTTTATGTATGCCATTATCTCTCTTGCTTCTTCTTAACTAAAACAAACAAGGATAAAGGTAGAATCCATTGAAATTGTAGTGCTCTACCTAGGGTTTGCTTAGTTATTGATGTTTTCAGCTATTTGAAGAGGATTCTTGAGGTTTTCTTGCCCTCTTAAACTCCTCACCTGTCTAAATCTTTCCATTTAATTCAATTTTAAGTATAAAATCACTTGCCTACCTTGCCCCACTGAGACCTCTGCAAAACTGATCCTCATTCCCAAGACCCAAAAACTACCTTTCCATTTGAGCCAACAAAACATCATCAAATTCAATCAGACCCTTCTGTACAAATACCTAGCCTTTCTCAGCCTGAGGTAGATTTAGGCCCTAACAGCAGGTACCGAGTTGCATGCATAATTTCCTTGCTAATTTCGGCATGCATGGCACATGCATGTGGTTTCTTGGTTATGATCTGTCACTGGCATGGAGGATTACCTAGATTGATGGTGATTTTTTCCTAGCCTTGCCATTCTTGGATAGCCATGGTATTGTGGGTTTCTTTCCTTTTTATGGTTGGTTCTCATGTTCCTTTGGAGCCCTTGGTGGTTGAGTTACTATTTCCTGGAGCCTTGGTTGGAAAAACGCTTTGGAAGCCCTGTAACACATTGGGTTGAGTTACTAGTCCTAAAATCCATGGTTGGACAAATGCTCTACAGCCCTTGGTGGGTTGAGTTACTAGTCCTGGAAGCCTTGGTTGTAAAAATTCTCTCAAGCTCGACAACAAATATGGGTTGAGTTACTAATCCTGGAAACCTTGGTTGGAACAAATGCTTTGGAGCCTTGGAAAACTTGTGTAGAGACCAATCTCGTGATGGTTAGTGATATTAGACCATGAGGTGGAATCACTGGTTGAGGTTTGAGGTTTGAGGTTTGGCCTCTAAAATCCCTGGTTGATTTTATTTGATTTTTTTAATGACATCCCACATTCATGCTTGGAATATGGCGTGAGGGTGATTGGTTGAAAGAGAGATTTGGTTCGAACCATTATATGGTCAAGTGGTACATGGAGTCCCTTACTTGGTTGAATTTGCATATGTTAATAAGAGCTCATTTTCCTTGGTATTTTCATGAGTAAATGTGTTTGATATTATGTGGATTTAATGGTTGTTTCCTCATTGATATATCTCTAGTTATTTTTTGGTTATAAGTATGTTTTATGATAGCTATGATGTATGGCTCTCATCATGTTTGGTTAGTAGATGAAATAATAATGAATGAATGACCTAATAGACAACAATTCAGCTATTGGGAGGAGATATCAATCCTCTTTGACGATTCTCAGATAAGTATGGGACCCCTATGCTCATATCTATTGGTGTGACCTGTAAATTACATGTTTATGATATGTTTGATGAAATTCTTGTCATGGCTAGTAGGGGTCAGGTCAATTCCTTGTTTAAGTGTTTGCATTAATACCCTTGTTTCTATGTTATTTATCATTTCTAGGGGTTTCATGAAGTTCTAGGCAGTGGTCTGAGTCCTGGACCTTAAAGAGTGGCACGAAATCTCGGATCACTCACACAAAAATCCCTGAAAAAGGCCATAGTAACATGGATTCCTTGTTGTGGGAGTGACTGGAGGGTCTCAGTCACATGCATGCCTTGTCATGGGAGCGAATAAGGCTCTAGGGTAGTGAAAGGGCAAGTTGTCTCAAGGGTTGTTCACCTGGAAGGGTTGGTTGGATCCTGAAGGTTCGGTACCATGTGTGGGAGGTCAGATTGTCTTATCATGTCAGTTCCACTTCCTTAACTGTACTTGAGAAGTTGAATCATATCGTAGTAACTCTCTGTCACACGTTTACCCTAGTGGACCAATTAGCTTGGGTCAATGTGGGAGGAGGTTGTTATAGAGTGGTATTAGAGGATGGTTTCGTTCTACTTGGATGATGTTTGGTTTCCATTATCCTTGGATGAATGTGTTTTCATATGTACATGTTGGTTGCATATATGTCCTTATGCTTATGGTCTATGTCCTTATTGTGTATGAATGGCGGTGGTCATTCTTGTTGTTGTGATGTCATCCAAAAGATGATGATGTTGTTTTTAAGATGTGTTGTCGTGAATGTATGTCGATTGTGTATGTATTGTTATGCATGTGTGTCATCCATATGTTTGTTATGCATAATACCTAGTTAGTGTTATAATTGTGGCATTATGCATGGTAATTGGATGGTGAGTAAGATGATGTTTATGTACTATGATGATTGTGATTATACATGTATGGTGCTAATCTTGTTGATCTTGGAGATGAGATATACTCCCCGAACTAAAATGAGGTACTTTGTTTTGTTTATAATTTGGTTTAGCTGACATGATACACCTTACAGGAAGAGAAGATCAAAGATGACTAGCAAGATGGTAGACTACAACTCATGAGATTCCCCCTATAGATCAAACGAGAAGCATGGTGAGGGATATTATCTTGACATAACAAACACTCTAAGAAGTTTGAAGGAAGAAATAAGGAGTTGCAAAGAAGATAATGACTAAATCATTCAATCACAAGAGAACTTTCTAGGGCATAGGAGAAACAAGCATAAGTCAATGTAGTTATTCTTCATAGCTTGTGAGACTTGTAGATACAAGGACTGCTTAGAATCAGTCGTGGGAAGGAGGATAGGACTAATGGATCATATGGTAGCAAGTCACATGGTGGGAACAGGTTGGATATAGATGACACAATCAAAGATGGCAGGTTTTTGGATACACCTAATAGGTGAGGGAGTGGACATGGGATTTATTCTAGTTCTGGTTCTGACAGGTATCATGGTCATCATTGATATCATCCTTACAAGAGGAGTGATAGGGGATATTTGATGGATGAGTTCAAGAAAGCAAAGCCACCTACATTTGATGGAGAAATGAAGAAGTCACAAGATGTCGAATCATGGTTTCTTGGGATGAATAAGTTATTAAGGTTGCATGATTACTCAATGAACATGAAGGATAGAATAACTACATTCAGCCTTAAAGGTAAAACATATATTTGGTGGGAAGATGTAAAGAATGTCAGAGTTATTCATGAATTATGAGTTGACTTGCAGTGAGTTCGAGAGACTATTTAGGAAGAAGTGTCTATTAGAGAGATACTATGATGACAGGGAAAAATAATTCTATGAGCTGAGGATGGGATCTATGATTGATGAGGAGTACAGTAGCATATTTTTGGAGTTATTGAGATATGTTCCTTACCTCAAGGAGGAGAAGGCCAAGATTATGAGATTCATCAGTGGGTTGCTGGTAGAATTCAAGGACAAGATTAAGTTTTATGAGCCTAGATCATTAGAGGAGGCCATATGAAAGCTAAAGAATTGTTATGAGCAATCAAAGTGTAAATCAAAGACTGAGGAGGATTGGACAAGTAACAATAAGAATAAAGGGAAATGGGATAAGAAGAGAAGAGATTAGGGAACATGTAAAAAACAGAATACAACACCACCAAAGAAGTTCAATGCATCTGACAAAGGGCATGGCTTTCAGTCTAAGGAGCAGAACGAGGGTGATGATAGGAAACCTTTACAGTGTTGTATTTGTGGTGGAGAGCATTGTAGGATATATTTTCCACAACATCAAGGTGGTATACCACAGATATACATTTTGCAGGAGGAAAAAATAGTGGTGGATGTTGGACAAGTATTCCTCATATTTATGCAGTGTTGGATAAGAGGCAGGCAGATCACCAGACATCTATTATAGAGATGGGCATAAGCTTTGTGATCAAGTTGTTTCTATTTTGATTGACCCTAGATCTAATTATAGTTATGTTAATCTTGACCTGGTGGATAAGTGTGGTTTGAATGTGGAAGTGTATGCAAAATCTTGGTTAGTGTAGTTGGCTACAAGTAAAAAGAAGAGAGTTCATCATTTGGTAAGAGCTTATGCATTTGAGTTGAATGGTGTGCCTACATCAGTGCATTTTAATGTACTTCCATTGGGATCATACAATATGTTGTTGGGTATGAACTACTTGTATCTTTATAGGATCAAGGTGGATTGTTATGACAAGGCTATTGACTGCCTGGATGACAACGGAGAACAAAGAGTCTTGCAAGGTAAGAATAAGGTAACATTAGTTAGAATGGTGATAGCTACACAGGCAAAGTGAAAACGTAGGAAAGGGTGTGTGTTATTCGTAGTGCATATTTCCAATGAAAAAGGTAAGAAAGTTGAGGATGTGGGTGCCTTAAGCAGGTACCCAGTTTTACAACAGTTTTAGGATGTGTTTTCGATGGAGATTTCAAAGTTTCTACCTCATAGGGAAGTGCACTTTTCTATTGAGTTGGTACCAGGGGCAGCACCAACGTCAAATGCACCATACAGGATGAGCACATCAGAGTTGGTGGAGTTGAATTTGCAGTAAAGGAAATGCTTGAGAAGGGACACATTAGGCCAAGTGTGTCGCCTTAGGGTGCACTAGTGTTGTTTGTGAAGAAGGAGGATGGTGCTCTCAAGTTATGCATTGAACAAAGTGACCATCAAGAATATGTATCTGTTGTCGAGGATTGATGATTTGTTTGACCAGTTGAAGGGAGCGGTAGTGTTCTCGAAAATTGATCTAAGATCAGGATATCATTAGGTATGTCAAGGTCATATGATTCATAGGATCAAATGATGATTAGTTATTATCTTTAAATTGATCATATTGTAAATAATGTTTTGTTCTGCAAATTATTTCCAAGAAAAAAATAGAAAAAGTAAATGGGCTTGCAAAATCAAATGCG
The DNA here is from genome assembly GCA_031772625.1 of Pinus tabuliformis. Classification (NCBI taxonomy): domain Eukaryota; kingdom Viridiplantae; phylum Streptophyta; class Pinopsida; order Pinales; family Pinaceae; genus Pinus; species Pinus tabuliformis. The sequence goes on along the minus strand of CM062814.1, from coordinate 953,725,026 downwards.
CCCTATATTTGATTAATTCGGTTTAGATTAGTTAATTTGATTTGAAATAAATTAATCATGTGGTTAAACATGATTTATTATTTGTAATAGCCTATATTATTTATAAACATTTCAAAAGTTGTAATAAAGTTGGAATGCGACAAATTTTTTTTGATGCCATGTGATTATCAATTGCGCAAGAACCGACAGTGCAGATCTCATCCGCCCGGATCAACGACGGGGAAGTGCTTTCGGGGCCCCCTGAGCTCCATCCCACTTTATCCACGGGGGGGGGGGTTGAAAGGTTCCACTATGTGTCACCCCCACCTTGTTTTGCACCCACCCCCCCCCGCATCTAAAAAGTCTTCCAGCATTGACCGCTCGCCCCTACACTAGTCCCTATCTGCCACGACACCTTTCCCGACCCCACTTCATTTCCACAAACCATGTGTGTCCAAGTCATATATCCATTTCATCCCACTCCTGCCAGATCAATAGTGAATGTTGAAAATTACAGTTAGCACTGAGTTGAAAAGATGGTCAGTTAAAACTATGTTTTTTCCTATACAAAACAGTCATTTCGAGCGTGGTTTACAAATATATGAGAACGAATTTCTCAAAATTGAAAGAATTTTCTGTCAAAAAATAGCCCATTTAGAAAAACCTGCCACATATTTCTAGCAGCTATTATGGTTTAGGAGATACACATGAACCTTTGAAGGCATATTTTCTAGAAATTTCATGTTTTAATTCACTATTTTAAAATATGGTTTTCGAACAGATAACAATTAATTTTCAAAAATTGAAAGAGGTTTTTGTTGGTAACATCCTCCTCTACAAAAATGTCTCTCATTTTTTTCACAGTTATCATGGGTTGAGAAATTCTAAAGGATCACTGGACCCTTCTTTTCAGAATTTTGTGAGGAAAAAGTTCATGGGCAGTTAGTGACTTGGATGCCACCTAATCAAATAAGACTTTCTATAAAATTCGAATTGTTGTTCCTTACCACCATAAATCATCAAAGATAGTGCCAAGAAGATTCATTATTTTTTAATGTCCTATATTTTAGTTCTCTTTTTATAAACAGTTTTAAGATGTTTGTAATAAATATTGATATTTTGAATCAAGGTATTTTGTGTAGAATTTGAATAAATATTCCATCAATTGAAACAATAGGTGTTGGGACTTGTTTTGAAGAAAAAGACTCGTACTGTAAAGCAGCTCATAAAGCCACCATTGATCATATTTTCAGTAATGTAGTGCAATCATTACAGGATCCTTGTGTCATTTTTATTGGTGAAGTGTATCTCTCTTTGTCAATTTTCTTTCTCTTTATTATCTTATGTGATTCTAAAATTTGAATTATTCTAAGAAGATAATGAACGAAATTTGTTTAAAAGTACACTTTGTATCTGACTTATGAATAATTTCTATGTTTTCTACAGAAAATTAAAAACAGAATTCTTAATTGCTTTGTTTATTAATTAGATTGCTTAATCTTTTTCTTCTCCTCGCACCATAGATCTTAAAGGATCAAGTGAACTTTCCTACCCTACCCTATAAGTTTAGCCTGTAAACTTTGCAATTGATCAATCTAAACTTGTGAATCCATTGCCCAATGGCCTAATTCCACTATCTTAACCAAACAACACAAAAAACCCAAAACTAAACATGATAACTAGCATAATATCATCAGTAAAACAAAGTTAAATCATATAGAGAGATCCCTCTCTAAAATTAGAAGGGTTGGATTCCCAGTTTCCGAAATGGTTCTAAGGTTACCTCTGTAATTTACTCTGCAACCTAAAAAATTACGGAGTGATAACATCATGGTGAACATACTAGGGAACGAACGATTTCATCTTCCCTAGGAAATATTATCAAATGGCATATTTGATTGTTGGTGGTGGATAGAAATTGGACATATGAAGGCTGAAACATTCACCTCGTGACTCCATGTTCAAGAATTCGAAGCTCAAATCTTTCATGGCGACTCCACTGACTGAAGAATCCAGAGCTTAAATTGCACAACTGGTTGTCGCATTAGTCATAATGTCAGGATATGTAAAAGTTTCTCTTTCTATTGAAGCTTTAAAAGAATTTTGGGATGAGTTTGCAGATTATCAAATTGATGAAGTTTTTTCAACGGTCGTGTTTTATTGTTTGAAATCATGCAAATTTTTGTCTAAAATTAAAGTTTGTTTTCTTGAGTTATTTGCTGAAAGACTTGAGAAGGATATTGAACTCTTAGATACTCAGATTCAGTCCTACAATTTCCAAGATCTAAAACAGTTCTTTAAATATCTTCCTTCACCAAAATGAGAGGAGATTATACTGCCCTTTGATTTTCAGATTGATAACTATTTTGGTTCTAAACACAAGACTGGCACTATACAGTTTAAATCATGGATTAACATTAAAGATACAACTAGAAAACCCAGTCATGTTAAACTGGTCATTGAATACCTGGAGGATCGACTAATAGATCATGTATTTATTGATCGCGTAGCGAACTACATGAAGGGTATTTTCAACTTGAGTTTTCAGTCATGTTTTTACTATGAGAACCAGATCCATCATCGGTTTCCATTGTTACTACGTATTCCAGCTTTTATTTTGTTAACGTATAGTCAAGAAGTCCACTTATTTCAATAGCTACTTGACTAGCTTCATTGGCATTTTTGTGTTATTTGATTCAACAGCTTCTCAGTAGTGTAGGGTAGGTAGGTGTGTGCCAATAAGCTCAGGACTCTGAGAATTTTTTTAGTCACATTATTTTTAGTTTGCAGTGTACAGTTCAAATTACAGCTTGATGAATGGATTTGGTTATGTTTGAGGATTAGAACAGATGATCAATTGGTTTTTAGTTGAAGTGGTTTCATGGTAGAGCATGTTGCAGGCTTGGGTTCAACCCAATGGATCAGGCTACTAGTCTATGATGTTCTTTGGCACCTCACTAGGAGGATTCAATCCCCCTTTGGAGCCATTGTTTGGGTCCTATGATTCATAGGATCAAATGATGATTGGATATTATATTTCAATTGATGATATTATAAATAATGTTTTATTTTGCAAATTATTTCCAAGAAAAAAATAGAAAAATTAAATGGGCTTGCAAAATCAAATGTGCCCTAGATTTGATTAATTCGGTTTATATTCGTTAAGTTGATTTGAAATAAAGTAATCATGTGGTTAAACATGGTTAATTATTTGTAATAACATATATTATTTATAAACATTTCAAAAGTTGTAATAAAGTTGGAATGTGACAAATTTTTTTGATGGCGTGTGATTATCAACAGCGCAAGAAACGACGATTGAGATCTCCCCCGCCCGGATCAATGGCGAGGAAGTAATTTCACCCCCCCCCCCCCCCCCTTCACCTCATTTTTCATCCTCTCATCTCCTTTTCACTCATCATATCCCCCCCTCTGAAAAGTCTTCCAACATTGACCACTTGCCCCTCCACCAGTCCCTATCCGTCGGTACACCTTTCCCTACCCCACTTCCTTTCCACCAACCATGTGCCTCCATGTCACATATCCATTTCATCACACTCCCACCATATCAATAGTGAACATTGGCAATTACAGTTAGCACTAAGTGGAAAATATGGTTAATTAAAACTATGTGTTTTCCTATACAAGACAATTATTTTGAGTGTGGTTTAAAAACAAATAAGAACTAATTTCTCAAAATCGAAAGAGAGTTTTGTCCAAAACTGACCCATTTAAAAAATTCTATCTCAGATTTCTAATAGCGATTATGGTTTAGGAGATTCACATGAATCTTTAAAGGCATATTTTCTAGAAATTTCTTGTTTTAAGTCACTATTTTCAAATGCGGTTTTCGAACAGGTGAAAATGAATTTTCAAAAAATGAAAGAGGCTTTAGTTGGTAACATCCTCCTCTACAAAAACCTCTCTTATTTATTTCACAGCTATCATGGGTTTAGATATTCAAAGGGATCACTAGACCCTATTTTTCATAATTTTGTGAGGAAAAAGCTCATGGGCAAGTTAGTGACTTGGATTCCACCTAATTAAATAAGAATTTCTATCAAATTTGAATTGTTGATCCTTACCACCATAAATCATCAAAGATAGTGCCAAGAAGATTCATTAGTTTTGAATGTCCTATATTTTAGTCCTATTTTTGTAAACAGTTTTAAGATATTTGTAATAAATCTTGATATTTTGAATCAAGATATTTAGTGAAGAATTTGTATAAATACTCCATCAATTGAAGCAATAGGTGTTGGGACTTGTTTTGAAGAAAAAGACTTGTATTGTAAAGCAGCTCACAAAGCCACCATTGATCAGATTTTCAATAATATAGTGCAATCATTACAGGATTCTTGTGTAATTTTTATTGGTGAAGTGCATCTTTCTTTGTCAATTTGTACTCTTTATTATCATATGTGATTCTAAAATTTGAATTATTTTAAGAAGATAATGAACAAAATTTGTTTAAAATTACAGTATTTATCTAACTTGTGAATAATTTCTATGTTTTCTACTAAAAATTAAAAACAGAATTCTTAATTGCTTTGTTTATTAATTGGATTGCTTAATCGTTTTCTCCTCCTCCACACCATAGATCTTAAAGGATCCAGCGAACTTGCCTACCCTACCCTGTAATGTTAGCATGTAAACTCTACAATTGATCAATCTAAACCCGTGACTCAATTTCCCAATGGCCTAATTCTACTATCTCAACCCAACAACACAAAAAACCCAAACTGAAAATGATAACTAGCTTAATATCGTCAGTAAACAAAGCAAATCATATTGAGAGATCCCTCTCTGAAATTGGAAGGGTTGGATTCCCAGTTTCCAAGGGTGCTAAGGTTCCCTCTGTAATTTACTCTGCAACATCAAAAATTACGGAGTGATAACAATGTACGCATTAAATAAGAGGACATCTACAAGACTTCTTTCCGACTAAGTATCGACATTATGAGTTGTTGTAATTCCATTTTGTTTGACTAATGATCCAACTACTTTTATGTGCTCGATGAATAGTGTGTTGTGTGCTTATCTGGAAAAGTTTGTTATTCTATTCATTGATGACATGTTGGTATAGTCTAAGAATGAGGAAGATCATGTCAAACATTTAGTAGCAGTATTGAGATTGTTGAGAATGCATTAGTTGCATGCTAAGCTTGGTAAATGCAGTTTCTTTCAAACAAAGGTACATTACTTGGGACATGTTGTTTCCAAGGAAGGTATAAAATTATATCTAGAGAAGATAAGGACTATCATGGAGTGGGAAGCTCCCAGGAATTTGGATGAGGTAAGATCATTTATGGGGCTAGTAGGTTATTATAGGAGGTTCATTGGGAACTTCTAACATATTGCTTATCCTATTACATCATTGCAAATGAAAGGTAAGAAATTTGAATGGATGGAGGAATGTGGAGCTAGTTTTGAGAATTCTGTTGATTTGGGGTAGCATCAGATGTGCTCTAGCCACGAAATTTGGTGGAGAGGTTGGGGCACATGAGATATCCAATACCCAGAAAGGGTTTGGGTAGATTCTAAATAGACTAGGAGATATTAAAATAATTAATATTTTTAATGGAGTCCCTAAGTCTAAACTTAGGGAAAATAAAATATTAATGTGTATTAATATGAATCTGTGTTAGAATGGTCCAAAAGACATGGATCAAGCCAAATATAATTTTAGCCATTGATTAGGGACTTAATCTCGACCGTTGAGATGTCAACAGAAAAAATATAAGAGGAGGCTTGAGGGGCACTTGGAGAACACACTAAGGGAGACCAGTTGGTTCAATTTCAAGAGCGAGGTTTGCCGAGAAATTGAACCAGTGGTCTGGAGAGCAGTCAGGAGGCAGCAAGTACAAAACAAAGAGATGGCAGATCAGCGTAGAAGAGGCAGACGTAGAGCTAGAGGAAGCCACGTAGAGGCAGCAGAGACTGCACAGAGCCAAAAGGGCTTGTGTCATCCACGCAGACGCTGCAGGAGTGACGCAGAACCCCAGAGAGGCTGCACAGAGCCTCAGTAGGCTAACGTAGAGGGTTTCAGGTTGACGTAGAGGGTTTCAGGATGTAGTAGAGGTCAGTAGAGCCTACGCTAGGTTTAGGAAAGTGTTGGAAGTTTGTCTATCTGTGGGTAAGCCAGTTTGGCACCGTGTTGTATAAGAAAATTGTTGAATAATAAAATCCTCCCTTGTTGCACCAGTTTTCCCACATTGGGTTTTTCTGGGGACATTAGTCCAAAATAACTGTGTTAATGTGTGCATATTTTTATTTCTTAATTACGATGTGATATCTGCAGCAGTGTTTATTTTAATGTTTGTTGAAGTAATTTCATGAATAACTTATGATGAAATAAGTAGGAAAAGTAAATCAGTTGCTGCAGTGATAGAATTTTCACATTAGTGCAAGTAATCAGTGATAGAAAGGGAAAATCAATTATGGGTCAAGACCACGATGCAGAGGCATCCACCTCAAGGGACTCACGTAGATTTTCAAAATATTGCACAAGAGAGAGAGATTTCGATTTCTCTATGTTGGCTTCCAGGTTGGAAGAAGAAGTGGCGTGCATGATTAGTGCTGCATCATCAGAAGTATGGTATATAAATAGTGGAGCCTCGTGGCATATAATGGGAATCAAGGAGTGTTTCTCAGAATATCGAGAAGAGAAGATGAACTTTCAGAACAGCATGGGGAACAAGGCAAAGTGTACTCCAGTAGCAAACGGTATCATAATTTTTCAGACAAAATCGAGAGAGCGGTTCCGTGCCAAAAATGTGTTGCATGTGCTAGGATTGGGGATGAACTTACTTTCCATGTCACAACTACAAGGCGAGGGCTATGATGTCTACTTCATCAAGGAAAAGGTATACATCAAACACCTGAGCTGGAAAAAGAAAGTACAGACCGGGATCAAAAGTAATCGGTTGTACAGATTACGACTAGAATCTCCAATGGCACTAATAGGTAGTCATAGAAAACTTACTTACCTTCATTGATGACCACTCAAGGAAAACTTGGATCTATTTCTTGAAAACCAAGGATGAGGTTTTCTGTCGATTCAAGGAGTTCAAGGCTCTAGTGGAGAATCTGACAGGTAAGAAAATCAAAGTATTGTGCTCAGATAATGGTGGAGAATATGTAAATAAGGAATTCACTGATTATTGTGCTAAGGAGGGCATCAGAAGAGAGTGGACATCTCCCTATAATTCGGAGAAGAATTGGGTGCTAGAAAGGAAAAACAAGACTATTGTAGAAGCAACTAGGGCCATGTTGTATGATCAGGATATGCCAAAATTCCTGTGGGCAGAAGCATGCAACACAACTATCTACATTCAGAACAAGACTCCTCATCAAGCATTGGGCAAGATTACTCCAGAGAAAGTCTTCACTGGGAAGACACCTGAAGTCAGTCATTTTAGGATATTTTGGAGTTTGGCATATTGTCGCATACCCGAAGAAAAGAGGAAGAAGCTGGATCAAACTACAGAAAAGGGGTATCTGGCGGGATATAGCGAGAATGCTATGGCATACAGGATCTATCTTCCAGGGAGCAGGAAGGTAGTAGTACAATGAGATGTAAAGTTCATGGAGGACAGAGCTTTCAGAAGATCTCACGAAATGCCTTCCAAGGAGCAGCCGAAAGAGGATCCATTGGTCATGCCTCTTCAACCAATGGAAGTGAAGAATCCTTCCTCAGATTAGGAAGATTCTCAGGATGAGGAAGAGGAGAAAACAAAAGCACATGTTGGCAGAGGAAGAACCAGCAGGGAACTTCGTCAGATTTTGCGTGATGTAGAGAACTTCATCGGAGAGCCAAAGAACAGTAAAAGGGAGTGAAAACACCCAGACAGGTATTAGGCATTAGTAGCTTAGGGTGGAGAGCCTACCAGCTTCAAGGAGGCAGCTCAGCATCAAGTCTAGCTAGATGTGATGGTGGATGCGTATAACTCCATAATGGTAAATGATCCAGGAATATCTAGTTAGATCATTTCACAAGTGTCATTTTTAGTGTTTAGTGTCATCATCAATTCAGTTCGGTGTCGTCAGCTTCGATAGTATTGGTTATGAATCGGGTTATTCAGGTAATATGGTTTTCATGGCGTTTAGTTGATATGGATTTGTACTTGGTTGTCGACTTGTTTTCATCGATAGTTCCGACAGGATTTGGTCGATGACATGTGTCTTGTCGGAGGACATGTGACCAGTGTTGTGATGACAGTTTGGGAGTTCACCGCTGGAGAGTTCACCACATGGGGTTTCAAACTGCAACAGTCAGCATGTGATCACGGCAGTGTAAACTATCGGTGTTATCCAACAGACAGGCTTGAGGTTAACTGCCCATAGAAAACCGTGTCAGAATTTTTCATGTGAATGCTCTGTGGTTAACATTACAACAACCACCAGGTCGAAACCACTAGTTGGAACTGTAGCAGAAACCTCCGCGAGATTGCATGTGAACATGCTAAAGCATTGACCGCCAATTCGAAAACCGTCAACGGAACTGCTGACACCTAAATCGCCGGTTCGGTCACCACTCACATGAGTTGTCCAACCTCTGCTTGGTTAAATATGACTGCAAATGGTTAAGGAGTTAATACAATGTTAATTTTTGGTTTTTGAACAATTTTATCAAAACAAACTAATGTGATGACCATTAAACCTAGCCTGGGTGTCATGGAACCACCAGACCAAGCTCTAAAACTCATCCTGAGGCAACCAATTCATTTGCAATTCAAACAAAGAGGTTTTTATGTACCTGCAAGCCTATAAGAGGTGGTTTTCCTTCATTGATTAGGAGGAGAGTGGTTGTCGGGTTTCTTTATGTAGATTTTGGAGGTCATAGGTAGTTTTGTTTTCAGTGTTATGGGAGCATCTAGAGTCGGAATTGGAATCCGTAAGAGGCATTGGAAAAATGGTTCAGAGGGCTATCTGATGATAATGATCAAAAGTTCCTGCGTACACATTTAGACTGATCAAATCTCTTTGTAATCAACTCCTTCTTTTCATTCCTAATAAAAATGGTCGCCCATCTTGAAAGGGGACCCAGAGATGTAGTCCATCAGGGACAAACTCTGTCATCAATCTTGCTATTTGGTATCACTGTGTTTTTACTATTTTCACTTCTGTTATGCATTTATCTTGTGTTTAATCAGCTGTTGTAAAGTCTTCTTCTCAAGCAATTTTCCTCGATTTCCATGCTTTGAGCTAACATTCAAATCATTAATGGTTAATCAATTGTACATTAGTTTTAGTCTATGATCATTTCAGATCATATAAGCTGGTATCAGAGCAAGTTGCATTTGTAGAATTTACCATTGAATTTTAACCAGGTCAAAGTCGCAACGAGGAGAAGGAATCCTTGAGCAGATCGATCCAGAGATTGGAAAGAGACGAGTCGATCATAAATTGACTAGGTCAAGACCTGATGTAGGTAAAAACACTGAAACTAAGATGAGTGAAGAACAATTTCAGAAAGCATTCTTGACTATGCAGCAGATTTTGGGAGAATTGTACGAAGACAAGAAGGCAACAGATGCAGCTTCTTCAAAGACATCGAAGAAGGACAAAAGTAAAGGCAAGGCTGACTACAAACCCACAAATATATGGTTTTTTTGGGGGGGAGGGGCGGGTCGGGTCTGAATTGGGTGGCCCGCCCCCATAACCTCCGTAATGCATTAACTATGTGTTTTTTGGTGCATTAAATTTTGGAGCACCGTTAGTTGGTTGGGGTTGCACATGGGGCCACCCGGTGGGGGCCGGTCCACGTAGGTCGGGCGGGTTCAATCCCCGTCGGCCCCGCTTTTAAACATGGCATACGGCATGGTTTTTAGGGGTATGGGTTGGGCCCACCAGAGGTGGACCACCTACCCAATAACAATATGTTTAACGTGTGGTGGAAGGTCTCAGCAGGATGATGGTCGCCGAGCCATTTTTTATGTTAAAATTTCTAAGGCGGTTGGGCTTGGGGGCTGACGGGGATCATGCCCCGTCGACCAATTTAAATGAATTTTGTTATATGGTTTTTTGGGGTGGTAGGGGTGGTGGCCCTGATAGTGCCTAGATTTACCTCAGGTTGAAAAGGTAGGATATAGGGCCAACATCAAACCACGCTCAGCTTGGTAGCTAGCCCTACCAGGTCAGGAGAGGGCTCACGCCGGGTCAATCTCAGCAAATGATGATCTATGGGGCTTGAGATGACTGAAATATCTTCTAATTTTAGGCTAGGTATATGTGCAAAAGAGTTGATTTGATAAAATGGAGTTTTGTTGGCTCAAAGGGAAAGGCACATTTTGGGGTGCGGGGATTGAGGCTCAGTTCTGCAGAGATCTCGATGGGGCAAGGTAGGCAATCGTTTTGGCACTTAAATTTTAGTGAGATGAAAGTAAAAGACAGGTGAGGTGTTGAAGAGGGCAAGAGCAATCATGAATCCTCCTCAAACAGCTGAAAACATCAAATAACTAAAGCAAACTTCAAGTAGAGCATTGCACTTTCAATGGATTCTACTTACACTCTTGTTTGTTTAGTTCAGAAGAAATAAGATAGATAATGGCATGCAATCACATAAACAAATTCACAATTACAAAGAGAAACACTGTACCAAGACAAATTGCCACATGAATCCCAAAGAGTACTGCAAATCCTGGTCTCAATTCCTTAGCCAAAATGTTGAAAATGAATGTACAATGAAGCTCAAGGCTTTCTCAAGAGTCCAACCATGCTAATGACTGAAAAATAACATAATATAGACAAACATAGCTCATCCTTGCCTCTAGGGGTCGAGCTCATAAGTTTAGGAGCTGATCCAACTGAGTCTAAACTAAGAACTAGAAACTAGGCAACATAACAGCATGCCTCTAGAAAGAAGGGAACTGATTCATTCAGTTTCAAACAACCTCTAAATTGATGAATCTACCTCTACAAGTGAAAATATAACATATTTACATCATAATCCATCAAATTTCATCAAATTACATCATAAATTTTCCATTAGGAAAGAGAAAAAGTCAAACTAGGCGAAGCTGGGCAAAAAACAGAGCAAAACTTGGTCAAACTAGCAATTTTTCCTCTATACGCCGCGCCTGATTCTCTATGCGTAGCTCCTGTTTGGACCCACTTTTGGAGGCCTTCCCGATGTCCAAATGAGGTCTAGGTGTGCTTTCTGGAAAGGTCTGCCTATCTACTTTCCAACCCAAGTGGAATTTTTCAGTTTGGCCTCCATTTGCCTCCCCAAAATTCCATTCTCCCAACACTCCTCCCTGTGTGTCAAAATAGGGGCAGTGAGGTCATTTTTTGAGTGTTTTTGACCTTTTTGAGGGCTCAAAACCTGCCCAAATTTCTTTGCCATAGGTAGGAAAGTGTAATTTTGCATGAAAAATCCAAAAATGATGAGTTTTTGTGATTTGGAGGCCTCAAGCAAAAGCGAGCGCCACGTGGCGCGGCGCATAGGGCAGAAAAACCTGTTTTTTATGCCAAAAATTTGCAAAAATGCAAAAATTGCTCCATATTTCTTGAAATTTGAGCTAATTCTTCTCTATCAATTGTTGTGATGGGCCAAGGAAGCCTCAACCAAGATATGAAGTCCTTCATCATCTTTTTGCCTCCTTGATGCTCTCTTCAACTTTGCTTTCAAATTCCTGATTCTCGCTTGGCACACCAAGTTCTGGGACAAGTAATGATATGACAAGTTTCTAAGCATATTCTTCTCATTTATTGCCTTCTCCAGCTTCCTCTCCAAGTGGATATTGACTCTTTCGAGCCATGACTCCCTATCGGCATTGATCTCTTGCTCCAATGAAGTGAACTCCACCCTCCTCCTTCGAGCAGCTTGGCAGTTTTGCCGAATGTTTTGCAACTCCATAACCACCTGCTGATCCTCAAGCTGCTTATTCCTCTGCTCCAAGTACTGTATAGCCCATTGGGCTCTATCTAAGTTGGTAGACAAGGCATCAATGTCTGCCTGTTGCTCCTTAATGATCTCTCTGAGATTTGCGCTTTGCGGGCCCATATCGGTATCGTCACCCTCAATGAGGATGAAATCAGTCTCCCGCTCACCTGATGGTCCTTCCTCCTATAGTGGCCTCTTGCCTTGGTCCTGAACCTGCTGTGCTGATGAAGGAAGCGAGGCCCCTTCCACCTCGGGTGGAGATAACACTCGCTTTGCTGCTGCAAACAACCGTCTAGTGCCCCTCTGATAGGTGATGAACACCGGCACACTAGCGGTCTCATGGCCTTCATGCTGATAAGAAGGTCCACCTGTCTCATGCCCAACCTCTGAAGGTCCCTGTGAAGCTCTGAAAAACTCATGAGAGATGAAGTCATCCCAAGTGATGCCCTGTAAACCAAGCTGATGAACGACCACAATTTTGATGAGAGAAAAATGATAAATATTGTTGAACCGCTGCTGAGGGGTCTTGTGCTGCGCAAGAGTGGTCATCTTCTCTATGTTTCAGCATATGAAGTAAGGAATGTTCATCATCCGAACCTGAGTAAAATGCATTAGCAACCTTATGTGATAAGCATACAAGCGGGAGAACTGGCCCTCACAGGTGAAATACTTCATGATGAGTTTCATTAAAGGAGCATATTCATCCTTGAGGTATCGAAAAGGAAACACTCTCTTGAGCTGTCTCAAAAAGTTGGGCTTGAAGTACGGTTCATAGTGTTGCCGGTCAATTTTTTGCCTCTTGTTCCATGGTTCTCCAATGTTTGGTATGCCGGTTGCTAATGAAATGGTTTCTGGTGTTAATGTGAAAGTGACACCAGCAAGAGTGGCTTGATCACCATGTAAATGCAACACAAATAAGTGGGCCAACTCATGATGAAACTGAATATTAGAAACCTTCTCACAAAATTCATAACATGACTGATGTTGGAAACAAAAAATGGCAAGAGGGAAGGCCTGTAATTCAGTAAGAGTGGTTGGTTCCTCTCTGATATGTCTGCCACCTCTATGAGGCCTCCTAGGTGCATGTCCCTCTGTGGGTGAGTCACTTTGGGTCTCCTCTTCATAATCATATGAAGGGTCAGATGCCATAGCTACTGGTAGACAAATTGCCTTGGAGAAATAGGTGTTGATGTGTCAAACTATGTTGGACTGCCTTTGATGATTGTTTGACCTTTGCCACCAAGGGAAAATAGTGAAATGAGGGACTATAAGGGAAGGGAAAAATAATGGGAATTTAGGGACTGTTGGGATAGATTTAGTTAGGGAAATATGGGATGTTTTGGGAGTTTTGTATAAGGTTAGGGTTTGGGATTTTACAATTAGGATTTTGGGAAAGGGAACTTGGGATAGGGGATTAATGAATTTAGGGTGTAGGGGAGCTTAGGGAATAATGAAATCAAGGGACAAATGGGATAAGGGAGTGATGGAGGAATGATAGATTTGGTAGCAAAATAGTTATTCAAACCCTAGGCAGCAAGTTTCTTAGAATGTCAAATGGTAGGGTTTGCTCTTTATTTTTTTTAATTACCATTCTTCAACCACCATGATATAAGCACCAAACTTGGATAAAAACCAATGATGGAGGCTCTACCTGGCAAATCCGTGCGTTTTTGGGCGATTGGAGGTCGTTCTGGAAATTTTCGGGCTCTTTAGCTGTGTGCGCCGCGCATCCAACCCAATGTGTTGCGCCCTCTGTATGCGCCGCACCCTTGCAAAATTACACAGGATCCTGAGGCCCAATGCGCCGCGCCCAGTGAGTGCGCCGCGCCTCCTGCCCAGTGCGCCGCACCGGCAACTAACAACGATTTTCACCCAAACTTCACACTCACTCACCAAAATCGTTTTTTCTTGCTTCTCTTTGCTCTTGGAGTACAAATGAACTTCAAATACTTGGAGGAATGATTTATACATGGAGCTTTTAAATTTTATTTTGCCAAAACCCACTTTCATAATGTTTTGCAAATGACTTTATCTTCAAACTCTGTTTTTTGCACTTTTTCACTTCATTTGAGTTTTGTGATGAACTAAATGACCTGAGCTCTGCTTGTCTTGCAGGTGTTGAAGCTTCTGGGGCTAAGGAAGGAAACCAGGATTACAGATGAAGGAATTTACAATGAGGAAAACAAAATTTTCATGATTTTTTACAATAAAAGCTAAATACACACATTTTTGAACACTTGGTGATGAAATTTATTGATGTTGCAACCTCCTCATGGCCTACTGGTAATTATTGGACATTTTGACACATTTTTTGATGAAACCCTAATGAAACCCTAGACCTAATTGACCATGAAACCCTAAAGACAACCTTTGCAATTTTCAAGATAAAAAGGAGACTGTATATCCTTTTTTATGAGCAAATATGAGCCAGCAAGTAGATAACATGAGGGAAACTGGAGGAATGCCACTTCCGTCAGATGATCTATGCGCCTAATGGAATGCAAATGACTAGGTGGGACACCTAATATGAAATGAAACAAGAGAATTTGATCTCTGACGGAGGGATGAAAATTCCGACTCTAACAGGCCCGCCATCACATTCATATTTTTTTTTTTTTTTTTATTTAAAAAATAGGACCTTTTTAAAATTTTCTAACATAAGGGTTATTAGACAAATTAAAGAGGAAACAATTTCACCCGCTTCGAGAGCCAGATTCCATGCTCGGGACTTAGTCAATTTGTAGGATACTTAAACCTGGCTCACAACCCAACTTTGACCAAAACTTTGACTGGCTCATTCTCCCTCATACAAGCTTGGATTGACGAACCGTTCACACCGCCGCGATCAGGACGACGAGATCTACGCTCTAGTCCTAGTTCGAAAACATTCTGATCACTTTGGTTTTTGAGATTTCATAAGCCCTCTTTGTCCTATGTGTGTCTCTGGAGCCACCTAGATCAATCCTCCCCACTGAGGAGCTTTTGGTCCTCCAAAAGCATGAAAAATAATCTGCAACTTTTTTTTACCTTGTCTGCATCACAAGCATCCTGAAAGGTCTTGCTTCCATCTCCTTCACCTTTGTTCTTCGGAGCCTTAAGCTATGATTTGACACCTTCCATCCCTGCAACCTGTAGTACATTTTTTTGCAAATTACATGCTTGACTTTCATGACCAACTAATAACCCAAGCATCCCATACTTTCCATGAGTTTATAACACATACTCAGTGGTCAAGTTTGTATCGAAATGGAAACAATACCCCAGCTACGAAAACAAGGCCAACATATCATTGTTGCTTCAACAAGTGATGGAAAACGCATCATCACTGCAACACGTGATTTACAATAATAAGGCCAAACACTATTTTCCTTGACAAGTGATGGAAACACGACATCACTTTCAGAGTTTAAAATGCAACTCAAAATAAGACCAGACATCATTGTTGCTGAACAAATGATGGAAAACACATCATCACTTTTACATTTTAAAATGCAACAAATGATTTACAAAAGCACGACCATGATGCGCTAACATATCTAGAAACCATTTTTCACTTATCAATGTGAATGGGTCACCTCCTTGTGGTGATTTTTCTTGCCGAACAATCATTTCACCTAGTTCATGCACCGACACTTTGTCTTTAAGGCTCTACTCTGGATGGAGCCTCCAACAAGTGGCACCTTGATGGCCATTTCTGTCGCAATGACTACAATACATCTTCTTCCTCCAAATTTGCTTAACCTGTTTCCTTACATGCTATTGAGAGGGTCTTTCGCGCCTCATCCTTTTGTGTGCTGTCATTCTTTTCCAACAGTTAGAAAATGTATGGTTATGTAATCCAAAAAAGGTACATTTCTTTTGATGCCATGTTTTACATTCATCATTAACAACATGATCATAATCGAAATGAGCACTCGAATGTCAAGAGTGGTTATACCTTTCCTTGATGTCTTGGGTGTAAGTATGGTGGTGAGAACTTACCTCAGCTCTTTCCATGCAATGGGTGTTTCCATAGGATGATGGGCATGTGTTCCCATCATTCTCTTTCCTTGACGATTTCTCGGAAGAATTTGACACCTTCGAGCATTCTCCTTTGGTGTATCTCAAGCCTGCAAATTGAGGTCTCTGCATAACCTCCAATGGTTGGGTTATGCCTTGGTTATTAACACCAAGTTTTTATTCCTCCTCGTGCCTCATCTTTGTAAGGAGCCTCATGTTTGTCCCTGTAATTGGGATCTCCAAATCTCTAATAGAAATCATACCATGTGATGACGAAAATAAAATTAAATCAACATATTTTACCTCCTCTATCGATTTGGAAAGAACTGATGAGGGTTTCTCATCATTTGTTGTTGGTGGTTCGCTAACTATCGTGGCACATTCCCCAACTTCCTTTTTGACATACCCAAGTCTTGTTCGACAGAGTAATTCCTCTACTTTGATGGGGTTGACAATGCCTTGGCCATTAACGCCCAAGCCTTTTTCTCCATACCCCATTTTCTTCAATAGTTTGGAGCCAATTCCTGTGGTATGATTTTCAAAAATAGCAAAATCATCATCAAGACACATACATGAATTCAGAGAACTACTTTTTACCTCACATGGGTCACACTGCAACTTTTCCAAGGCCTCGTCCTTTGCTCGCAGTTGTCATAGAAAACTATGTTTTTCCTCTTTGTCTTCATGTAGACACATCTTCAATTCAATGTTATCTGTTTGAAGATCTTGGTTGTTGTGCTTCAGTTTTTCCAAGGCCTCTTCCATGGCTCGCAACTGAAGCTGCAATAGATCCTTTTCCTCTGTCTCTTTCTGTAGAGTTTCATACATTATTTCCACCCTTTTGGAAATTTTAAGCATGGTCTCGTAGATCGCTTTTTCATCATCTATCATTGCACGTTCCATTGTTCACGCTTGTAATTCACATCCATGCAAAGACAGCTCCGATACCATTTGATCCAGGTCCGGGTGTGACAAAGTACCCTTCCATGACCTTTTACTTTCGTGATGTGTTGAATTTCATTTTTAAAGGAACATAAATGAATACATTTGCATGTTGTAAAGAAGAAGGAACATGGTAGTCATTAGCAACATAATATACAAGACGTTGATAACGGAGTTCGTCCAGGAGGGACTACATCTCTAGGCCCCGATGTCAAGATGGTGTAGGCCGCTGCATTAAGTGCTATCAATAGTGATGATGTACATAAGAGGTGATGTCACTATCATACAAGGAAAATTCTCTCACGTAGAAGTGGCTCCAAGAGATGTTCCACTACAGGAACTCTCAGTCAAAAGGACTCCCATCAGTATGACATAAAACTCATGCATGATGATCATCCCGCCAACATGGCATAAAAGGGATCTTAATGGAAACATACATGGCGACAACATGAGTATCTCGTCAACATAACGAAAAAGGGTTCTCAAACAAAACATGATGAATCATGATAACAAACATCACACAAATGATTTTGCATCACATCAAGCAGGAATCATGAAAACAAGTAAGAAACGAGATCCCACATCAAACATCAAACAAGGATCTGTGTAGCACAATGCATGGTAAAAGAATTACATGAACACACTGCATATGCCTCACGTCCAGGGCCATCTGAAGAAGAGGATGTCAAACTTCTGAAGCTGGTCGTACCATCAACCTCGTTGTGTCGAATCTCATGGAATGATTGCTCGCACACTAAAAGCTAACACCTGCACTCCACTTAGAAAATTGGCCAAAAAATAGAAGGAGAAAATGGAAAATCTGAATGCACCATCAGATTTGTGGCGTCAAATAGGGCAAAATCGATTGTCAAATTTCTGAATTCTGAGAAAGTGGAATTTTGGGGCTTAAGGAATCTTTTAGATTCCCCCTAGATTCCTCAAAGATTCCCTCCTCCGAGTCCTTTGCAAATCTGTTGCTAAGATTAGGAAAATGACTGTGCCATCGGGTTTGTGTCACCGAGAGGTGTAAGATCGACATAAAGTTTTTCCATTTTGGACACTGCAAAAATTTCACCCTCTTGGAAATTTTGCTCAGTCATGGTTCCACCTACATAAAAATTAATTAAAAAAATGTCACCTTGAATTTTGTGCCCACTCTTGGTTCCTCCCTGCTGCGTGCACTGATGAGATGCTAGGTTTATATTAATGTTTGGGCGGATTTGTCAACAAAAAGGTCGTTGGCATTGTGGTAAAATTATTGAGTTATAAGGAGGAGGTCAGGTGGTCAAATGCTGACCCCTCCATGTTTAAACCTTTATTGTTTTTTACAAACCCATAAATATATGGTTTTTTTTTTGGGGGGGGGGGGGGGGTGTCTGGTCCGCATTGGGCGACCCACCCCCATAACCTCCGCAATGCATTAACTGGGTGATGTTTGGTGCATTAAAGTTTGGAGCGCCATTAGTTGGTTGGGGTTGCACATGGGGCTACCCGGTGGGGGTTGGCCCACGTGGGTCGGGCAGGTTCAATCCCCGCTGGCCCTGCATTTAAACATGGCATACGGCATGGTTTTTGGGGGTGTGGGCCGGGTCCACCGGAGGTGGCCCGTCCACCCCATAATAATATGTTTAACGTGTGGTGGAAGGGCTCGACGAGGTGATGGCCGTCGAGCCATTTTTTAATGTTAAAATTGTTAAGGCGGTTGGGCTTGGGGGCCGACGGGGGTCATGGCCCGTCAACCAAATTTAAATGAATTTTGTTATATGGTTTTTTGGGATGGCGGGGGTGGTGGCCCGCCACCACATTCATATTATTATTTTTTTAATTTTTATTTAAAAAATAGGGCCTTTTTAAAATTTGTCTAACATAAGGGTTATTAGACAAATTAAAGAGGAAACAATTTCTCCTGCTTCAGGAGCCAGATTCCATGCACGGGACTCAGTCAATTTGTAGGATACTTTAACCTGGCTCACAGCCCAACTTTGACCAAAACTTTGACTGGCTCATTCTCCCTCATAAGAGCTCGGATTGACGAACCATTCACACTGCCGCGATCAGGACGATGAGATCAACACTCTAGTCCTGGTTCAAAAACATTCTAATCACTCTGGTTTTCAATCTTTCATAAGCCCTCTTTGTCCTGTGTGTGTCTCTGGAGCCACCTAGATCAGTATTACAAATGAATGATCCTACCTTTGACTTTATCTTAAACTGAGATTTCCTCTTCCCTTAAATAAAATGAAGTTCATCCATATTAATCATTTGCCTAATATATTCCAGAGAGAAAATTCTGATTAGAACATATTTGGGCAATTTATACGAATCCAATTCATAGCCATATACTCTAATCTATTTATAGTTCTGGTAAAGATACCAGTCTCCTGTTCTAGATTGATCACTGAGATGTAGGATTCTTTTGATTTATGGACTAATCTTGGGTTCACTCTGGCTGCTGAGAAGTTGTGTAACTAAGTGAATGAATTTTGAAAATTTGAACTCAATTGAGTTCTTCCTAATCAATGAGGTCCACTGTGTGACTGCTTGATTCACTTGTTGGTCATCCTGATTGTGTAGAACAATAGGTAACTTGTCTCCATATTGAAAAATAATCATATGTAATAGCACATAGGAGTATTTAAACACTCCTTTTGTAGTAATATTCATTAATTGCTCATGCACATTTTCAGCCAATAATTGGCTGTAATTATACATGAAATTAGGTTTGTTTTCTTTAGAGAAAATGGATAGATAACCTAGAATAGATTCATCTACCCATTGATCTGTTTGCTAGCCTAACAAGCAAGAAACTAGGGGAATGATGTGTTTAGCTCTCTCAGGGAACATCGATGTTGGATAAGAAGGATTCTTTTTAGGGGGTTCAGCATCTTCTGGGAGAAAGATCTCAAAAATATGATCTCTTTGAGGGAAGGTGAGCTTATGATATAGGTCCATTAATACTGCAGTGGAGAAAAAGCTAAGGGAATCATTTTCAGGGATCATAAGCATCTTGTTGATAATTTCTGGGGTGATAGATATTAGAATGTCTCCATTCTAAGCTACCAAGGTTCTCTGAAAAGGTTTATACTTAGCTTGGCACCACATGACTAGATCGGGAAAAGAATGGATTTGAGGAAACATGTACAGGGGAAAAAGGGATTCCCATAGATTTATTTCATCCTCGGAGTCAATATAGGTTTGTTTAAGCCAATTGTGTAATTCTAACATGTCAAGTTCACACTCTATGTGTGTGATTTTGAAAAACTTGTCAGCCAATGGAATGTGATCCAGGTCTAAGGTATCAGAGGCTTTTGGGTTTTCCTATAATGAGGAAGAACTGGTAGATAACTGATATTTTCTATTAGGAGCCATGATTACAAAATTGTAATGAAGGATAAAAAAAAATAAGAGAACAAATACTATAAGTGACGTGTACTGGTTGTAAGCTCGGTAGTGGCGTCGAATGTAAAACAGGAACAGTGAACTCAATCAAACAGTGAAAATAACAATTTAGGAAAAATGGCGTAACAAGGCGATGGGATTATTTATAATTGGGATAAGTTTACTGTTATGGGCAAGTTGTTACTGGTTAGGAAAATGGGCATTTAATTCAGAGGGAGAACAGTAATGGGAGAAATAATGGATCAAAAGTAACAGATAGGGACACGTGGCATGCAATGGTTGGAAGCAGAAGGTGCGAGAAGATATTACCACTGACGTGGTATCAGGAGGCGCAAGAAAACAGATAGACGTATTTCAGGGGGGGGGGGGGGGGGGGGGGGGGGGGTGGTAAGTGGTAATGAGTGAGGGGGGTGTGAAGCGTGGAGCAGGTGAAACGTAGCGGGGGGACCGCGTAGATAAAACTGATTTTCACACCACCTGCCCTTGTCGTTATCACATATCATACCGAGGGGGTGCAAAATGGCTTCCCCATTGTTGATCTAGGTGGGGAAGCGGATCACCGTCCATTTGTGCTTGACCTTTAGCGCTTCACAACAAAATCGCTTTTGTCATTTATGAATTTGACTAAAAATCATTTCAATGTTTATTTACACAAAAATTAATCACCATTTTTAAAGGTAATTAAGTCCTAATTAAAACTTAATCTAACTTTGGCGCATTTAGACTAGCAGCCATTATTTTCCTAATTCACTTGTAATCCTAATCTAATACAACTTTGGCCAAACTTTGAGCATATTAGGCCATTAATTTATTCTATTCTATCCTATCTTCTAGTGTTCAACCAAGATTAAATAGTTTGGTGAACTTATTCTCTAATCTAAAACATAAATTTAAATGATTTGATCAATATTAAACTATATGATTCAAATCAGAAGAAAAGGTTGTGGCATGTAAACAAGCTGCACACAAAACCTTGATTTATTACAATGCAATTTATTTCTATGAAGTGGCATTTAAATAGGCACACTTATACAAATTTTGATTTTCTTTTGATGGGGTTTTATTTCATCTCTTTTTTTTATTTTCTATTTTTTTCATATTTCCATTTTTATTCTTTATTTTTTAATACCCTCTTTTATAAATAAAAACTAACTTATCAAAAATAAAGCATGTTACAACATCATCTCCAACTTGGGACTTCTTCCTCTTGCAGGTTGTAGAGAACTTGCATATCTATGTTCCTTCTCCTCGGGCTAATGGGATCTTTGTTGAAACAAATACACACTGCATGTAAAATAAACTCTCTGATAGTATACAATGATGAATTAATGGAAACCTCTCAATATTGAATGTAGTGCTTCAAGTATTTCCCATTGACAGGCAATGAGGAATATTGTCCCTCCAAATTCTGCAGGATGAAAGTGTTATTACCCTTAACCTCAGCAATGCTAAAAGGTCCCAACCAGAGGTTGTCAAACTTTCCATGTTTTCCTTTGTCTTCTCTTCTAGCATCCCATCTTAGTACCAAATCACCTTCCCTAAAATCTCTTTCCCTAGATTTCCTATCAAACAAGCTTTTCATTTTACTCTGATATTTCTTAAGCTTGTAATGAACTTCATCTCTATCCTCATTTAGTTCTATGATCTGATTTATTCTTCGAGAGAAATCATCAGGCTCTTCATTTGACTCTTGTAAAAACTTCATGACAGGAAAATCTAAATGTGTGGGAAATATAGCTTCTTTACCATAAACAAGTTGAAAAGGGGATTTACCTGTTGATCTTTTTGGTGAAATCCTATTGGCCCAAAGTTCATAAATGAGATGATTGTCCCAACTCCTTTTATGATCCTCCAATGTTTTCTTTATAAATTTAACCAAACTTTTATTCAAGGACTCTGACATTCCATTTCCTTGTGGATAGTATGGAGTAGAATGATGCAACAAGATTGGATATTTCTGACAGAAATCAATCATTTTAGTACTGTTGAATGTCATTGCATTGTCTATCACTATTTTCCTCGGGCATCCAAATCTAGACAATATGTATTCTTCAATAAATTTGATAAAAACAGTATCAGTTGCATTTCTGATTGGAATGGCCTCTACACATTTGGTAAAGTAATCTGTAGCAGTCAATATCCATTTGTGCTCACTGCTTGATGGAGGGTGAATTTCACCAATGAAATCTAATCCCCATTGAAGGAAAGGTGCTTGGACTAGTACTGGAACCAATGGAAGCATTGCTAATCTCTGCTTTCCAACAAACATTTGACATTGTGTACAGCTCCTAATCTTTGCTCCCACTTGTGCAAATAGAGTAGGCCAATAAAACCCCGCCCTTAAAATATTGTATGTTGTATCCCTCCAAGCATAGTGCCCTCCACAAATTCCTACATGAAATTGATCAATGATACCTTATGTCTCATTTTCTGTTAAGAAAAGTAAAAGGATGTTAAGAGGATCCTTCCAATATAGATTTGCATTAACAATACAGTATTTTACAACCTTCAACTTCATTGTTTTACATTGATCTTTGTAAAATTTAGGTGGACATTCAAATTCTCTAAGAAAATTCACAATATCATAGTATCAATCTGATAATAAAAAAATTTCAGTAATGTGAATCATAATTGACTGATCTGATGTAGAAGGTTCTTGTGGATTCTCCTGTGTTGGGATTTCAGAAGGTTCTTGTGGATTCTTCTCAGTTGGGCTCTGAGAAGGTTCTTGTGGATTCTCCTATGTTGGGGTTGCAAAAGGTTCTTATGGATTCTTCTCAGCTGGGATTTCAAAAAGAGAATTTATTCCTAAGATTTTACAATTGGACTCGGCAAGGAGCTTAGCCAGGCCTTGACCTTTTACTAGCTTGGTAGTCTTGATGATGAGATCATACTCTAAAATCTTAGTTATCCATCTCCCTCTCCTTCCATCAGTATCAAGTTGAGTTAAAACAGTTTTGACAGCACTATTGGGTACATAGGCAATAATAGAAGAGTGGAGGAGATAGACTCTAAAGGCTTTCAAAGCTTGAACTAAAGAATAGGCATGTTTTTCAATAATGTCATACTTTAGCTCAGCATCTCTCATAACTTTGCTAAAAAAGGCAATGGGTTGGTCATCTCCATCTTTATTCTTTTGCAAAATAACGACAACTAAGGTAGTTTTAGAGGCAAAAGAAAAGACACTAAAAGGTTCAGAGTAATCTGGACTGGCTAAGATGGGGGCTTTTGCAATGGCCTTTTTAATCTGATCAAATGCATACCTTGCAGGAATAGTCCATTTAACTTCATGGTTCTTTTTCAGCATATTAGTTATGTCCTTAACTATTTCAGCATAATTAGGGATAAACCTTCGTAAAAAAATAATTTTCCAAGGAAATATTGAACCTTCTTCTTATTCCTTGGTAGTATAAGTGTCTAAATTGTTGAGAATCTTTTAGGATCAATGACTACTCCTTCTTTAGAAATGATGTGGCCGAGTAGTTTTCCTTCTTGGATTACAAACAAATACTTCTTGGGATTAAGAGAAATCCCAAATTTTCTACACTTGTCAAAAACCTTTCTCAAATGCTTTAAATGTTTTTTGTCAGAATTGGAAAAAATAGTCAAATCATCTAAGTAAATAACAACAAATTTGTTGGCCTTACCCACAAATGTTAAGTCCATAGCTCATTGAAATGTAGCTCCAGCGTTAGTTAACCCAAAAGGCATCCGGGCATACATGAATGTGCCCCAAGGAGTTGCGAATGAAGTATTTTCTCTATCCTCTAGACTAACCATAATATGATTATATCCAGAAAACCCATCTATAATGGAAATTCTATTAGCTCCTGAAACTTTCTGAAGTAATTGATCAATTTTGGGTAATGGATAATTATCTTTCAGGGAAGATTTATTCAAATTCCTAAAATCCACACATAATCTAATTTCACCATTCTTTTTTCTCACTGGAACTAGATTGGCTACCCAATCAAAATATCTTAATGGAAGTATTATTTTAGCATCAAGTAGCTTCTTAAGTTCTTTTTCAATAATAGGAAGAAGGACATGATTAATTCTCCTCAATTTTTGTTTGAAAGGTTTTGCCTCTGGTTTTAATGGAATTTTATGTTCAATAAGAGATGTATCATATGTTTTTAATTCATTATAAGGCCAGGCAAAAAACATTTTTGTAGGCTTTAAGCAGGGCTAAATATTTGTCTTTCGCTTCCATTGACAGGGATGCAGAAGTTTAACATTTCTGATTTCTTCAGAACTTCCAATTTTATAAATTTCAATATTTTCTTCATGTGAATTTGACAGTGGATTTTTGGGGACATCGTTATGATCAAAGAGCTTCTTAAGAGGGACTAACCCTTTTGGAATAAAATTGTTAGATAATTGAACAATGCTATGATCAACAATTTTAGAGTCAAATTGTGGTGTTTTATTTTAGTTGTAAACTTCAATATTATCGAGTTATTCTTCCTCTACTTGCAGGTTTGAGAATTCATCAATGACTTGCAAAAGGGATTTTAGCTACTCACCATCATTAAATATTTTCCAATGCTTAAGATTTTCACGAATAGATTGTCTATACTTGACTTGAATTTGATATTGGACAAGAATTTGATCATGAACTTTAAAAGAACTAGCAAAAACAGCCAAGGAACCTACATGCATGTTTTGATCTCTAGCAATAGTAGTGATATTGAATGCTGAAAATAAATTTTCAATTGAATCCCAAATATCATTCCTATAAGATCTTAGTCTAGGGGTCTTAGTTTGACACTAATTCCTAACTTTTTTGAGAATAAGTTCAGAATCACTATAAACACTTAAATTTTTCACCTTAAGACTTCTTGTTAATTCCAATCCTAGCAAAAACGCTTCATACTCTCCTACATTATTAGTTACATCAAATTCAAGTTTATATGATTGGGTAATATTTTATTTATCTACTGAAATTAATATAATTCCATCTCTTTCTCCTTCCTTTGAGCAAGAACCATCAAAGTACAATTTCCAAATATTAGTTTTGATGGTTTTAGGCTTGTCAACAATCTTTTCAATAGTAAGCTAAGTATTTTGTGAATTATTAACTGATAATTAAAAACACCCAAAGTCTTGGTCAATCACATAAATAGGATGATTCCTAGCTTAATTAGATTTACAGACGGTATTCATAAATCTAACTTCTTTGTATAGTCTGAGATGCTCACCCCCACATATCAGAATAATAGCATAAGACATGTCCATTTGTAGGCTTCCTCCTAATTTGGCACAACAAGATCTTGATAATAGCATGTCAAATTTGGGAGGGATGTGAGTGACTACAATGTCTAAAACCACACTTTTGACAAGGATCTAAGCTAAAGTAACCACCGAATCTTTAAAAAGTCCAAGACAAGGTACTTTCTTGGAGTCAAAAGTGTAAAGATCGTGATAAGTTCTAGTGACTTCTAATTGCAGCTGGTCCATGATTACCTTTGGCATTAGATTATGGGAAGCCCTAGAATACATCATATAGTTATATAACAAGAAATCATGAATTTTCAGAGTCACATAAAGGTGGTACACTCTCATCAATCATGTCTGAGCTAGGACCAAAGACTACTGAGGGTTTTTTGTCTTGCAGGCTTATCACATCCCCTTAGACATCAACACTGGATGACTGAATCCATTTAGAAAATTCGTTTTTATACCCTAGGTTGTTTGACAGTTCAGATAGGGGAATTGGTATTTTAACTCTTTCCAGTTCTCTTTCAACATTGAAAGTTGTCAAAACAGTTTTATCAATTATGCTTGTTTCAGCTGTTTGATTCAATGGTTGAATGATTGTTGTCTAGGTTTCGGTAGATTTGATCTAAGGTTCATTTACAATGGGACATTTTGGAGGTCTACCAAGCCCTGACCTAGGTCTTAGATCATATCTCCTATTCAATTCTGCAATTAAATAAATCAGAAAAGGCCTAATATTTAGAAATTTGATTGTCTTCTTGATCTTGAGAAGACTGATTTAAAGAGTGAGAAACAACAGCATTATGTACAAATGTATGATCCATATTATTTATATCTTCCGAAAATAAAATTCCAATATCATCTGGTTGTTGGTCATCAATCATCAATGGGGGTTGGATCTATTGATCAATATTCAGTCTTTGCAAAATTTGAGTTTGAGGGACTCTTCTAAATTGAGTTTGAGGTCTAACAGCAGTTTGTTTTATCGTTCTAGGCTAAGTTTCTATCTTTGAAATCCTATTAGAAAGGTTTCTAAGTAATGATATTAGTTCATCTATCTTTTGATCATCGTTTTTGGTTTTTGAGGGAGACCCTTCTTCCTTAGCTTTCATTTTTCTTTCAGCTTTTTCAGCCTTGGCTTTTAGATGACACTGACCTATTAGCCTCAACTTCTATAGCATTAGTTTGCATGTCCTGTAAGGTAGGGGATGTCCTTTCCCTAAGCATGAATGTAAATTCATCATCAAAGGCTTTGGAAAACCTAACTTTTGTTGTTGTAACTGGAGGTTTACAATCAGGAGGCATCTTATGGTAAAGTTTATTGAATCATTTAATGAAATATGCCACTGGTTCACCATGGTTTCTTTTAAGCTCTTCAAATTCTGTAAGATAGTAAACTGGATCCTTTTTAACACCCCACTGATTCTTGAATATGGTAGTTAATTCATTCCAAGAATGAATTGAATCAACTCTCAGTTGTCTAAACCAAATCCTAACATTTCCCTCTAAATATTGAACAAATAATCGCATATATACATCCTCATGTTCTATGTTCATATTATCAACAAAATCTAAAAAGGAAGCTAGATGATCTTCTGCAGAAAAATCAATTTCCCCATTAAACCTTTGTAGGTGTTTCAAATACCCATAAGCAAAATTATAGATCTAGTTGGGAAAATGCAAGGAATCATACCTAGCTTGAATAATAGGTTGAAAGGCCATATTTGAAGATGAAGATGAAGATGATTTAGTAGAAGAGGTAGGAGATGATGTAGTGTAGGATGAGGAGGAAGATGGTGAAGTTGTGGGTGAAGATAGAGGTGTAATAGTAGGAGGAGGATGGGAAAGTGAAGGATCCCTAAAAATTTTAAAAGGTGTTTTAATAACTAACTTTTGAACCTATATTTCAACTTGTTCTTTATTTTCAAACAAAGGGTTTGAATATACAAAAAAAAAAAAAAATCTTTAGGTTGGGAAAAAGTAGATGGAAATGTATAATGAGTAGGGGAGATAAAATCAGTAGGTTTTAGCTCCAGTAAATGTACATCTATTTCTTCTTCTGACTTGGGTGAATCTGAAAATATTTCATGGAGTTTATATGATTCCAAAGATTGGACTAAGAGAGTTGACTGCAGATCAACTCCTTTAGATAATAGTTCTAAAACCCTAGGTGTTATATCAACCAAATCTACTTGGGCTAGAATAGAGCTAAAGGGATCATAAGCTGAAATATCTTCAGGATGTAATGGTACAGAAGAAGAAGTAGAAGCTTCAAGTCTCCTTCTAAACGAGGCTTCCCTCACCAGTCTCTCTGGATCAAATAAAGGAGAAACAATTTGAGAATCAGAGTGAGATCTCGAATGTTTTGAAGGAACCATATTGGTCTTGTGGAGTTGCCAGGTGAAAGATTTTAACCTACAATTTATTTATTCACCTTAAACAAAAAGTCTTAACCGTTGTCCCAGGGAAAATACTTCAATTTTCACTCCCTCAGAAACGGCGCCACTCTGATGTTGTCCTCTGAGATGACTCTAGGTCAATTAATCATGCCAGAGCATCTAAAACGTTTTTTTTTTTTTTTTTCAGTTTTTGGATGACCAATGTTATGAATAATTTAAAAATAGGTGCTTAAGACTTAACAGTTGCTAAGTTGGATGAAAGGGTTGTCTATATGTCTGAAATAGTTAATTGATTTAAAATGGATGAATAGCAGAGTCTTGATGAAATATAACTTGATAAATATTTAGACATAATATTTGATTGGTTATAAGAAAAGAATACAGGCAAACAATGTTTCTTGTAGAATAAAATATATTTAATCTAATGCAAATGGGTGTGACAATTAATTGATATAGAGGAGTTTATAATAACAGATAGTTTTATAAACTAGTCCCTAGTTATTGTTTATAACTTCACAGGGGATTTAAGACTGACTGATACTCAGTATGACCTTACCCATATCTCTGCATAATGACTTAAATACATGAATAAAGACATAATGAAATAAACACATAAGAAAAACTTACTAGGAGATAAACTATAGAAGGCAAATTAAGAATCCTTTCATTAACTTGAAGCAAATCTCCAACTCAGTTACAATTGTGTTCTCAAAGCTCATCCAAGGGTTCAACCCTCAATAAATAGAAGGAGGAGTTATTTATACAAAATAAAAGTTCTTCTAGATATTTTTAAAACAAAAATACAAAAATAGTACAAAACTATAGGAATTTTGAAACTTCTAAGTGTTGGCACTATCCTTTAGGAATTTGTTGATGATGTGGTCCCCAAAAAGTGTTTCCCAGTTGTCTGTCAGTTGTTGATGAAAGTTACTCGATAACTTCACATAAGTGATCCCATCTATCTTCACTTGGTATAGAAATATTTACCAATTTCCTGTAAACTTCATCAACCTCAGTGTACTTTTCAAAAGTGGGCTTATTTACAAAAATGTGTTTAATCTCATGCTTAATTGTTAAGTCAAAATCTAAAGCCTCTAACATTTGTTTTCCTGTAATATGACCCTTTATACCTGCAAAACTTGCTTTATCAGTTGCTATCGTATAAATATTTTGGCAGTATTCCTCCAAACTGATCAACCTGTCATTTGGGGCCACTAATCCTGGCAATCCTCTCTGATTGAGTAAATTAAACTTAAAATGAAACCTTTGAACATAAGTCTTCAAGGTTTGGCACTTAGTCTCTAACTGAGTCATAAAGTTCTTTTTCTGCAAAACCTTCTTGATCTCCAAAATGGTTTATGTTCTGTCCAAAATCTGAATCTGCTCCAACTCGACCCTAGTTTTTGAATTAAGAACTCTGATCATATATGTAGCTTCACTTGGTTTCTCTTTAAGAAGTTCTTTAACTTCTTCAATAGTTATCTGACATATGTTTATAAGTTCCTCTTGCTCAAAAATGATTTTTATGTAGGGCCATACTTTAGTTATGGTCTCACTAATATCTGCCCAAATGTTTTCCTTGGCTTGGGCCAAGGTTTGAGCCATTAATGACTCACTTTGCAACTCTTCTATCCTTCTAGTCAACCTATGGGTCTCATACATTTCTTCAACATACAGTGTGTCATTTTTTATCTTCGGAACCTCTAGATTCTCAAATTTCTTGTGAACCCTTTTATTTTCTTGTTTTTGGTGAGTCAGCTCCTATAAGACTTTATTCAAATCTCCTTATGTTGATGTAGATTTTTATTTGGCTGATGTCGATTCCCCTGTTATTCTGGACACTGTAATAGGAATAGTTGTAATGGGAGCTATAGCTAACTAAGTAGATTGCTCTTTTTCCTTAATCAATTTCTCAAATTGCTCTTCCATGGCCTTTATCTGTACATTCTGCTCAATGATCAGCTTGAGCATTTCTTCCTTGTGTTGTTCACTTTCTGCTATCTCCTTGGTCTGGGGTCCTCTGTAGAAGGCAATTTGAGTTGCTTCCTCAATGTTGTAATATCTGCATTTTTCTTTTTGATAATATCTACTACAACTTTAACATCAATAAGGTCATATCCAATTTTAATCACTAAGTCTTCTAATGAATTGACCCTGTTATCCTTTGCTAAATATGATATCTTTTCAATCTTCAATTGTAACTGCACATTTGACAGAGTAGTTCTGAGTTTTGACAATGCCATAGCAGTATTGGTCATGATAGAGAAAAGATCTCACCATATTTCCTATGCATGTCCATTTGATCAATTGAGTGTATATTATTAGCATCAAAAGAAAATACAATCTTCTTGTAATGAGAAGAAGCCTTGGGAAAAGGCACTTGAGCCTGTAGAAATGCCATTTTCATTCTACCCTTTTTGTTGTCAAAAGTTGTCAACAAACTGTGTTGTGAAGTAGAATTCTGGTTCCAAAACTGTGCATAAACATTTGCCTTTAAATCTTCACTCTTCTCCTTAAATTCAAGGAAATTAGTGAAGATGTTTGGCTCCTCCGTTTCACTTGCTCCTACAAATTGGGTGATTTCTAACAAATTCTGTAAAGTTGGAGAAGAAGATGGAGTAGTGATTGCAGCTTCTTTTGTCCTTATAGAAACCTGTGAATCATCCAAATTGATGATTATAGGCTCCTTCTAACCTTGAGTAGTATTAGTGCCTTTGGAGTCAGTCCTTGATTTCTTCTGATAATGAATGAATTCCTTTTCTCCAACTGTTGATGATGAAGATCCTTCTTTGGGCATCTTGTCCTGCTTGGTTTGAGAAGTAGGAGTCTAAAGAGTAGAAGGAGGTAAAATATGTTCTTCTGCTTCTTGAAGTGTATTCTCCTCCCACTGTTCTTGATTTCTATACTTCTTAATCTCTGGTCTTGGTGTATGATTATAAGGTGTGGTTTTGAGTTTCACCTTTAAGTTTGAAATAATATTGAATGGGTCATAAGACTAGGTGAAGCTTGGTTGGAAACCCATCTGTTTGAGGATTACATCTACTTCTAAACATGTTGATCTAGTATTACAAATGAATGATCCTACCTGTGACTTTATCTTAAACTGAGATTTCCTCTTCCCTGAAATAAAATGAATTTCATCCATATTAATCATTTTCCTAATATATTCCAAAGAGAAAATTCTCATTGGAACATATTTGGGCAATTTATATGGATCAAATTCGCAACCATATACTCTAATCTCCATATAGTTCTGGTAAAGATACCAGTGTCATGTTCTAGCTTGATCACTAAGATGTAGGATTATTTTGATTTCTGGACTAATCCTGGGTTCACTATGGCTGCTGAGAAGCTGTGTAACTCGGTGAATGAAACGATCAATGAAGTCTGAAAATTTGAACTCAATTGAGTTCTTCCTAATCAATGAGGTCCATTGTGTGACTGCTTTATTCACTTGTTGATCATCTTGCTTTTGTAGAACAATAGGTAACCTGTCTCCCTACTGAAAAAATAATCATATGTACTAGCACAGAGGAGTATTTAAACACTCCTTCAGCAATAATATTCATCAATTTCTCATGCATAGTTTCATCCAAGAATTGACTGTAATTATACATGGAGGTAGGTTTATTTCCTTTAGAGAAAATGGATAGATAACCTATAATAGATTCATTTACCCATTGATCTGTTTAGTAGCCTAACAAGTAAGAAACTAGGAAAATGATGTGTTTAGCTCTCTCAGGGAACATGGATGTTGGATAAGGAGGATTCTTTTTAGGGAGTTCAGCATCTTCTAGTTGAAAGATCTCAAAAATCTGAGCTCTTTGAGGGAAGGTGAGCTTATGATATAGTTCCATTTATAATGCAGTAGAGAAAAAGCTAAGGGAATTGTTTTTAGGGATCAGAAGCATCTTATTGATAATTTTTGAGGTGATAGATATGAGAATGTCTAAATTCTGAGCTACCATGATTCTCTGTAAAGGGTTATACTTAGCTTGGCACTACATGACTAAATCAGGAAAATAATGGGTTTGAGAAAACATGTACAAGGGAAAAAGTGAATCCCATAGATTTATTTCATCCTCGGAGTCAATATAGGTCTGTTTAAGCCAATTATGTAATTCGAACATGTTGAATTCACACTCTGTGTCTATGATTTTGAAAAACTAGTCAGCCAATGGAATGTGATCTAGGTCTAAGGCATCAAAGGCTTTTGCGTTTTCCTGTAATGAAGAAGAACTGGTAGATGGTTGATCTTCTCTCATAGGAGCCATGATTACATAATTGTAATGAAGGATAACAGAAAATAGGAGCACAAATACCTTAAGGTGACGCATACTGGTTGTAAGCTCGACAGTGGCGTAGAATGTAAAACAGGAATAGTGAACTCAATCAAACAGTGAAAAGAGAAAGTTAGGAAAATTGGCGTAGCGAGGCGAGGGGATTATTTATAATCGGGATATGTGTACCATTATGGGAAAGTCGTTATAGATCGGGAAAATGGGCATTTAATGCAGAGGGAAAACAGTAATGGGAGGAAACGAATAGCGGATAACAGATCGGAGGCAACAGATAGGGACATGCGGCATGCAATGGTTGGAAGCGAAAGGCTCGGGAAGATATTAAAGTTGACGTGGTATCGGGAGGTGCGCGAAAACATATAGGCGGATTTCATAGGAGGGGTGGTGGTAAGTGGTAATGAGTGAGGAGGGTGCAAAGTGTGGAGGAGGTTACACGTAGCGGGGGGCCTGCATGGATAAAACTTCTTTTCACACCCCCCCCCCCTTGTCGTTATCACGTATCATAGCGAGGGGGTGTGAAATGGCTTCCCTGTCGTTGATCTAGGCAGGGAAACAGATCACTGTCCATTTGTGACTGACCTTTAGCACTTCACGACAAAATCGCTTTTGTCGTTTATGACTTTGACAAAAAAGCATTTCAATATTTATTTACACAAAAATTAATCACCATTTTGAAGGGTAATTAAGTCCTAATCAAAACTTAATCTAACTTTTGCACATTTAGACTAGCAACTATTATTTTCCTAATTCACTTGTAATCTTAATCTAATACAACTTTGGCCAAACTTTGAGCATATTAGGCCATTAATTTATTCTATTCTATCCTATCTTCTAGTGTTCGACCAAGATTAAACAGTTTGGTGAATTTATTCTCTAATCTAAAACATAAATTTGAATGATTTGATCAAGATTAAAGTGTATGATTCAAATTAGAAGAAAAGGTTGTGGCATGTAAATAAGCTGCACACAAAACCTTGATTTATTACAATGCAAATTATTTCTATGAAGTGGCATTTAAACAGACAGAGTTATACAAATTTTGATTTTCTTTTGATGGGGTTTTATTTCATCTTTTTTTTTTCTATTTTTTTCATACTTCCATTTTTATTCTTTATTTTTTCATACCTTCTTTTATAAATAAAAACTAACTTATCAAAAATAAAGCATGTTACAACAGCAGTCGTGGATGAAACTCAACATGTTTAGTTTTTTTTTTTTTTTTGTACTCAAGCTTCTGTGATCCATAATGAATTAAGCAAAGAAATCACATAAGAGAATTTTTTGGCCGACGCGTTTCAAACCAACAAGTGTGGTTCATCATCAGGACTAGATGAAGAGGCAGACCATGGCAAAAGCTTAAATAGAGAGCAATGTAGAAACATAATTTCAAGAAACGACTATATTTGAACAATAATATTTAAGTTATAATATTAATTTATTAATATATTAAAAATATAGTATTAAGTAACAGCTATATTAAACAGCTAGTTTTTGAAAAAAAAATTAATGATATTATTTCATTAATTTATTAAAAATATTAATAGGTAATGGCTATATTAAACTACTAGTTTTTGAAAAATAATATTTAAATTAATTTATTAAAACCAAATATTACTAGTTTTTGAAAAATAATATTTAAATAGTGATATTAGTTTATTAATTTATTAAAAATATTAATATGTAATGGCTATATTAAATAGCTAGTTTTTGAAAAATAATATTTAAATTAATTTATTAAAACCAAATATTACTAGTTTTTGAAAAATAATATTTAAATTGTGATATCAGTTTATTAATTTATTAAAAACAAATATTAATAAGTAACCGCTACATTAAACAGCTAGTTCTTGAGAAATTAGTTTTGAAAAAAAAAAATCAAAGTCGAACTTTAAAGGAGGGGAGTAGAAAATTATAAAAACGAGTGAAGACCCTAATCGAGACAAGATTATTTGATAAATAAAATAATTAATGGAAATAAAATAAAATAAATTAAAAATAAATAATGGAAAAATAAATAAAATAAAATAAAAATATACACAAGTCAAAAAGATGTATATATATACATATATATATATATAGAAACACACACACACACACAGATATATATATATATGTGTGTGTGTGTGTGTGTGTGTGTGTGTGTGTGTGTTTCTATATATATATAGATATATATATATGTGTGTGTGTGTGTGTGTGTGTGTGTGTTTCTATATATATATATATATATATATATCCAAAGAAAAATAATCAATAAATAAAACAGGGTCAACAATAAAATATGGGGCTCAGGCCCATTAAACAAATAACAAAAATACTAACTCTACATTTCTCTCTATTTAAGCCTTTGCCATGGTCTGCCTCTTCATCTGGTCCTGATGATGAACCACACTTGTTGGTTCGAAACGTGTCGGCCAAAAATTTCTCTTATGTGATTTCCACCGAAAGACTTTGCTTAAATGTGTACTTTTATTATCTTTTCCAGTTATTATTAGCAAACAGTTGCAGTATTTCAGTTTTCCTAATTCGGGCAAGTTTATGCCTTTGTATTTGTATAAATACTTTCATGTCTCATTTTTAAGAGGGCAGATATATCAGACGTCGATACTATTGTAATACTTGTTTAGATTAATACAAATTTCATGTTCTATTGATCCTGTTGTGTAAACTCCTTTAGCAGTTGAAGGAGTTGTGAGTAAGGGAGGGCCCCCTTTACTCACAACTCCCATAGTTACAGATTGTGTTCTTTTAATTATTTTCATGAATTGATATAGTTTTTACACAACTTTTGATTCCTCTTTTCTAAATTATAGCAGCACATGTGTGATGATTAAATGGTGAAGCTTATGTGATGAATATGTTTGGAGTATTTGAGTAGGCTTTAATCTTACATTGCAAATTGTTGAATTGATTTAATTGTTGTTTGATTGATCTATTATCTTTTTCTGATCGACATCAGCAATTTTCAGAGCTTTAGAGGGATGATTAAATCTACTCCATAGCCTTTGTTGCTAAGTGTTGATGGGGAAAAGGGACATTAGAGTTGTGTGTGTATGTGATTTTGTTTAGGAAAACACTGAAAGTATTAGCCTGCATATATTTTGCGCAGCATCTCACAAGGTTACCTACCCCTAGTTGATAATTTATGTCTGTCAAATTATAAGTCTATAATTTGCCCAAACAACTACCATATCATATCAAAGTTTGGATGTGTTGTACTACTTGTTCATATTAAAATTTGTATTTACAAGATTGTTTATTCTCAAGGATGGGTTTAAAATACCATTGGATCTGAGTTAGGGAGATAGCTTTTATATATATATATATATATATATATATATATATATATATATATATATATATATATATATATATAAGGGTTTTCTTAAAAAATGAGTTATAAAGTTGTTTTTTGATGCATAAAGTATTGGAAAAGATTTTAATATAGCCCTTTTTTGAAGTTTTTTGAAAAAGGTATATTAATTATTTTTTTAAGAGGAATTTATTGAAAATGGCTTATAAAGGTCTCTAGCAAATTTAGGGTTTCATAAGGGAGTTTTTTTAAGAAAGATGGCTTTTTCAAATTTCCAACCCTAGTGTCCACCGTTTACAAGGAAGGATTAGGATGTGTGGAACACTAAGATGACGACCACATTTTAAGCTCATGATTTTTGGGATTATTTCCAGTTTGGGTTTTCAGAACTTAAGGATGAAGCAGAAGAATGAGCTCTCACTAATGCAAAGAGGAATCTATGGAAGAAAGACAAAAACAAGAATGCACAAGTGTTGCAGCTTATCCAGCAAGGAGTGGACCAAACAATGTTTCAGAGATTATGATCACGTCTTCAGCAAAGATAACATGGGAGACCATGGTGACAAGCTATAAAGGTATGGCCAAAGTCAATATTGTTAAGATGCATAATACTATAAGAGATTTTGAAAGTCTGCAAATGAAAGAGAGAAAGGACATCGATTCTTTCATAAATTGAGTCATGACTTTCGTAAATTAGTTAAGAATTTATGGTGGGGAAATTAAAGATCAAATAATGGTTGAGAAGATCCTCAGATCTTTTTCTATCAAATTTGATGTTGTGGTAGCATCCATAGAAGAAGCCAAGGATTTGACATCACTAATAGTTGATGAGTTGATGGGATCACTTCTATCACATGAGGTAAGGATATACAGAAATAAGAATTCCACTTTAGAATCTGCTTTCGAAAGTTAGGTTTCTATTTCAAGAGACAGAGGTCGAGGCAGAAGTAGACCGAGAGGCAGAGAACAAGGCGAAAGACATGGAGGTTAGAGAGATCGACTAGAAGAGCATGAACATGAAAGTGGAAGCAACAATAGAAGCTTCAACAATAATAAAAGAGCTAACAAATCAAAGGTGAGATGTTATTATTGCAACAAATTTGGTTACTATGCCCATGATTGCAGGAAGAGGATATCTAATCAAGGAAACCAGAGAGATAATGTCACTACAGAGAGATCGCCTAGAAGAGCATGAACATGAAAGTGGAAGCAACAATAGAAGCTTCAACAATAATAAAAGAGCTAACAAATCAAAGGTGAGATGTTATTATTGCAATAAATTTGGTCACTATGCCCATGATTGCAGGAAGAGGATAGTTGATCAAGCAAACCAGAGAGATAATGTCACTACAAAGAGTACTAACTCCATTTTCCTAGCTTGTCATACCATGCATGAACCTTCTGATAATGTTTGGCTATTAGATAGTGGTTGCAGTAACCACATGACAGGCAACAAGAATTTGGTTGCAAATTTGTATTAATATGTGAATATAGAGGTAAAGTTGGGGACTGACAACACTGTGGATGTAGATGGAAAATTAGTGGTCAACATTCTGACCAAGCAAGGGGAGCCGAAGACAATCTCAGAGGTATATTATGTTCCTGGTCTCAAACATAATTTGATAAGTGTTGATTAATTGACACAGAAGGGATACAGAGTTATCTTTTGATCTGAATGTGATCATAGACTTAAACTGATGTAGAAGTGATTAGTCATTAATGAATTGAATGTTAGCTCAAAGCACGGAAATCGAGGAAAACTGCTTGAGAAGAAGACTTTACAACAGTTGATTAAACATAAGAAATATGCATAACATAAGTGAAAATAGTAAAAACATAGTGATACCAGACAGCAAGATTGATGACGGAGTCCGTCCCTGATGGACTACGTCTCCGGGTCTACTTTCAAGATGAGTGGTTGTTTTATTAGGATTGAAATGGGAAAATTTTATTACACAGATAAAATACCACACTAAACGTGCACACAGGCACTTCTGATCACTGTTAATAGATATCACTCTGAACTAGCTTTCCAATGCCTATCACGGTTCCCAATTCCGACTCCGGATGCTCCTGTTACACTGAAAACCAAACTGCCTATGATCTCCAGAAATTGCAAATGAAAACCAAAACCACTCTCCTCTGCTTAATGAAGGAAAATTCACCTTTTAAAGGCCTCCAGGTTCATGAAACCACCTTGGGCTAGTTTGTAGATGCATTTGGTTACAAACTGGTCAAGTTTGAAGCTCGGTCTTGTTGTTTAGTGCCACCTAGGCTAGGTTGGTATGGTCACTGAATTAATTGTAACCAAAAATTAATTCAAAAAACCCAAAAATACATTAGATAAGAACATAACTATTTGTGGTCAGCTAACCGGGCGGAGGTATGTAACCGTTTCATGTGACTGGCAATAACCTACGGTTTGGGATCCGACAATTATGCTCACCGTTCACTGTGACGGTTGGTGGTGGCAGTTATCCCGACGCTCACATAGTGTTGCCATGCCTAACCGTAACTACCCACCAAACCAGCGGAGCTTTAACCTTGATGTCTTATCAACGTAGGTGATCACATGTTACGATTTTCAAACGGTTCCCGTTGTGGCTAAACTCCTGATTGCGCGGTGAAATTCCGAACCCGTTCACATGCTGATGGTTGGTGTTGGTTGTTCCCGCTATGTTCAAGACTGTGGTTACTTCGATGGTTTGACAACCTAACAGTTAGCACACACACCTGGTCACATGCTTAGACCTTTGATGCAATTAGCACTAGTAGTTTAGGTGGCGGTCAACTGTGTATTTATATTGTATTGTTTTATATGTTAAATACACACGCTGAGGGTTGGGTCTAACACATAGTTTGGATTTTTGTTAGGATTTTAGAATTAGGTTGAACACTTAGCAATGTTTGTATTGCGATAGGTTTAGAACATAACTTTAGGATTTGAATGTGATAGGTAAGGGATTTAGGTAGGTTTTGATCATAGGGTTTTTTAATGTATTTTGATTTCAATACATTTTTGCATGATGTCTTTAGGTTCTAGGTTTAGGTTTACATCAAAATAGAGAAACCCATTTGTCCCAAATGTCACAAAGCGACATTAGTGACATTTGTCACATGAAGACAAACCTGTTGACATCAAAACCTGAGAGTGGACGACAAAACCCATGTCAACACCAATCCTGCAAGGCGAAGACAAACACGTCGATGGCCAATCCTAGCAGAACTGTCGATGAACACAAGTCGACAACCAGGTACAAACCCATATCAACTGAACACCATGAAAACCATAAACATTACCTGAACAACCTAACCCATAACCAACACTGTTGAATCTGAACTGAATTGACGATGACACTGAATACTGACAATGACACTTGAACACCTGTGCAATGATCTGACGAGATCCTCCTGGATCATTCCTCTCCACTTGAAAGCTTTTGGACCAAAAAAGTTTGACTAAACAAATAGTCGATGAGGGTAGAACTCCCTCCCTTTCCACCTTGACCTGACCATGTACCAATACATTCGATCAATCACCTGCAAGTGATGACCCTGATGATGCTGATCATGGCACAAGTCGGTGACCTGTTTCATCCATCTGCAATATACACAACTTGAAACGATGGGCAAACAACTTGTTATGAACATGTCAATTGATTTCTTTCCACAAAGAACCATGAGTTAGTGATTCACAATCTTTGAAAACAGTCTCTACTAGATGTTGTTTAATACCATCAACATGTATAAACAATCTATTTTTCGGAAAAACAAAGACAATAAAAGATACTCTTGACATCAAACGAG
Source organism: Pinus tabuliformis (assembly GCA_031772625.1). NCBI lineage: Eukaryota > Viridiplantae > Streptophyta > Pinopsida > Pinales > Pinaceae > Pinus > Pinus tabuliformis. The sequence goes on along the minus strand of CM062814.1, from coordinate 953,685,783 downwards.
CTACTTGGTTAATCATACTTTCCTGCCTCCTTTTTACTAAGTGAACTTGCTGCAATGAACCTATCCAAATGTAAGGTGAAATCTGTTGCAACTTAGTTTGATTCTGAAAGTATTGATTTAGCTGTTGATTTGTTTGAATCACTTTTTCTTCATTTATTACATGATGTTTCCATTAATTAGCACTTTCCCCTAATGCATAAGTTTCCCTTAGACATTTTGACGCTGCTTTATAAAAGGCTTGGATATGAAAACAAATAGGTTTCCTCTCCACTTGAAAAGAGGTTTCCAAACTGTTTGAAACATGCAATGGTGACACAATACAAGAGAATTTGAACACTGATTTTCCCCAATACTGACCTGTATCCCTACAAATGTTAAGTTCCAAACTTAAATTGAATTGATTCATTCTGAAATTAGGAAGAGGAGATTTAGGCACACACTGTAATTCATGTTGTAATCCATGCTTATGAATAAGATGTTTGGTTTTACCTAGAACTGGAATTGTTTCTATCTCTTTAACCAAACCATCTTTAAGCCGAGTCTCATAACTTAAACAAGAATCTTGTTGATTGTTATGTTGGTCCTTTACACACATGATTACAAACCTCTTGTTTGAACTTATTAATTGCTTCATCTCATTAACATTAACTGAATTCAAGTGATTTTTACTTTGATGTGCCCTGACAATAAATTCAACCTCATATTTATTAAGTTGATATTTATGCTCTCTCCTGTAAAATACTGCATCACGATCATAAAGATAAGGACTTCCTAAGACAACTCCACATATGTCTACTAGAACCACATCTAATTCCACTTCATCAATGTAATTAGCCGTAATGGAAAATCTTAATCGACACTGTTTGGTGACTTTTATCTGAGTTGATTTATTTAGCCATCCTAATGGGTAAGGTCTTGGATGATTCCGTGTTTCCAAACCAAAACTTTTAACTAAATATTCAAAGATTAAATTCGCCTGTGATCCACTGTCAAACATTTTATCTATCTTTGTATGCTTAGAAGTTATCCTTATGTTAAAAAATTCAACTCTTTTATCCTCATTTGAAGGATTTATGTTTGATGAAGATGCAATAATTTTCGAACTTGAACCAGTGTCAGAAGTTTTACCTATCGTAACCATAGTGGTTATCCTCCTTTCATCACCTGAATCTGAACCTAGATCTTGTTGGACTGCTGCAATGGCCTTCTTTTCATCCTTCTCCTTAAGGAACTTTTTGGGCTTAAGTTCTGGATGAAGTTTCCAACACTTAGATTCACCATGACCCATTCTCTAGCAATGAGAACATGTAGGTCTTTCCTTCTAAGTTATCACTGATTTCTTTCTCTTCGAAATGTTCCTCCCCTTACTGTCACTGGAATATTTGGTTTCCAACTCTTTGGATGACTGCGATGAAAACTTGAATGGTCTACCACCTGATTCAATATGTTTGACCTGAACACACACCTCATCAAAATCATCAAGATTAAACATCAATAAGGTATGCTGCAAATATGAATGTAAATTGTTGATGTATTTAACAAAGTTTCACGTGTATCCAATGAAATACCAAGCGCCAATGCTTTCTTTCTGAACTCCTGAGTAAACACCTGAACACTTTTCCCTTTACCTTGCATCAGATGCTACCAATCAATAACAGCTTGCTACATGTATCCTAAAGGATAGAATTGTTTCCTAAGAGCTTTTAAAAACTTAGACCATGAAGAGATGACTTTTCCTTTACGCTTTACATCTATCTGAGTTTTACTTTCCCACTAGATTAAAGTTGTTCCCCCCATTCTAAGTGTAGCTAACTGAATTTTAGTTTTATTGCTAGAAATGTTCTGAATGTGAAAATACACTTCTAACTGCTTAATCTAGTTATCTATCTTTTCAGGATTCATTTTGCCATCATATATAGGTAACTCAAATTTCACATCAAGTTTCAAAAGAGATGTTTACTTAGGTTTCTTTTCTGTTTCAGATTCTGCACTAGAAGAATAAGATGATGATGATGATGATGGAGATGATGGAGGTGAAGGTGGTTTATTAGTCTTCCCTTTACCTTTGTCCTTATTCAATTCCTTTGAAGAAGAAGCTGCATCTCTCACCTTCTTGTCTTCGTACAATTCTCCCAACATCTACTGCATAGTCAAGAATGCTTGCTAAAATTGTTCTTCACTCATCTTAGTTTCAGTGTTTTTGCCTGCATCAGATCCTGACAGGGTCGATTTATGAACGACTCGCCACTTTCCAATCTCTGGATCAATCTGCTCAAGGATTCCTTCTCCTCGTTGCGACTTTGACATGGTTAACATTCAATGGAAAATTCTACAAACACAACCTGATCTGATACCAAATTATATGATCTGAATGTGATCATAGGCTTAAACTGATGTAGAAGTGATTATCCATTAATGAATCGATATTAGCTCAAAGCACAAAACCGAGGAAAACTGCTTGAGAAGAAGACTTTACGACAGCTGATTAAACATAATAAATATGCATAACAGAAGTGAAAAAAATAAAAACACAGCAATACCAGATAGTGAGATTGATGATGGAGTCTGTCCCTGATGGAATACGTCTTTGGGTCCGCTTTCAAGATGGGTGACCGTTTTATTAGGATTGAAATAGAAGAAGTTGATTACACAGAGAAAAGACTAGACTGAACATGCACACAGGAACTTCTGATCACTGTCAATAGATATCCCTCTGAATTAGCTTTCCAATTCCTGTCACGGTTCCCAATTCCGACTCTGAATGCTCCTGTTACACTGAAAACAAAACTGCCTATGATCTCTAGAAACTGCAAATGAAAACCAAAACCACTCTCCTCTACTTAATGAAGGAAAATTCACCTTTTAAAGGCCTCCAGGTTCATGAAACCACCTTGGGCTGGTTTACAGATGCGTTGCAAACTGGTCAAGTTTGAAGCTCCGTCTTGTTGTTTAGTGCCACCTAGGCTAGGTTGGTATGGTCACCAAATTAATTGTAACCAAAACTTAATTCAAAAAACCCAAAAATACATTGGATAAGCACATAACTATTTGTGGTCAGCTAACGGGCGGAGGTATGCAACCATTTCATGTGACTGGCAATAACCTATGGTTTGGGCTCTGGGAGTTCCACTGACCGTTCACCATGACAGTTGGCGGTGGTGTTTATCTCGATGCTGACATAGTGCTGCCATGCCTAACCGTAACCACCCACCAAAACAGCGGAGCTTTAACCTTGACGGATTATCAACGCATGTGATCACATGTTACGGTTTCCGGTGACGGTTCCTGCTGCAGCTAAACGCCTAACTGTGCAGTGAAATTCCGAACCCATTCACATGCTGACGGTTGGTGTTGGTTGTTCCTGCTGTAGTCAAGGATGCGGTTGCTTCAATGGTTTGACAACCTGATGGTTAGCACACACACCTGGTCACATGCTCACACCTCTGATGCAGTTAGCGCTAGCATTTTAGGTGGCGGTCAACTGTGTATTTATATTGTATTGTTTTATATGTTAAATACACATGCCGAGGGTTAGGTCTAACACATAGTTTGGGTTTTTGTTAGGATTTTAGAATTAGGTTAAACACTTAGCTATGTTTATATTGCAATAGGTTTAGAACATAACTTTAGGATTTGAATGTGATAGGTAAGGGATTTAGGTAGGTTTTGATCATATGGTTTTTTAATGTATTTTGATTTTAATACATTTTTGCATGATGTCTTTAGGTTTTGGGTTTAGGTTTACATCAAAATAGAGGAACCCATTTGTCCCAAATGTCACAAAGTGACATAGCGACATTTGTCACATGAAGAAAAACCTGTTGACATTAAAACCTAAGATTGGACGACAAAACCCATGTTGACACCAATCCTGTGAGGCGAAGACAAACATGTCGACAACCAATCCTGGCGGAACTGTCGATGAACACAAGTCGACAGGCAGGTACAAACCTATATCAACTCAACACCATGAAAACCATAAACATTACCTGAATAACTTGATCCATAACCAACACTGTTGAAGTTGAACTAAATTGGTGACGACACTTGAACACCTGTGAAATGATATGATGAGATCCTCCTGAATCATCTTTCAAGGAAAAAAGTGTGTTATATATGACAAGACCTCAAGTAATCAACTAATAGCAAAGGTGCAGATGAAGAGGAACAACGCTTTCCTCTAGTCATGAATTACAGTGATCAGGTCAGTTTTTTTTACAGTTGCATGTTCTAATGATTATTGGTTATGGCATATTCAGTTTGGACACTTGCACTTTTCTGGTTGAATATTGTTGCAGCAAAAATAGATGGTCAAAGGATTACCTCCCATCAAAAAACCTACTAGTACTTGTGAGTGTTGCATCTTGGGAAAGTAACACCGTGAAATTTTTCCAAAGGGAGTTGCATACAGAGCCAAGCAACCTCTTGAGCCAGTGCATACAGACTTATGTGGACCTATGAGGACACAGTCGATTGGTGGAAGTTGTTACTTCCTCACTTTCATTGCTGACTATAGCAGAAAAACTTGGGTTTACTTCTTGAAGCAGAAGTTTGAAACTTTTTCAAAGTTCAAATATATCAAAGCCTTAGAATAGAACCAACGTGATCGGCAATTCAAGGTATTGAGGTCAGATCATGGTGGAGAATATGATTCGAAGTCATTCCGTTATTACTACAAACAACATGGAATCAGAAGACAGATTACAACAAGGTAGACACCATAGCATAATGGTGTAGAAAAGAGAAAAAATAGAAACATTATGAACATGGCAAGGAGCATGTTGAAAGGAAGAAACTTGTTTAATGAGTATTGGGCAAAAGCAATTGCATGCGTTGTCTACATGATAAACAAATCTCCTACAAAGAGTGTGATGAATAGAGTACCAGAAGAAGCATGTTCATGTATGTCTTGTTGTGTATCTCATCTCAGAGTATTTGGATGTGTATCTTATGCACATGCGCCTAAAGAGCTAAGAGGCAAATTGGATGATAAAAGTGAAAAATGCATATTTACTAGTTATAGTGAGCAATCAAAATTTTACAAATTGTATAACCCTGTCACCAAGAAGACCATAATTGGCAGAGATGTTGTGCTCAAAGAACAAGTTTCATGGAATGGGACTGTAGACAAAACAATTGATGCACAAGCACCAGTGATGGAAGAAGATGGTGTAGAAAAAAAGAGATGTGGGTATCAAAATAACGGACACTAAACAAAGTCACACCAGCAAGGACTCTAAGATTTTTTTAGCAACATGGATCTTCAAGCAAATAAACAGACGAAAATTATCCTAACAACCAATCAAGTGATGAATCAAGCAATGTGTTGACGGTGCTGGACATGCCAACATGTCAAGGGGATCTCCCCGGTAAGAAGTCCCAATTATACCTCAGACCGTTTGGTGTAGGAGTCCCAACAGTGGCTCGTAAGGTAATGCCTTGACCACGATGTTGCACAGGGGCAAGTAAGATAACTATGTCAATAGCAAGGGTGTGACTGATGCAGTGAGTCAAAGAAGGTGTATGAGAGGTTCTAACACATAAAGGGGAGATGAGGGTGAAGGTGAGTTCCAGGTTGAAAGGGATCAGTACCAACTCGTCTAGGAACATGCACACAAAAGGACATGCATAGCTTCCAGCGGAGCAGTCCACTCAGATGTGGCAGTCACAACATACAAGGTAAGATAACACGTACAACACTCACGGATCAGTCTGAGATGAGTGCAATGGTTGTTACAACAAGGTTCATGTGAAAGATCTGTCTGGTGTCCGACAAAGCAGTCGACACGGACGGGACAACATTAACAACATATACAACACATTAACAACAAGATTCATATAATTGCATACAAATCAGTTCATACACAAATACGTAAGTTAAACAACATATATCATTAAGGCAACCAGAGCATTCCAACTACAATAACAACATATGCATGAAAATGTGTTGGCTCTTATTATATAAAGAAGTGTAAGTCACAATCATACAATACATCCATGTAAACCTACTAACCCCAATAGTGGAACGTTACAGCCACATCCACCTGCTCCTCCAAAGAGATGAACTAGCTCCATGCAGTGGAGAAGCCAAGGTGTGTTACAATATTGTCCCATCTTTATCAGAGATATTCTTATCAGAAGCTTGGCTAACCAAAATCCCATACAATGAGTTATGAGGGACTATTTATAGAAAAGGGTGGGGTGACCCTTGACATTCCCCTTTGTGACACTTCAACTACCCTCATGAATCTTCACCTACTATATGACTGTTACATCCAATTGTTAACACTTGACTTACACTTGACATGACTCAACATTACAATGCACATGTACTCATGTGAGACAACATGGCTTGAGCAAGCCTTGAAAGACATCACTGACACTCAGTCCATTGTGGTGAGACCAACTCTTTGACATGCTTGTGATGGTGAAGCTGGTGAGCTGATGCCAAGCTTGGTTGTCCGTGATGGTGTGTATGCACCTCATGATGACATCTTGCTGAAGCGAACTCTTACCTTTGTTGCAATTGGTGCATTGGTTCAGCCCCTTCATCCAACTCGTCTGCTAACATGCACATGGTCTTCTTAGGTGCAGTTGAACCAGCAACACATTGATGCATAGTGTCCATGTTGATCTTCAAGTGTGTGTTGGTGGTCATGTGCATCAACTTTCCGAAGTTGGTGAGTGTGTTGAATAGGTTGGATTACATGCGTGCGCACAATGACATTAATGTTGTTGAATCCCTTGCATGCAATCACCAACATTGCTCACCATGTTTGCTTCGTTTTAGCTGTTGGGATGGATCTTGAACTTGTACGGGTGCAGTTTCATTCGTGAGTGCATGATGCACCCACTGTTGTTCCTGATCATGCTGCAACTCACTCATCTATCTGTGCAGCGTCATGTTCTTCCTTGAGTTGCTGCTTCAACACATGCAACTCCTTCTTTGTTCCATTCTCTGTATTCGCATGATCTTCATGTTGCGCCATCACCTCATAGCCGGAGTCTCCAAAGTTGCTTTCATCATCAATGGACCTACTTGAGCTTGCAACCTTGTTCCACCTCCGTCTTTTCAACAACCCTCCTCTTTCATTTGTTGCATTTGGTATGTTGTATTCAGCTGCTATTCATGGCATGCTCGTTGTGATGTTGTTGTTGTCATATCTTGATGTCCTTGTCTACGAACAACTTGATGTCTTCGTGGGTAGGAAAGTCCATAGACACTTGATCGATTGCATCCCCAAGTGTGCTCTGAACGGTGTCTTCATCTCTGCTCTCCTGGAAACCATTGTACCTATACTGCTAAGAGGCAGATGAACACCTGTGATACCTGGAGACATGGAAACACTCATGGCAAGCAATCTGTCAGTCGAAAACAAAAATGAACATGAGAACTGACTTGCAACATACCTGGGTGAATGATCATGAAGGTTGCGCAATTTCGATCGGGAGATTGGGAGACCGACTACCAAGACTGCACAAGGCACAGTCTAGGCTACTGGGAGACTAACTAACTATTGAAACTGTGCAATGCATAGTTCAGTCTGGCTGCTGACTGCTGGGATTGTGCAATGCAAAATTCCAGCTGGGAGGGACTGCTAGCCTAGGGACAGATTTGCGCAATTTCTTGGGCTAAGTAGCCACTGTCCTCCAGAAATGCACAAAACAGTCCTAGAGGCCAGTGTGGGGCAGGAATGTGCAAATCTGGAGAGGAATCCTTCCCCAGATTGCACAATGCAGCCTTGGTGAAGGAAGAGTCTGGGCTAAGGTTGGCCCGGCTTGTTGATGGGCAACTGAAAGCAACTAAGACAGTAAATGCATGGCAACACTAAGTGATAGCAGAAGTGATTGACAATGTATGCAAAACATGAATGAAAGATTCAGCAAATATATCAACATGCATGTGGGTGAGGCAGTTCGCCGGTTGGGCGAACGTCCGTGCAAAACAGTTTCATGCATGCAACAGTAGTGAGATAGCAATGAAAACTGAAATATTTCTAGGAAAATCTAGTATATATGTAAATGACAACTAGCGTTCAAAGAAATCAAGCAAACACTACTCACACAAGCGAAAACACAAAAAGCGACAGAAATGCAGCACAAGGCATGGGAAGCAGGCTTACCCCAAAATAGTTGAGCTGAATGTGTTGACTACTCCTAGATGTGATGTGGGATGTCAAAGCTGCAAGGTTGATATGAGGAATGATCTCTGCAGTGTCCGGTTGATGGATTTTAATAACATCAAGGTTGTGACGCGCATGCCACAAATCTAGGGGAAGCGACACTTGGTGGGAGGTTTCAGAATTGCTCCTTGCATGTAACCTCCAACTGTTAAACATAGATCCTTGAAACAAGGGATTCCTTTGCATGCTGCCTTGGGAGAAGTAGCCCATGCATGCAAGTTTGTTTTTCTCAGTCTCAGAGGGAATCGATCAACTCAGCTGCAAATGCAAGAGACTGCTCGACTGTTGGAGAAAAATGTGCATTTCTGGTTGCGAGATGGGTTGGATGCCTAGGAGATTTGTGCAATTTCTCGGTAGAGCAACTAACTACTACCCAGATTTTTGAAAATTCTGGGTTGAGCAACCTTGCTACGGAAATTTGTGCAAATCCTGCTGGGAGTGTTGGGAGGCAGGATTGAGCAATCCTAGAGCCCAACAGGCTGCCAAAGAGGATTGTACAATTTCTAGAGGGAAGGTTGGTTGCCCTCCAGAAATGCACAATTTTCAAGGGGAAGTTGCTCAGCTAGCAGCTGGACCAAGTCCGGGTGAACAGCTTGTGAGGGGAGTGGATCAAGATGTGACCGACAAGCTGCTTTTGTGCAAGAAAGACACTAAATCTTGTGAACTTGACGAAGTAAGGCAAGCTTCTGTGAAGGTTGGAAGAGAGGCTCCAAAATGAGGCTAAGGAAAAATTTTGGAGGGTGGTTGTAGCCGGTACAACACTTGGCAACACACTGGTAGAACTCCAGCTCTCTAAATGGACCTTGTTCTTGAAAAGCAAGTCTAACATCTCCGAAAGTATTGTTCAGTTTTCATCTCATCTTGGTTTCACACTAACTTAATTGTAAGATGTAGCATCTATCGAACCTTTGGTTGATTGACACACATTCCAAGCCAAGGTAATACAGTTGTTTCGATTGGGGTTGAGGGGTATATAGGTGCATAAGGAGTATAGTCGTTAGAGCCTTATTTTCATCTCTGGTGTTGCTCCACTGCCAACAGGCCTAGACAGTACCCCGGTGGAGTCACATAGGAACACAAGCATGGCTCCGCTGCCAGCGAGCCTAGTCAGGACCCCGACGGAGTTACTTGCATCACCTTCCTATGCAAGAAGCCTTTCTCTTCTTTTGCCTTATTCATTTTTCATTTTGAATTTTTGACTTTCATTTTTTCATTTTTCACTGTGCATAGCACTTATTCATTTTAGAGGGGGAAGAGGGATCTCGACTTATTGAGAGAAGAAGAGGTTATTCTAACATAGAAGTAGTTTATTGTATCTATGACGTGCCTGTTAAGGTTTTCCCCCTTACCTTACTCTACTTGACTGAGCTAACAAGGGTTAACCCAAAAACAATCGACTAGAGAAGGCGACACTAGTTAGTGCGTAAGCGTTGTGTTTACAACAAGGTTCACTTCGAACAGTATGTATTTTCCTTCGACATATCATGGACTAAAAGTAACAAGCTCATCATACAGAGGTAAGATGACAGATAACCAAGTAGTGATAGTTGTACAAGCCCTCTTGTAATTTACCCAGCTCACTTCAAGAGTCATACATGGTTTCATGCAAAACTAACCTATGAACGAAACAAGTGAACGAACTAACAATCAACAAAGCAAAGCAAGAGCAGAAGAAAAAATGAAAGTGAAGCAAGTAAACAAATAAGCAAGCAAAAAAACAAGCAAACAAAGCACATAATCAAACAAGCATGCAAGCAAACAACTAAAACCAAACACTACTCCTACTCCTACACTAATGGTACATAGGCCTGATCACGTCAAGTGATACCTCCAATGCAGCCACCAACGCATTGGTAGACCCATGTTGGTGAACGCTTGGTCCACGAGCAACCCCGTTGTGTGAACCAGCAAGCAAGAAAGATATAACAATGAAGATAACCACACTTCGTGATTCAAAGTGCCCACAGGACATAAGTGAGTGCATGTGCATGATGGGCAGTTTGCGGACTTATCATGGTGTTGTGTGACACTACGTGCAACTTTGAAGCATAGGCACACTCTTGACTATGACATGCAAGAAAACAAAAGAAACAAAGATAACTTGTGTCGCGCACAAGTGCTTGCAATGTAAGACTCCTCCAATGCATGAGCAATGGGATCGTGTAGTTCGATTGGAGGAAGTAAAATATGAGTGTTAAATTGATCTTGAGTGCATACAAATGAGTGATGAGGGGTCTTGAGTATTTGAACAATTTCCTAATCAAAAGTGAAACCAACCTCGGGACAGCGAGGGCCTGACATAACCATCAACTCATGCTGAAGTTCCTCGATGGTCTGTGGGGTTTCAACTTAGTTGACAAATGGATCTTCGTAGACCAATGGCTTAGACGGATTAACAATGAGTGAGTCAACATCGTTATCGGATGATGAGGTGAAGAGATCACGGCAACCAAGATCATAAAATTCAGGATGTTGGTCGGCATCCTCGTGGTTTGATGAATCACACAGAGGGGTAGATGAGGAGGAAGGATGTTCACCCTCTGCATTTCTGGAAAAAGCATATGAAAGATCAAGTAGATTTCCAATGAATGATTGGTCCTCTCCATTGTTGGATGATGGGCTAACATATAGTGTGTCCTATGAAAGATCAATAATGGGTGCATCCGTGGATGAAGACACACATGCGAAATCATGGATGGCAGGTGTAGAACTTCTTCTACAAATCAGCTTGCTCTGATACCATGTAGAAATTTTGAATAATTTAACACATATTCAATGGAGATTATCTTGATCATGTACTATTGCGGAATACATACACAATACATAATCTCCTCTACGTTGATCATCAATATAGCAGCATCAATAACAATAAAACATCAAGAGCATTCACACATTAACACAGTATGTAACCCGGGGAAAGCTTACAGCTGAAAACCCCACACTATCTGTATATTAATGATTGAGAACATGTAACATTACAAATTACAATGCCTATCACAAGCAATCCAGTACCAGCGCCACATGTTACACACAATACAGCTCAGATCTGATCTCCAAATCTATTCCACTGCTTGTCTGCCTCCACTGCTCAATACCTGCTCAAGAATGAATGAGGATGGGTTAACCAAACTCGTATTTACCTCCAAAGAATCACTCACACTGGGAAAGACGTGAGCAGAGGCTATAATACTAGGCATATACTGGGCAAACTCATTGGCATACTCAATCCCTTGATTGTGCAAATCCTCATGCACAACTATAGTCACAACTGATAACAATCTGATCCTCTAACACTTGTCCCTGCTGAATTGAACATGCACTGACATGAAACTGAGTTAACTAATGTATTATATAGTTGCATTATGAGTTAATAATTAGTTTAACAACTCATCATTAGTCTATTTGCAGTTAGACTAATTACAACTAGTTTAACCAAGTCAAACTGAACACAACTCCATCAACTCCACAATCAACTCCACCAAACTCAACTGATTGAGTTCTAACTGAAGTCATGCATGAAACAACTCAACTGACCCAAAAAGAAAGCATATTTCCTTCTGACAGCTGCATGTGCCACATCTGTAGCTCAAACTGAAGTGCTCCAAGAGAATAAGATCAAGTTTATAGTCCAAATATTATTATGAGACAATAATATTTGACTTTTCTATTTTTGACAGCCAGTCTAAAAATAGACTTTGATCACTCCTGTTGTGATCACTCCTGTTGTGATTTCTCCTACTGTGATCATCCCTGCTGTGGTCACTCCTGCTATGATCATCCCTGCTATGATCCAAAAATAGAACTTGGCCATAATTTTCCTGTGGGCCCACTTAGTGAAGGCGACTCTTTTCACTAAGCTCCATCATCTTGTTGCAATCTCAACACTCCCTCTCGACAAGATATGGATTATCAGCAACCCCTATCCTGCCTCGGTGATATTCGAATTTGCTCCTGGTGAGAGCCTTCGTCAGAATATCAGCATCCTGATCCTCCATTGGAATGTATGAAAGCAACATGATCCTCCGCTGCACACAATCTCTAATATGATGGTACCTGATGTCAATATGCTTAGATCTATCATGAAATACAGGATTAGCTAAGAGTTTAATGCAACTCTGGTTATCACAGTAAATCACAGTAGGATCCAAATGAGAACCAAAAAAACCGACCAGGATCTTCCTCATCCATATAGCCTCGCATACAGCCAAACTTGCTGCCATATACTCGGCCTCTACTGAACTGAGTGCCACGGATCTCTGCTTCCTGCTGTACCAAGAAAATGTTGTCGATCCAATACTGAAGAACCCTCCTGATGTGGTCTTTCTGTCCGTTGGGCTCCCTGCCCAATCTGCATCCGTGAAGCCACGTAGCTTCACCTCATCCTCTTGTCTGTACCACAAACCATATCCCGATGTGCCTCTCAAATAACGCAATACATGCTTGCCGCCTTCCAGAAGAGCTTGGTAGGCTTAACCATAGCTTGTGAAAGCTGGTTAACTGCATAGCATATATCGGGTCGTGTATTGACCAAATACATCAGTGACCCCACCAACTGTCGATAAATAGTGGCATCCACTTCTTCTTCCGAAGTGGCAACCTCCTTCCTCCAACCTCCAGGAAGAGGAATATCAACAGGCTTGTAGCCATGCATGTTGAACTTCTCCAGTATCTCCCGAGCATACTTGCCCTGAGAAACAAACGGTCACCACTGCGCTGCCATATTTCCAATCCTAGGAAATAGTGAAGGAGGCCCAAGTCCTTCATCTCAAACTCCTTAGCAAGATCATCCTTGCATGAAAGTATCAACAGCTCATCACCTGTTAGAATCAAATCATTAACATACAGTACAATGATAAGCAACTTACCCTGCACCACAATCTGGTATAGGTTAGGATCTGCCTTGCTCTTGGAGAATCCAAGTCATGTGAAATAGTTGTTTATCCACGTGTACCAAGCATGTGGTGCTTGCTTCAACCCATATAGCGCTCTCTTGAGCCTACACACATGCGACTCGCTACTGAAGACCTCAAAGCCTTCGGGCTGCTCAATGTACACCTCCTCCTCAATGACTCTATTGAGGAACGCAGTCTTCACATCCATCTGATGAATGTGCCATCCCATCTACGCTGAGAGAGCAAGAATCGTCCGTATGGAAGAATACCTTGCGACAGGTGCAAAGGTCTCCTCATAATCGATCCCCTCTATCTGTGAAAAGCCTTGGGCAACAAATCTTTCCTTGTACTTCTCCACACTCTCGTCAGCTGCCTGCTTAACTTTGTAGATCCATCTCGAACCCACCACTAATTTCCCTTCTGGTCTAGGAACAATCTCTCATGCATTGTTTCTGACAATAGAATCATACTCTTCCACCACAACGTCTACCCATGTGGGATCCTCCACAGCTTCCTCGAAAGAGGATGGCTCAGTCACAACACACTTGCTCATAAGAGCCATGTATCCAGTGTACCAATCAGGCGACTGTCTCTGCCTGCGTTGGGCTGTAGGTGGTCCTACAACTTTCTCTACATCTTGAGCCAGTCGCTTAGCTTTTGTCAAGTGCTTTCGCCCTCTGATGGTTGGCACTGCATGAGTGGTCTCTTCCACTCCATGAACCTCGTCCTGTGGCTGATCCACATCCTGAAGCTCATCCTTAGGAACTAATATCTCCTCATCTGCATGCAAGTGTAGCTCCCTCTCAAGCGAACACTTCATGGCTTTCTCCTCCTGAAATTTTATATCTCGTTGCACAACAGTTTTACCACTGTCTGGAAAATACACACGATAGTTGTGGGGCGTATCAGTGTACCCCACAAATATCCCAACCTCTACGGTCGGCTCCAACTTCTTCCTGGCATCCTTTGTCACATGCATGTAAAAATTAGCACCAAAAATCCTCAAATGAGAAAGATTAGGCTTCTTACCAGAATAAGCCTCTGTTGTGGTCACCAACAACCCCCCTTCTTCACTTGACATTAGCAATAACGTCAAGCAAAGAGGGGACCCTGAACAAAAAATCCCAAAAAATATTTTTCTAAAGTTTTTATATTTCTCTCCCTAAGGCTTAAATCGCATCGCAAAGAAAGGCCGAAGCATGGCTCAAGCGCGAAAAGCAAGACCGCGAATGAGCGATGTGAAGTTCATCGCGTCGCATACATCACACGCGCCCCTTTAAAAGAAGACCTTCGAAAAACGCCGACCGCCGATATGCGAAATCGCCAATCGCAAGCATCACGCTATACGACATAACCATTAAACAAAATTTGCGATATCTGCGATTTGCGATCTGCGATGGCAGCGATTTGCGATCTGCGATGGCAGCGATTTGCGATCTGCGATCTGAAAAGACTTATCACATGACAAGCCCAGGATTAAGTGCGCGCCTTGAAGGAATTTAATGACCTCATGCTTGAGTATCAAGGAATGATTGCATCGCATTTATCGAAGAGTCAAGTCATGATGCATGTCGGGATTACGCATTCGTTAGAGTTTAATGCTTTCATGTCAATCTTTTCATTTCCCTTCTTCTTTGCGTAGACTGCAAGACACGCAACTGATATAAATCTATATGCAGGAAACATCTGAGAGAAAGGGGAAAGCGCCAATCAAACAGCAGAGAGAAGATGCCTCCGCAAACGAATGCCGCATGCAGCAGGACTGCGGATTCCAGACTATCAGACAACCGGCACTGATGAAATTAGACTATCCAGGACTCAGAGTCAAAGGCGCACAAAAGCAGCGTGTTCACAAAAGATCTTGAAGCTCAGACTGGGTAAAGCAAAAAGAGAAACACAAAAGAAGGAGGACGCTCCAGAAAAGCCTGGAACAAAGAGCGGAAACAATTCTCGAAACAGAGGGTTGTCCATACAGTGCGACTCCTAACCCACTCAGTCATTCGCACAACCGGAAACCAAAACAGCAACAGCAAAATCAGTTCGAGAAGAACCTGGGTTGTGCTAAGTATACACGCGGCGAATACACCCAGCTAGGGAAAGGTTCTCGAAAATATCTTCTGGTCTGTCAGAAGAAAGTGTCAGCTCTTGTTATTTCCACTTTTATCTCCCGAGCAAAAGAAGAAGGCAGTCAGCCGACTCTTCCCAGGAAAACGTTGCGCTGTTGACAGCACTAAAGAGAATATACAGAAACGGTCAGAAATTAGATTTAAAGTTTTAGAAATAAATTTGCTTTTAGTAAAGGGCGGTCATTTGAAGCTGATTCCCTAGATTCGTGTAATTAATATCAATTAGCTAGTAGTATTTAACCCTTCTCATGGCATTTGGAGAAGGGTCCGGAAATCTGTCAAAAAACTTATCCTCAGAACATGCACTTCTGCACCCTCAGAGGAGGTTTTTGATGAATAGATGGATCAAGATTTATTTATGTTTGCATTTTAATATCTGTTACTGATGTTGCACTTCTGTACTCTTAGCAGATGTTAGAACAAGTAGAAATAAATCATTATTACTTGAAGTTTATTGGTGAAATTAGTCATAAATGGTACTTTTATCTCTTGACTAGATTCTGCTAGTATCCCTAAAGTGATATGTAGCTGAGTTCTTTATATGTTATTGTATGAATGTCTGCATTACCATTTGGCACTTCTGTACGGTGGGATCATTTAATCATGCTTAACATATAGAAAACTGATTATGCGATATGCTTTTCACAACTACTCTGCCTAACTTCTTATGCAGAACGGTTTATCTTTATTGGTTTATATTCTGATATCAGTTGAATGATCTTTATTACCAGCTGCTGTTAGAAATCTTTCTAGATCGCATAAACAAAAGAAAAACACCCCGGGTTCATAGATCAGATGTATTTCTCTTGATTAGATTACATTAGCATAGAGTTAGTTTAGCAGTTAAAATCAAGACTAGTTTAGAAAAACCTCTAGATTAATATCATCAGACTCTACGCACACACACACACCCATCACATTGTGAAACTGGTCCCATTACCCCCAGTCGGACCCGCTACTCCAAACGGGCAAGGAGCCGCCAACCAGGTTCTGGACCGGGTGGGTATCCCCCTTGTTGTTGACCCGACTTCGGGGCCCTCAACATTTCTGGCGCTAGAAGGAGGGCCGAGCTATGAATGGCGCATAATTCAAAATTCAAATACCATTCTAAGAGCAAGTCACCCTCACCAACTTCCCCGACTTCCCCGGTACGACTAAACTCGGAACTGGAAGTCGCTCGGACATCCACCGCTGCTATACATCCCGATACATCAGAACAACTTATTGTCGATCCCCCTGAAGTTCAAACCTTGATCCGTAAACTCCAGGGATTCTCTATTTTTAACCAGAAATCTGATAAATCTAAAGGCAGCTTGACTTCGCAATACAACCCTGCTCATCCCCTGACCCGATTGAAGAGTGAAAAGTTCGGCATTCAGCCAACTGAAATCCCTCTCCCCACTAGGAAAAGAGCAAGGAAAGCACTTCAAGAGTCTGACAGAGAGACTCTTTCATCCACCTCATCCATTTCAACTCCCTCTCCGCGAAGTCAACCACCCACATCTCCACCTCAAATCACTCATCCATCTTCCGCAACCCTTCCTCCACAATCGTCAAAGATCGTAACATCTCTATCTTCTCAATCTCGAAGATCATCTTCTACACTTTTATTAACCAACAACTCAGCGATGGCACAATCTCCATGGAACAACCCTGGGGTGGTTTTAATGCCTCCACCCCTGAGTCCAATACCTGCCCATCCTGAGAAGTGGTTACCAAAGTTCAATCCAGAAACTGGAATGCTAGCTGAAGAACATATCAATAATTTCATGCTTTCTGTTAATCTCAACGGGGTCACCAACGAAGATGCTGTGGTCCGACTTTTCCCCTATACGATGCAAGGGACAGCCGGGTCATGGTACTTTTCACTACCCTCGGGATCTATCACCAGCTGGGATATTTTTCAAAATCAATTTCTCACCAAATTCGGCGATGATAGATCGACAGCGACACTGATCAACGATCTGTCAAATCTTAAAGCTCAGGCTAGGGAACCCATTAAAGATTTTAACTTACGGTTCAACAAGATCCTCAATAAAATCCCCGCTGCTTCCCAGCCCAGCGAGGAAGTAAGATGCGAATGGTACATCACGGCCTTACCTTCAAACTTGGCCATCTTCTGTTGTTGGGAAAAGTATCCAATACGGAATGACCCTATCCCACTCTAAGGGTGATAGTACCTCAGCAACAACTGAATACAAAGCTATTCAAGATTACTTCTTTATGAGATGAGAGAGAGAAGAGAAAAGGGATCCACTAACCGTTATCTTCCGCTAATGGTTGATCCAATCTTCCCTCTTGCTGCTTGCTCCTAGCTCCTTGCTCTTTCACCGGCCCAGCTACACAAAGATCCTGTAAAAGCACAAAGAAAGGAAACTACAAGAAGCATACATCCATAACTGATTCAAGGATTAGAATAAATCAAATATACAAGCATCAATTCACCATAGAGACACATGCATATAGAAGAACCTCAAATACTTTATTAATAGAAGAAGTAAAGTTCTGAGAGTGTTACAACCATAATAGGCCCAATCCAGCAACACCTCCCAGCAGAAAGAAATCTCCTCTTCACCTCCTTCAAAGCAATCACCCAATAGTTCTATGCACAAACCAACAGCACTTCCTTACATTCACCAGATTCCAGCCTCCCTAGACCTCATGAGAGAGCTCTATATATAGGAGTTTTGGAGAAAGGATGAGTCAGCTTGAGGCTGGCATGAAGCTGACTAGTGTCCTCTCCCACTTCAGTTATACTTTAGTTCTTGAGTCCACTTGGAGTTTCTTGCTTCCACTTGGAGATCTAGATCCTCTTACTCATCACAAGGCGAATTCCCTGATCCAAGTGTCATTTTGGAAGCTTCCTGGGCATTTGACACCTTGCAGAATGACTGTGCCACTTGGCCAATCTCGCCCAGCGCAGGTAGCCTTCATTGCTTTTGACATTCAGCGCAGGTACAGAGTGGAACAGTTGACATTCAGCGCAGATGCTCAGTGGAGCAGCTGACATGATCCAGAAATATCTTGTTTTTTAGTGTTTTCAGGTGGAGAACTGATTTTCAGTGCTGTGGTTTGCTGACCTTGTTCCTCTAGGGGTAGGAACAACATGTTTAGGGACTTTGGATCCCTCAGATTATTGACATTTCATGCTTCATGCTGTTAGGCACAAAAATGTCTATAACAGTTGCCCCCTAAAGTATGAGGTCGTTTATCGGGTGAAATGCTTTATCAGGAGGATCCGAAGTTCATTCAATCGCTGAGAGGTGCCCTGTAATAAAATACAATACAATACATTATTTTTTCATTCTGCTTTCATGATCTAGCTGAGGTGGGCATTCCCATGCTCAGCTTTATAAATTCATTTTGGTACATAGAACAGATGATCGTCTGATGGTAGACTGATAATTCTCTGCTGAAATTATCATCCTTTGAGTAGGATGATCATCTGTTGCAATGATGTACATAACAAATGTCTTTATATCCTGAATATATATATCGCAGCCCGGATGGATGAAACTAGATCCGGGGTCTTCAAACTCGTTCGATCTTCACTCTAAGTACAAGTTGATCCATGTGAGAATTGCGCTGAAGTCGAACATGGAAAGACATCGCTTGATTACCGGTCAATAATGTAAACCGTTAACAAGCGCGAGAGGAATCACCAATAATGACAATGACCCTCAAGGTACTGCAGTACAATTCACGTGGTGTGAATAAAGGACTTGGCGTCGAACACCACGCAAAATCTTCTGGTCGAAGGTCATTGATGTATACCTGTCACCGGAAGTGAGAAACTTGCCATTGAGGCATGCAGGCTTCAAAGTACTGGGGGGGGGTTGTTCCTAGATCAACTTCTTGGATAATGAGCTGAAGTCGACAAGAAGCGATCTGTCAAAGGAGGGCCTTAATGAATCCCACATCAATGACACGGAACGGAGCTAATGATTTTAGTGGAGGCAAAAACAATCTGTGAAATATGATTCAGGGTGGCGATCATGGGTGGATGAAGGATAATGTATGGCAATGGATGGGACACGGTTGACTCTTTCTGAACAACATCTCTTGAACATATAACGACACTGATGTGATGGATCGGTAGCATTACCCCAAATGTGGATGGTTTGGCGAGGACCATGGTGATGAGACCGGTGAATGAAACAACCCAACCCGATGTGATACGGAGGACAAAGTGTCATGTTCAAGAGCGACTTGCTACCATTAAAGCTTTGAGGTTCTCCCAATTTTTCCCCAGTCATTTCTGACCAGTACCTCTTTATTTTTGTCAAGCTTGAGGAGCATAACATATGCTTGTTCTATAACCTGCCCTTCGGGCAAGCCCATCGCTATGTTTTAACGAGCTTAGCGATAAGGAAACTCGTTCTCGTCTAAAGACAAGTTTGTCGCTATTTAATCATTTTAACAAGTCTAACGACAAGGAAAACTCGGTCCTTTTCATTTTTAGAGAGTCTGAAAAGGTACAGAAAGTTAACTCCAAAATTCCTTTTTCGTCATCTAATCCCTTAAGTCCGAAAAAGTATAAAACAATACAGAAGGGATGAGTTTTCGATAACTTTAACGAGCCGAATAAAACAAGCGCTCGACCTTTTTGTGCAATAAACCCTCAGGTCCAAAAAGATTAAAATCTAGAGGAGGGATAGCTCTTCCGGTCACTTTAACGAGCTGGAAGGCCAAAACTCGGCAAACTTTTCATATTTTACGAGTCAGGAGAAAAGAGCTGAAAGAAGACTCGTCTTTTGAGGAACGAGTGATAAACGGGGATAGCAGCGGATTCCAGGTACAGGTTGGAATTTTCCAATCACGGCAGTGTCACAAGGATGGCTAAGTGAAATCACTCTTCGCAGCTGTTCCTCAAAATGGGTAAACAATCATATGGAGGTGAACGATTGGCCAAATGAAACGGAGGTGGCGGGTGCAAACACGACCAAGGCTTTCATGACTAATAAATTTACGATCACAATGGTTATTTACCGGTACTGGGTTCATTTTTTAAAGAGCTTGAACGCACCAAAACACTGCTCAAAAGCTTATGTTTATTTTTTAACGAGCATGAACTATGACGCTAAAACTGCTCGGATCTCGCTTTTCTATTTTTTAACGAGCATAAATTCCGCGGTAAAACTGCTCGATATACCAGTCATAAGATAAGAAATGTCTCCTGTGAGATAGCTATTTTTTATGGAGCTTTATCTCACGAAGCTATGCTCCTCATTTGGCAAATTTTGACCTTTGCCCCACATCCTTTCTTTATGCAAGTTCGGAAACGACTACTCCAAAAAACAGATAAATAACCGCTCTTTGCTTGCACTCCAAAAGGTTCGCATGCCCCCAGGTATAAAGTACAATTTCAAGGCTGCCCGTACTTATCCTTCAAAACACTTGTTTTGATGGGTGAGGCTTGCCTCTTTCAGGTTATCCAAAAAATGGTTTTATTTGCTGCCGCAAATGAAACTCTTTCTTCAGCGATGTCTATCATTAGGTTACTCAAAGATGGTTACAATTTGTTGCAGCAAAGGAATCTCTTTCTTTGGAGGCTGCCCCTACTTATCCTTCAAAACATTTGTTTTAATGGGTGAGGCTTGCCTTTTTACCCAAAGATGGTTACAATTTGCTGCCGCAAAGGAATCTCTTTCTTTGGCAATGCCTACCTATTTAGACAAAGGTGAATGACTAGAAATCATCAAACACATAACTTTGACAAAAGAATCTTATTCTAGAACAACCCTCTCTTCCTTCCACGGACGGGGTACAGACTAGTCATATTCCTTCACGGAAATTCTACTTTATACCCAAGGTTTCCTCTGCCCGAAGCAGACCAGGATGCATGCCCCCTGGGTTCCAGTCCCATCTTTCTGAATCACTCGCACTCATCGGGAAGGAGGACTGGGGGTGGAGACATTTCTTGGGTGAATAGACCATTGAGGGTTGGTATTTGACTATTTGCAATGCGTGATCCCGGAAATGAAAGTTGGTCTACGAGCTTGACCATTCTTCCTTCGTGTGGAAAACACATTACTCTAAAGAGTGAGGAGACTATAGCTCCCATGCAATATATATAGTCTCGTCCAAGGAGTAGGTTATAATCCAAGGGTCCTTGAACGACCATCACGTTCATTTGAACGGTCTTCCCTTTCAATGTAACAGGTACATTGGGGAGGATCCCTAACGGTCGACTGGTTCCTTTATCAAAACCCGAGAGATTTCTTATCTCAGGCAAAATCTCTGGGGAACCCAGTGCTTTCCAAGCAATAGAGGAAAGGATACTCACAGATGCCCCTTCATCAATGATAGTTCCAGCCATTACCATTCTATAAATTTGGACTATGATTCTGAATGGTATACTGGCTGGTAACCGAGGTCTGCCTAGTTGGTTCCAATCAAAGAACACAACCAGGTTGCTTGGTGGTGGGACCGAATACACGGCCGGATATGACCCTGACGATGTTCCTTCCTGCGATAAAGGAATGGGTGCATTGCCCTGATGCTCATCAGAGTCGGTGTTGACGAAAAGAATCTGGATGGTGTCATCTTTATTCTCTTCAGTGAGGGTGTCATTTGAAGATGAATCTTCAGTGACGGTGTCATTTGAGGATGAAACCTCTGAAGGAAGAACCGGGTCAACTGCCGTATCGACCTTTAGACTTTTGTCTGGTCTGGATTTAGTAGGTTCATTTTCAATGACTGACGCTTCAGCTGACCACTTGAGCGAGCCAGCTGCATTTTCAACCAACGAAGGACTTGGCACGAGTTTTTTGTATCCAAGAGGAAGTATTACCGGTGAAACCGGACGATCTTCCAAAACTCTCTTCGCTTCGTCTAAGAAGGGACAACGGTGGATGGCGTGACCGCCTTCACACAGTCTGCAGGGAGATCTTGCTCCCCTTCTTTGTCTTGAACCTTCACTTTCGCTGGTTGACGGTAAGCAATCAACATGGCTATCAGAGGTTGATGCTCCCGAATTGTGCAACCGAGGGGACCAGTCCCTTAGTATCCGGGGAATACAGGGACAATCTCTATGGAAGTGGTCTCCTCTACATATGACACATGGCGATTTAGGCCCGGTCTGTGCTGTGTGTGGGTTTTTGTCAGATGTCTTTTGCTTGCCCCCAGTCGCCTTAGGTTCCTTCTTCTTCTTCTCCTTCTTCTTCTTCTCCTTCTTCTCCATGGGAGCTTGGCTTTTGCCGGCTCTACCCTGCGAAGATGAAGGATTGGAGGAAGAGTTATAAGAAGTAGAAGGCTGGTGGGTAGCTCTAGACTGATCTAACTGTTGACTCGACTGCTCAGGAACCATGGTGGTATGAACTACATTAGTTGAGAATAGCCAAATAGGCAGGCCAATTGTCAGTCCTGGAAGTGACAATGTGGCCATGTGGGGCGCACCAACTTCTCCCCAAGAGGAGAATGGACTAGGATTTCCATCATGTGGAGTTCCTTGGTTGGGGCGTTCCATGTTCTCAACTTAAGATCAACGCGGGAATAGGAGGTGATTATGTTCCGTTTAAAATAAATTTTATAACGACGCTTAGACACAACTTGCTTTTTCACTTTTTATGAGATGAGAGAGAGAAGAGAAAAGGGATCCACTAACCGTTATCTTCCGCTAATGGTTGATCCAATCTTCCCTCTTGCTGCTTGCTCCTAGCTCCTTGCTCTTTCACCGGCCCAGCTACACAAAGATCCTGTAAAAGCACAAAGAAAGGAAACTACAAGAAGCATACATCCATAACTGATTCAAGGATTAGAATAAATCAAATATACAAGCATCAATTCACCATAGAGACACATGCATATAGAAGAACCTCAAATACTTTATTAATAGAAGAAGTAAAGTTCTGAGAGTGTTACAACCATAATAGGCCCAATCTAGCAACACCTCCCAGCAGAAAGAAATCTCCTCTTCACCTCCTTCAAAGCAATCACCCAATATTTCTATGCACAAACCAACAGCACTTCCTTACATTCACCAAATTCCAGCCTCCCTAGACCTCATGAGAGAGCTCTATATATAGGAGTTTTGGAGAAAGGATGAGTCAGCTTGAGGCTGGAATGAAGCTGACTAGTGTCCTCTCCCACTTCAGTTATACTTCAGTTCTTGAGTCCACTTGGAGTTTCTTGCTTCCACTTGGAGATCTAGATCCTCTTACTCATCACAAGGCGAATTCCCTGATCCAAGTGTCATTTTGGAAGCTTCCTGGGCATTTGACACCTTGCAGAATGACTGTGCCACTTGGCCAATCTCGCCCAGCGCAGGTAGCCTTCATTGCTTTTGACATTCAGCGCAGGTACAGAGTGGAGCAGTTGACATTCAGCGCAGATGCTCAGTGGAGCAGCTGACATGATCCAGAAATAGCTTGTTTTTGAGTGTTTTCAGGTGGAGAACTGATTTTCAGTGCTGTGGTTTGCTGACCTTGTTCCTCTAGGGGTAGGAACAACATGTTTAGGGACTTTGGATCCCTCAGATTATTGACATTTCATGCTTCATGTTGTTAGGCACAAAAATGTCTATAACATCTTCGTAGATAGGGCAAGCAAGACAACCTTAGTCGAAAACTTGGCTGAGGCATTGGCAGTCGAAAGACGCGTAGTAGCCCTAGAAAAGAGATCTACAATCGAAGAGCGTAAATCTAAGAAAATCTCTTTCAAAGAAGAAACCAAGAAGAAGCAAACGAAGGATCCTTTCGACATGGAAGGATTACAAAAAGTCTTGAAAGCCATGTCTAATGAGATGATTGACATAAGAAAGAAAGTAGCAGAATCGTCCCCAAGAAAGCCTTTTAGGAATTTCAAAAGAAATCCCCCTATGGAGACGAAGCCACCCAACGTGGTCTCGAATGTGGAATCTGAAGAAGAAGAAGAAGAGAGCACCATCGAAACGCAGACCGACGACGAAGAAGTGGTGGAACTGCAAGGAATGTGGGATTTCATCCTCCCACAAGAGGAAGATCAAGAAGCACTTCCAGTTAGCACACGAAGCAGAAATCAACTTGATCCTCCCCAGACTACCTCAAAACAGAAGGGCGCAAGCCCTCCAACGAAAGAAAAGGTCGCAACAAAGAAGACAACCCCTAAAGCGACCTCATTTAGTCCAGTCCAATCAGAGCAATCGCCTCCATCAAAGACACTAATAGTGTCGGATGAAATGGAGTATAACATCATCGACGACATGAAGAAGACTAGGGCTAATATCACCCTGTACGAGTTGAGCAAATTGAAACACCAACAGAAGATCATGATGAAAGAGTTACACGTCGTACCTACTGCACCTCTACCTACAGCTATAGCTTCCCATAATATAGGAAGACCCCCAATCAACGCGATCAATAAAATCGATCCAAATGACATCACTTTGATTGGAGGGAGGTCTAGATCTCACACTCCTCCTTTCCTCCTCACTTATGAGATCTTTAACAGAAACGTGCATAACTTCTTGGTTGATTCTGGTACTTCAACCAATATTTTACCCAAGTCAATATGTGCCAAACTTAATGTTCAACCGCAAAAATCCGCAGTGCGCATAGTTCAACTTGATCGATCACAAGTCGAAGTGATAGGCGAACTTAATCAAGTGAACATAAGACTGTCATCCAACCCCAAGGTATGCCAGGTCATCGATATTCTAGTTGCTGACATCCCTGAATTTTATGGTCTAATTCTTAGCAGGGATTGGTCCGAGAAGCTCCACGGATATTTTTCGACTGACTGGTCACACATGTGGTTACCCTTCAACGGGAAGCCAAATCAAATAAAGGTTGAACGAGAACTGCACCAAAAGTACATAGTGACAGATTTGGAGGGAGAGAACGAAGCCATAGCATACAACAGCAGCATCATAGGCAACTACTCGGTAGACTCTTTCCTTGGAAATTTCAATGCTCACATATCACCATATTTAGAAAATTCAGTCGTGTCCCAAGTAGAAAACTTTTCCCAGACTGATGATTCAAAATGTGTTATTTTCTTAGATAACCCTGTAAATACTTCTTTATTTTGGAAATTGTATTTTGATGGCTCTAAGTCCAATGAGGGAGCGGGAGCAGGATGCGTCTTGATTAGCCCCAATGGAAATAAGACCATGCTCACATGCAGGCTGGAGTTCGATTGCACGAACAACACAGCGGAATACGAAGCCTTGGTGCAAGGCCTATACAAAGCAATCAGCTGCAACGTCAAATATCTTCAAGTCTTTGGAGATTCCGAGATCGTCATCAAACAGGTACGTAACACCATACACTGCCTGTCTAGTCATTTAAAGCACTATCAGTCTTTAGTGCAAGATCTCACTGCGCATTTTACAGCATTCAATATTTCATCAATCCCAAGACTTCACAATGCAAGCGCAGACCTGCTAGCAAACGTAGCCTCCAGACTCATCCCCTCTGAAGACTTTAGTCCAGATAGGTTTTCCATAGAGTTAATTTTTAAGCCGTCTATCCCTGACAATATCACCAACTGGAGAGTATTCAACGACGACCCAGACATCGTAAGTTTCCTTACCTCTGAAGGATCCTACTCAAACCAGATAATCAACGAGGACTGTCATGACCACCAAATACAACAAAATGGCACGGATAATGCTATACCCAAATCAGTGGTCAAATTAGAAGATTTGTATGACTTAAAAAGTCGGTTCAAAAGATCAGCTAACGCCAAACTTTACAGTTCAACTCTGAACTACGAATCAGTGAACTTAGGAACCGAAGAGAAACCCCAAAACGTTAATCTAGGCCAAGGCCTAGCTCCTGAAGAAAAGTCAGCATACATCCGTCTTCTACGACAGTACAAAAACGTCTTTGCCTGGAACTACGATGAGCTGAAAACTTATAACACTTCTATCATTCAGCACACTATCCCTATGATTGACAACGAGAAACCCGTCCAACAGAAGCTTAGGAAAATCCACCCCAACCTGGAAAATCAGATAAAAACTGAGCTGAATAAGTTGTTGAGAGCCAGAATAATTTTCCCGGTCAGACATTCCAAATGGGTATCCAATAAGGTACCTGTTAGGAAGAAAAACGGAGATATTAGAATCTGCATCGACTTCCGAAATCTCAACAAAGCCTGTCAGAAAGACAATTTTCCCCTCCCACCTATGGAGCAAATACTACAGGCTGTAGCAGGCTTAGAATTGATGTCTTTCCTGGATGGATTTTCAGGATATAATCAAGTGCTGGTACACCCAGACGATCAGCTAAAAACCACCTTTCGAACTAAATGGGGTACCTACGCGTATCGGAAGATGCCATTCGGTCTGATCAACGCCGGCGCTACTTTTCAAAGGGCTATGGACATTGCGTTCAAAGGGTTAGTCAATAAATCAGTAGTGATTTACCTGGATGATATAACTGTGTACTCCAAGAACCGAAGTGACCGTCTCAAAGATTTGAAGCAAATCTTTCAAAGATGTTTAAGGTATGGAATCTCGCTTAACCCGAAGAAATCTTTTTTCGCGTTGAGTGAAGGAAAATTGCTAGGGTTCATAGTGTCCAAATCGGGCATTCACATTGAACCTGACAGAATCAAAGAAATTTCCGAGATATCCATGCCCCATAACAAAAAGACCATGCAATCTTTCCTAGGACAGATCAATTTTGTGAAAAGATTTGTCCCAGATTTTTCACGCATTATTTCTCCTTTACAAAAAATGATAAAAAAGAATTCAAACTTTAAATGGGGTCTAGACGAGCACGAAGCGTTTAACTTAATCAAACAAGCCATCATCAACGCTCCATCCCTAGCAACCCCAAATTTTTCAGAACCATTCATCTTATACACGTTTGCCTCAGAAAATTCTTATGCTGCGATCTTGACCCAGGCAAACCAAGAAAAGGCAGAAGCCCCAATCGCATTCTTTAGCTCAAACTTACAAGGTGCTGAGCTGAAATATTCGGACGTAGAGAAACAGGCGTATGCCGTTTTCAAAGCGGTCAAATATTTCAGACCCTTCTTGCTAAAGGCCCATACCAAGGTCATAGTACCATTCCCAGCGGTAAGAAACCTCCTGATTCAGAAAGACGTGGGCGAGAAGAGAGCGAATTGGATCACCGCCTTGCGAGAATACGACCTAGAAATCAAGCCGGCACACATCGTAAGAGGCCAAGGCTTCTGCAAGATGTTAGCTGGAGCATCGCAAATCCCCGAAGAATCACCTGAAGAGGTACACACGTATGAGGTAAGCCTAAACGACGCAGAATCATTTTATGCTGACATCATTTATTTCCTCAAAAACGGATATGCTCCATTTCACCTGGATCACATCAAAAAGAGAGCCCTGAGGTTGAAAGCCAAACAATATCAGCTCGTAGATGATGTCTTATTTAAAAGAAACTATGATTCTGTGCTTCTTAGATGTCTTGAGAAAACTGAAGCCGAAAAGGTTTTGCAGGAACTCCACGATGGACCAGTAGGTGGACACTATGCTGGAGAAGCCACCACACACAAAATCTTACGTGCAGGATACTACTGGCCCACGCTGTTCAAAGACTCGTACAATCACGTAAGAAAATGCCAAGTCTGCCAAACGGCTGCAGGGAAACAAAAGAAGTCATCCATGCCACTGCAGCCGGTTAACATCGAACAGCCGTTCAGCCAATGGGGCCTGGACATAATAGGTGAGATTGTTCCTCACTCCTCTAAACAGCATAGGTATATCCTCACTGCAACTGACTATTTTACTAAATGGGTAGAGGCAGTTCCTCTCAAGACAGCTAATTCTGAAAATATTATTGAATTCATAGATCAGTTTATCATTACTAGGTTTGGATTGCCAACGGCCTTAATATTCGATAACGCTTCATATTTTTCTGGAAATACCATGACTGAGTTCGCACTCAAAAGAGGGTTCAAACTAAAGTATTCTACCAACTACTATCCGCAAGGTAATGGGTTGGCTGAATCAACGAACAAGAACCTAATTAGGATTATCAAAAAGACAGTTGACCAAAGCCAAAAGAATTGGCATAAAGCGCTAGTAAACGCCCTATGGGCAGACAGAATTACAAAGAAAGCCTCTATCGGCACTTCTCCCTTTAATTTAGTTTACGGGAGAGAAGCAGTTCTTCCTACTCACTTAGTCATTCCCTCCTTGTCCTTAGTACAATACATTGATGAAGTATCCACTTCTCCCTTACAACTAAGGCAAATGGAAATAATCAAGCTAGAAGAACAACGAGAACAGGCCAAGAAAACCCACGCTCACCACCAAGCGCTGATAAAATCCTCTTTTGATTCGAACATAATGACCAGAAAAAACTTTCAGATGGGAGATTTAGTTTTGAAGTGGGATAAGGCTCACGAAGAGAAGGGCAAACATACGAAATTCCAGAAGCTATGGCTTGGTCCTTTTCAAATCGTAGAAGTCATAGGCCCATCGACTTTTGTGTTGCAGGACTTGACAGGCAGGAGAGATTCTCTGCCTGTAAACGGACAAATCCTCAAAATGTATTTTCCATAGAAGGTTATCCTTCTAATTTTTGTAGGATAATTTTAGTTTTATTTTAGTTTTATTTTTTAAATATAAATAAGGTTGGTTGTGAGTGATCATAAATTGTATTTATGAAGTATATACCATTTCTCTATCAGATCTTGATTTCACTTGTATAAATAGTAAAACTTTTCGAAAAATCTGACTTTTATTATTGACAGGTAGAGTTAACTTTAGCCTGAATGTGATGTTAGTTTCAACTTTACAAAGAAATCTGGGATGAAGGTAACTTTTGGCAAAAAATTGTTCTATGCCAACGCAATGAAAAGTATCATCAATAGAAAAATAAGTATCCTCTGCAAAACTGCTGTTCTTGAACTCTATTATTGTCGTCCAGAGCTTTCTTAAGGAAAAACAATGACTTCCTCCCTGTTAAGGAAAATCGCAGCATCCAGAGAAACAATCCAAGAAAACACTATATCTCAAAGAATAAGAGGTCTCATCACGAGCCGGCTTATCATGATCACAGATATTATAACTTGCTGACTTTGCCACTACTGTCTATCAAAACAGGGCAACGACTCAAGATTGTTGCAATCAAAAGACAAGGGGTCTCATCGCGAGCCAGCTTGTTCAGCAAAAGTGTAAATCAAGTGAATGACTGTGTCATAATTTGGCCACCAAACCAAGACATTGTTCTTTAGAGAATAAAAAAATTAAAAAGGAAAAAAAAAAAGTGCCAAAAGGGTTTTTCTCTGGAATGTTGTAAATAACCTCAAGCAGGAAAAAGGATCATTGCTGGATAATATGGTAACCCTGTCGAGGCTATGGACGCTTGCGGGCAGCAGAGGCTCTACCTACGACAAATGAGCATACTTTACAAAGCCAGTATGCAGAGAAGACCTTATTTTGTCTTTGAAAAGACTGAGTAATCTCTAGGTGTAAATACAAGAAATAGCCCAGAGGAAGCAAACAATCGGAATGAAATAAAAAGTTGTGACGAAACATCATTGACAGGATAAGGGGTAATACTCTATCTGTCCATAACAAAATTTAGGCGTAAGAAAACTTTTCTGTTTTGGAAGTGAAAATGCAATAGAACAAGCAGAGATAACTGGTTCTTCACAGTGAATCGCCATTGTTGTGGTCACCAACAACCCCCCTTCTTCACTTGACATTAGCAATAACATCAAGCAAAGAGGGGACCCTGAACAAAAAATCCCAAAAAATATTTTTCTAAAGTTTTTATATTTCTCTCCCTAAGGCTTAAATCACATCGCAAAGAAAGGCCGAAGCATGGCTCGAGCGCGAAAAGCAAGACCGCGAATGAGCGATGCGAAGTTCATCGCGTCGCATACATCACACGCGCCCCTTTAAAAGAAGACCTTCGAAAAACGCCAACCGCCGATATGCGAAATCGCCAATCGCAAGCATCACGTTATACGGCATAACCATTAAACAAAATTTGCGATATCTACGATTTGCGATCTGCGATGGCAGCGATTTGCGATCTGCGATCTGAAAAGACTTATCACACGACAAGCCCAGGATTAAGTGCGCGCCTTGAAGGAATTTAATGACCTCATGCTTGAGTATCAAGGAATGATTGCATCGCATTTATCGAAGAGTCAAGTCATGATGCATGTCAGGATTACGTATTCGTTAGAGTTTAATGCTTTCATGTCAATCTTTTCATTTCCCTTCTTCTTTGCGTAGACTGCAAGACACACAACTGATATAAATCTATATGCAGGAAACATCTGAGAGAAAGGGGAAAGCGCCAATCAAACAGCAGAGAGAAGATGCCTCCGCAAACGAATGCCGCATGCAGCAGGACTGCGGATTCCAGACTATCAGACAACCGGCACTGATGAAATTAGACTATCCATGACTCAGAGTCAAAGGCGCACAAAAGCAGCGTGTTCACAAAAGATCTTGAAGCTCAGACTGGGTAAAGCAAAAAGAGAAACACAAAAGAAGGAGGACGCTCCAGAAAAGCCTGGAACAAAGAGCGGAAACAATTCTCGAAACAGAGGGTTGTCGATACAGTGCGACTCCTAACCCACTCAGTCATTCGCACAACCGGAAACCAAAACAGCAACAGCAAAATCAGTTCGAGAAGAACCTAGATTTAGATTTAAAGTTTTAGAAATAAATTTGCTTTTAGTAAAGGGCGGTCATTTGAAGCCGATTCCCTAGATTCGTGTAATTAATATCAATTAGCTAGTAGTATTTAACCCTTCTCATGGCATTTGGAGAAGGGTCCGGAAATCTGTCAAAAAACTTATCCTCAGAACATGCACTTCTGCACCCTCAGAGGAGGTTTTTGATGAATAGATGGATCAAGATTTATTTATGTTTGCATTTTAATATCTGTTACTGATGTTGCACTTCTGTACTCTTAGCAGATGTTAGAACAAGTAGAAATAAATCATTATTACTTGAAGTTTATTGGTGAAATTAGTCATAAATGGTACTTTTATCTCTTGACTAGATTCTGCTAGTATCCCTAAAGTGATATGTAGCTGAGTTCTTTATATGTTATTGTATGAATGTCTGCATTACCATTTGGCACTTCTGTACGGTGGGATCATTTAATCATGTTTAACATATAGAAAACTGATTATGCGATATGCTTTTCACAACTACTCTGCCTAACTTCTTATGCAGAACGGTTTATCTTTATTGGTTTATATTCTGATATCAGTTGAATGATATTTACTACCAGCTGCTGTTAGAAATCTTTCTAGATCGCATAAACAAAAGAAAAACACCCCGGGTTAGCATAGATCAGATGTATTTCTCTTGATTAGATTACATTAGCATAGAGTTAGTTTAGCAGTTAAAATCAAGACTAGTTTAGAAAAACCTCTAGATTAATATCATCAGACTCTACGCACACACACACACCCATCACATTGGGAAACTGGTCCCATTACCCCCAGTCGGACCCGCTACTCCAAACGGGCAAGGAGCCGCCAACCAAGTTCCGGACCGGGTGGGTATCCCCCTTGTTGTTGACCCAACTTCGGGCCCCTCAACAGCCTCCTTGGGTGTACTCATGCCAAGTATCCTATGAGGACAACAGTTCTGCACATAAACTGTTGTATTGCATGCTTGCACCCACAAGTGAAGGGGTAGGCCTTGATCATGCAACATTGGCCATGCAGCACCCATAATCGTTCTGTTCTTCCACTCAACTACCCCGTTCTGCTGTGGGTTATGGGGAGCTATGAGCTCTCTTCGAATCCCTTCTGCCTTGTAGAAATCCTTGAACTCGTCCAAGATGTATTCACCACCATTATCACTCCTAAGAGCCTTCACCTTCTTCCCCAACTCCTTCTCGACTAGTGCTTTGAATTCACGGAACTTTGAATATGTCTCACACTTCTTCTACATGAAGAAGATCCAGCACTTACGAGAGAAATCATCAACAAAAATCACATAATACATGTGTTTTGTTGTCGAAGCAACTGAGAAAGGTCCACACACGTCTGTGTGAATTCTCTCGAGGATCGTCGTGGCACGACTATCCTTCTCGTGAAAGGTGGCTTTCACAAACTTCCCCAAAGTACACCCCTTACACTGATCTGACTGTGCAAGAGTGCCTTTAGGAAGCCCTGTAGTGATCTGCTACAGTATCTTCAAGGCTCCATGGTGAAGGTGACCCAATCTCCTGTGCCACAACTCACCATCATCCCGGCTCACCAATCCTTCTGCCTTGCCTGCCATTGCTACGCATCCATCTACATGCAACTGATAAAGGTTCCTCACTCGAACCCCCATCTTCCGGGTCTCACCAATTGTCTTGTTGTGCAGGAAAGCTTTTCCCTTGCTGAAAACAACATCATACCCCTTGTCTTCTAACATTGCCACAGAGATAAGATTCTTCTTCAATCCTGGAACATGCATGACTTCCTTCAATACGAAGGGTTTACCAGACTCCCTCTCAAAGGAAATGGTACCGATACCGGTTGCACTGTATCTACCATCATCGCCCATCTCGATGTGCACTCCAAGATCTTTGTCCTCCAGATCAGAAAACAAATCTCTATCTCCCGTCATGTGAAAAGACGCACCACTGTCCAAGAACCACACCGATCCCATCACACTGGAAACCAAGCATGCGATCAATGAAAAATCAAGCTCAAACTGCAAGGCTAGAGCCTCTCCTGCTGCAGATCCAGCAGCCTACTTGTTCTTCTTCTTTTGCGGACAATTAGTGGCATAGTGTCTGTGCTGGTGACAGTGAAAACACTTCACCTTGGACATGACCTGCTTCTTTCCTTTCGCACCAGACTGAGAAGCTTTCTTGCTCTTCCCTTTCTTTGCTTTGGTAGCCAAAGCGCAAGTTTCTTCATTAGCTCCCTTTGATGAAGATCCGTCCTTGGTACTCCACCTGATCTCCTCCTGCACAAGATCTGACCACAGTATTTCCCATCCTGGCAATTTCTCCTGACTATTGACAGAGTCCTGATAGGAATGCCAACTCTTCGGAAGACCAAGGAGAGCCAAGCTCACCAAGTCCTCATCATCGACAGTAACCCCCACACTTCCCAGCTCATCTCGACACTGAGTGAACTTCGTGAGATACTTGGGCATACTGTCACCCTTCTCGCATTTGATGTTTCTGAGTTTATCCTTGAGCGCCAGGTCGCTCTTGCTTTGGAATAACAATTGTAATCCGTTGAAAGACATTTCAACAACACTGCTGCAAATTCGATTTCCACTAACTCAAACTCAACCGCTTCCGATCTAAAATTCGTGAGAACAAAATATTTCTCGTACAGAGATCGACTGTATGGGCATTCACCGGATATCTCACCTTCCAAAATAAGGATGAATCCAGAGGCTACCTGGCCCGATTACAGACTCTACCTGAAGAAATGGAATGTAAACACTTCCTAAATAGTAGATCTGATGATCAACAGCTCCGATACGATGTAGAACTTCTTCTACAAATCAGCTTGCTCTGATACCATGTAGAAATTTTGAATAATTTAACACATATTCAATGGAGATTATCCTGATCATGTACTATTGTGGAATACATACACAATAAATAAGCTCCTCTATGTTGATCATCAATATAGCAGCATCAATAACAATAAAACATCAAGAGCATTCACACATTAACACAGTATGTAACCTGGGGAAAGATTGCAGCGGAAAACCCCACACTATCTATATATTAATGATTGAGAACATGTAACATTACAAAGTACAATGCTTATCACAAGCAATCCAGTGCCAGCTCCACTTGTTACACACAATACAGCTCAGATCTGATCTCCAAATCTATTCTACTGCTTGCCTGCCTCCACTGCTCAATACCTGCTCAAGAATGAATGAGAATGGGTTAACCAAACTCGTATTTACCTCCAAAGAATCACTCACACTGGGAAAGACGTGAGCAGAGGCTATAATACTGGGCATATACTGGGAAAACTCATTGGCATACTCAATCCCTTGATTGTGCAAATCCTCATGCACAACTATAGTAACAACTGATAGCAATCTGATCCTCTACACCTGTCCCTGCTGAACTGAACATGTACTGACATGAAACTGAGTTAACTGATGTATTCTATTGTTGCATTATGAGTTAATAATTATTTTAACAACTCATCATTAGTCTATTTGCAATTAGACTAATTACAACTAGTTTAACCAAGTCAAACTGAACACAACTCCATCAACTCCACAATCAACTCCACAAAACTAAACTGATTGAGTTCTAACTGAAGTCATGCATGCAACAACTCAACTGACCCACAAACAAAGCATATTTCCTTCTGATAGCTGCATGTGCCACATCTGTAGCTCAAACTGAAGTGCTCCAAGAGAATAAGATCAAGTTTATAGTCCAAATATTATTATGAGAGAATAATATTTAACTTTTCTATTTTTGACAGCCAGTCTAAAAATAGACTTTGATCACTCTTGCTATGATCACTCCTACTGTGATCATCCCTGCTGTGGTCACTCCTGCTGTGATCATCCCTGCTGTGATCATCCCTGCTGTGGTCACTCCTGCTGTGATCATCCCTGCTGTGATCCAAAAATAGAACTTGCACCATAATTTGCCTGCAGGCCCACTTAGTGAAGGCGACTCTTTTCACTAAGCTCCATCATCTTGTTGCAATCTCAACAACAGGTTCACCAACGATGTTAGGAAAGAACAGAGGGGGCTCGTATGGAAGGGAGTCATCCTTCGTCGAGTTTTGATGCTCAAGATCCCACTCATACTCTTCATGAATGACAGCGCATGTTGGTTGTGCAACACCAACTCCGTCAGTGGGTTGTTCCTCATTCACAACAAGTGAAGAATCTGGAATGGATGAACACAAGATAGCATCATCTGGAGGAACATCCAGGTGTGAAGACGGAGGTCGTAGAAAAGAATGCATATGAGGACTCGAAGGACTCACAACCAAATCTGCACGAAAATTGAGTGAAGTGATGTTGGGAGGTTGTGAAGGATGAATAGGTGTGTGAGCATGATCCTCAACATCACTGGGCAGTGATGGAGCTGTTGAATAAGAGGAAGGCGGAAAGTCATTTGAGACAGTACCCACTTCCACAAGAGATTGTGCAGCTCCACCAACGAAGAATGTTGAGCGAGGCTTGATCTCAAACTTTCTCTTGGGATGAGTAGATTTCTTAAGGCAGTACTCGAACTGGTCCCAAATATAAGAAAATTTCATCTAGCTCCTTGGAGCTTGAAACTGCAAGTCACGGAAATGCTGCCAAAAATCAATAATGGATTCATGCGGAGCCCTCCATTGCCATCACAATTTCCAGTCAAGATGGTCTGGATAAAAATGATAGAATGTGTCTTCAATAATATCATAGAAGTGCTAAAATGAGTGCACGGTGTCAACCGGTAAGCTGAGCACCCAACAAAATGGAGATTCGTGAAGTGTGTATACAAGCAGCAAACCACCTTGTTTGTCAGATCTTCCTCATGAATCATGGAAAGAAATTTATGTAAGTGCTCAGGCCAGGCAACTTCACCTTCACCATCATACATTTGAGTGAAAAGAGATCGAAAAGATTCCCCGAGATGGAGACATCTTCACGATTCAAAAAACACCTCGGGGGAAGAAGAGTACAAGACTCCATGAAAGATATGCAAAGGTTCAAAACTGGATGAGAGGACACAACTTGTCATCAAGCCCTCCTTCTAGCGCCAGAAATGTTGACGGTGCTAGACCTGCCAACATGTCAAAGGGATATCCCCGGTAAGAAGTCCCAATTATACCTCAGATTGTTTTGTGTAGGAGTCCCAACAGTGGGTCGTAAGGTAATGCCTTGACCGCGATGTCGCACAGAGGCAAGTAAGATAACTCTGTCAATAACAAGGGTGTGACTAATGTAGTGAGTCAAAGAAGGTGTATGAGAGGTTCTAACACATAAAGGGGAGATGAGGGTGAAGGTGAGTACCATGTCAAAAGGGATTAATCCCAACTTGGCTAGGAACACACAACACAAAAGGACATGCACAGCTTCCGGTAGAGCAGTCCACTCGGATGTGGCAGTCACAACATAGAGCTTAAGAAATGGCAGCCAATAGTCTTAGAGCTCTCACTTTTGTAGCGTATTTTCTTATAATTCCCAAGTAACCAGTAGGATTTTTAGGCCAAGAGCATATGACTTCCTCCGATTGACCACATGGGTGCATTAGATAATCTCTCCAATTAAGGAATTCTTCTTATCCAATATTTAAGCTTGGTGAAAGCCAACTTCGTTGATTTGTGTCCTTTGAATGGAGGCATGCTCGCTTTTCCACAAGCCTTTTGAATAATTCCTTGGTTATTCCCATCATGATTTTCATTAATGTCTCATTGCACATAATGGTCCACTATTTGGAAAAGGCCATCTTCCTCACATAAACGTTAGATTTCTTCGAATACCCTTCTTCTTTTTGGACCATCTCAGTTTTTGAAGTCCACCACCGGAATGTTTTTAGAGAAACAAGAGACCATAGACATTTATGGGCATTCACTAGGAAGAAAGATACATTTATCTTATATTTAGTAAGTGGGATGTCAAAAGATATTGTGGTCATATGATCCATGTCCTTTTGGACTTCAAACCGTTGGATAGTTTTGAGCTTGGGAGTTCAAATGACTGAGTAATTTTGAGCGCATAGAGATATTACCTGTTCTTAATGGACATGTTACAATCAACTATTTGTTATTGATTCTGCTAAGCAATCTAGTTTGAAAGGTGATATTCATTTGGAAAAGACAGGTAGACTTTACCATCTCTAGAATCAGATCAACATTGTTACGCAGGACAAATACAAAATGATATGCAGATGCAATATTATATATTGTATCAAATACGTCAATAATTCCAATACTTTGGAGATTTGAGGCATGGTTTCCAAAAAAAAAATATGGAGGACGTTCTAGGTCTCTTTGAAACATACTTTGTCCATACTTTATGGCAAGGTAAGTTTGAAATAGCCACAATGCACATTGTGAGAACAGTAATACTTTCTTGAAAAATATGTTGCTAGTTTTTGTGAAATTGTAGCTCAAGATTGGTACCTGTAAACAATAATCTTCTAGCCCTTAGGATTACCATACTAGGCAGAGATCCGAAGTAATAAAGGATGCCTCTATGATATGGGTAAAATCCAAATTTATTTGTTCCTATATGCACGTGCCTTAAACTGCAACTCAAGACTGGCAGCCTGTAAACATTAATCATGTAGCCCTTAAGAAGTGTTCATTTTGGAGGCATTAATGTGTAACTCTTTGGGTCATTGTCTTTGATTACATATTTGAGCATACATTATTGAATATTTTGGATGAGAATTCTAATGAGTACATTGCACTTTTAAGGTTTAATGAGGCGCAACCTTTGAAATTTTTGTGAACTTCAAACTGGCAAGTGATTTTGTTGTTGAGATGGTAAATGGCCACTTGCACATCTTCAAGGAGATAGTCACTTGTTCTTTTTGTTTGGGAAAGCTTGAAGCACCTACTCAAGAAATGGCCACTTGTGCATATTTTCAAGGAGACAGTCACTTATTCTTTGTGTTTGGAAATGGTTGTAGGGTATACTAAACAATAATATGGAAATTACAAGTATAAATTAAAAATATCTACACAACCCAATTTTAGAAAATCTAGAGAATTGAGTGTACCTTAGAACCACAAATAATAAGTTGGAGCAAGAATTGAGAGTGTACCTTGAAATCACAAATAGTAAGTTGGAGCAATAATTGAGAGTGTAACTTGAAATCACAAATAGTAGGTTGGAGGAATTTCAACTAAGTAAAGCTAAACAATCTCGAATGATCCCATTTATATTGTGTCTAAAATTAACAAGCACACTTTATGAACAACCCTCTTCTCTTGTCATAATTCTCACACTCAAACCTAACACTAGATTTTGTCAAGTTTCATCAATTAGCAATTAGGAAAATAACTTAATGTATTTAATGTGTATAAGTGGGTAGTATATAGAGAAAATGAGGATTGTTGGTGTTTGTCCCTTTCAAATTTAAAATAATTGAGTACTCTCAAAATATTATTATTGTAGAGAACTTTAATGTGACCTTAAAATATTAAAGGAAAACAAGGGGAGCATAGTCCAAGATCCATTTCAAGAAAGAATAGAAAACCTTATAACAAAATGAGACATGGTGAGCATAAAACCCCTATCAAAAGAAAAGCTACCTAGTAAAAAAAGATACTAAATCTTGGTAACATTGCAACAGAACTTGACTGGTTCCTTGACTTCTACAAGATAAATAATATATCCTCCCAAAATATTCATCACACTACGTTTGATCTTAAATTGATTGCTTTGCAAATTATGGAGTCTCCAAACTTTGAGTCTCTCTCATTCAACTTCAACCCTTTTTTACTTCAAGATCCAAATGTTGTGGAAATAATATTAGTTGAATGACACAAATGGGTTGTAGGATCACCACTCTTCAATTGGTAGAAAAAATTGAGAGTTATCAAATCATCACTCAAAGAGTAGGAAACGCATATAGGCACTCCCCCAAAAATTGAAAAAATGCATCTCAATACCTAGGTGGAATCCTTACCTTCTTGAATGTAGGAAGAAGTTATAAGCAGTGACCATTAAAACACTAAAAGTATGATTTTCTGAAAGGTACATATAGTTCTTAGATTTGAGAAGGAAATGCGATGGCTTAAATCTTAGAGTTTGTGGTTGAAATTTTGGGACAAAATGCCTCTTGTTTTTTCACAAATGGGCTAAACCCAAAATGCTCAAAAATGACATCAAAGAAATCACCTTAGAGGGTGGGAACAAAAGTAAGAAATATCACATAAATAAAAGATGCGACTAAGTCACATTTTGAAGCCTTGTACTTGGAACAAGATAATTTCCTCATATCCATTCAATCATCTCTTATGAAGAGAATGCAAAATTGATGAATATGAAATCAATAATGTAATCTAGGGTTTTACTACTGACAAGCCCCGAGTCAGTCTTGATGAATTCACTATACATTTTTGCAAAGCATGTTAGAACATAATTGTGTCTAGAGGCACCCTACAACCTAAAATAGGGGAGATATGTAGATGTAATGTAAGAAAATTAAACAATTTTAAATATCTTTCAATATATAAGATGTAAAGGATTTGTAAAAATATACATGTCTACTCAATTAAAAAATAGTAAAATGTTAAAAGTAATATGAACACTAATAAAAGGTTAAAAGTAATATAGAGCACAATATGGAGAGATGTTGTAGTGTCCTAAAAA
Organism: Pinus tabuliformis; assembly: GCA_031772625.1. NCBI lineage: Eukaryota > Viridiplantae > Streptophyta > Pinopsida > Pinales > Pinaceae > Pinus > Pinus tabuliformis. The sequence goes on along the minus strand of CM062814.1, from coordinate 953,646,383 downwards.
GTATAATAATTTTGTAACCATCTTTAATATTTACAATAAGCTTAAGTATAACAATATTTTTAACCATGGTTATTCACACCCACTTTACCATAGACATTAACTTGTAAATAGGCTTTACTATAATACCATGGGCTAATACAATGGCTCATCAATACAACATGCTCACAAACAACCTTTCATTTCACAATCAAAACATTTTATAAATATTTTAGTTGAATTTAATTTTATAACATTTTTTTAATTAATCTAAAAGAAAGAAAAAATAAGTATATAATTACTTTTAACCTATATCTAAACCCCGTATCACATTAAAATATATAAGATATAAATATTAGCTATAAATTAAAATCCATTTTAGCATATAAGTTTAAATAATAATTTTGTAACCGTATTTAAATTTCATTTATGAGCACATAAAAACTTAATACTTATAATATAACAATATTTTTAACCAAGGATATTCACCCCGACTTTACCATAGATATTATTACATTGTGAATGGGCTTGGTTACAATACCATGGCTTATCAATACCACATGTCCAAAAACCATCTCTCATTTCATAATATATATATATATATATATATATATATATATATATATATATATATATATAATTGTAGTGTCATGTTAGGTTGTGTTATCTAAACACTCCGTCAAAATGCATTTTATATATATATATATATTAAAAACATTTTGACTCAATGAAATTACATAAAAATAGAAATTAAATTAAAAATAAATAAAATTATTAATTATATGGAACAATTTTGATGTTGGTTCTAAGGCTTAATTCGATCTAAAGAGCATCTTATTCTTGAGGTAGTCGATCTGAAGTCTCCTTTTAGGGTACCTTTGTGGCAAGTATATATGCCTTAGCCATGGCATCAAAAGGGCTATAAGATTAAAATAATAATTTTGTAACCATGTTCAAATTTCATTTATGAGCACATAAAAACTCAATACTTATAATATAACAATATTTTTAACCATGGATATTCACCTCCACTTTACCATAAATATTATTACGTTGTGAATGGACTTTGTTACAATACTATGGCTTATCAATACCACATGCCCAAAAACTATATGTGTGTGTGTGTGTGCGTGTGTATACTTTTATTACACTTTTGCGTTGAACACTCTTTGAGGCCAGTATGGAAGAGATGTTGTAGTGTCATGTTATGTTGTATTATCTAAACACTCGTTCAAATTATATATATATATATATATATATATATATATATATATATTGACTCAACAAAATTACATAAAAATAGAAATTAAATTAAAAAATAAAATTATTAATTATTAAACCATCCTAGATCCATCTTAATTTCAGATCTATCAAGCTCCAAGAGGGATCAAATCTCTCAAGGTGAAAACTTTTCCTCAAGTTTTGTACTCAAGAAAAGAGGTTTTCACCTCGAGAGATTTGATCCCTCTCGACGCTTGATAGATCCATAGTTGAGATGGATCTAGGTTGGTCATAAATGATTTGAAAAGGATGTTGTATTATGTCAAAAAACACTGGAAGTTAGGCAACAATTCAAATTCCTCTTATCTTGCTATCATCCCCAAAGATGCCAACCCCCTTCCTTTCCAAATTTCACCCAATCTCCTAATGCAACTCTTATAAGATTTTGACAAAGTTAATGGATAACATGTCAAAAATACTCTTCGCAATAATCGTTGAGAATTAAGGTGGATTTATACCAAAAAGTCCAATAATGGATAATATAATTATGATGTAGGAAGCTATTCACTCAAGCCGAGATAATAAAAACAAAGGAATGATTATGAAAATCAACACAACCAATTCTTTTGATAGGGTAAGACACTAGTTTTTATTTGAACTCTTAATCAAGTTTAGATGTTGTCCTTTTACTAGGTTGGTTTCTTCTTGCATCAGCAATCCACGGACTACCCCCTTGGTATATAGGTGATCGACTACTTCCTTTAGAGGAAATCATAGGTTGTGACAAGGGTTCCACCCTTCCACCTATTTTATGCATAAATATTGGTTAATATCTTAGCAAACAATTGGAGGCAAAGAAGTTGGTAGGGAATATACCTAGAATCAAAAAAGTCAAGGGGATGAATGTTGAATTTTGGTAGCTACAGTCAATATTCTTCAATTATAATAACCCATAAAATTAAATAAAAGGAAAATATAAAATTGAATTCAAGTGGGCTCCAAAAGAGGGAAAATTAAACTTTTGCAAATCATTTTTTTGCCTCCAAAAGTTCAAGTCGGCCAACCCTAAAGACACACCAATTTAGGCTCATTCATACAATATATATTACCATTCGTCCTCTTCACTTGGGGCCAAATTCAGATCACTAATTCAATTGATTTTTTGTCCATCCATACGAAGGATAATTAATTAATAAACCATTGGAAGTAATTATGAGATTAGAAAATCATGAAAAAACAACATGGTATCAGAGGGAGGATAAGGATCAACCATGAAGAGGCCAAGGGTTCTGATTGGAATTTTTTTACGACAAATATGGAACAATTTTGATCTTGCTCCTGAGGCTTAATTCGATATAAAGAGGATCTTATTCTTGAGGCAGTGGATATGAAGTCTCCTTTTAGGGCATCTTTGTGGCAAGTATATATGCCTTAGCCATGGACTCCAAAGGACTATAAGAATATTTTATGTATAGGATTAAACCTAAAAGTTAACTGAAGCGAGATTGGATTATTGGCTATCTAATATACACATTGTTGAGACGCTGCCTCATTGACCATTTTGGTAAGATTTCTTAAGCCTACTTCTACATTATGTTTGAAGCATTGTTGAACAACTTTTTTGAAGCCTCCATTTGAAGAAACTTTATGAACCCTTCTGAAGCTCTATCCAAATTTTACTGAGGCCAAATTTTGCCTTGGTTAAGGCAAACCAGAGGCCACTTTAAGAGGTCATATTGAGACCACTCTATGGGTTATTTCAAGCTTGTCTACTCGGGAAAATATGATGCAGATCTTAAAGTTGTTCTTATGGACCTTGGCATTATTCTTGTAAAAGATTGGAACAAGGTTTTCAAGTTATCTTTATAGAATTCTGACATTGAATATAATATTAGTCTTTTAGAAATTTGAAGAAGCGCTTTGAGGTCACTTGTTGAGGCAGAGTGCACATTGAATACACTTGTTTCGAGTTCTATGAACTGCTGGGGCATATTGATAATCACTCTTTCCACTAGCTTCATGATTTGAATTAGGAACCAAGAGATTACATTTTTTTATGTTTATATTTGTGTATTTTAATCATGCACAGGGGAAAAGTTCATATTTTATTGATTGTTGAGATTATGGGGTTCTCTAGTGTCCACAAGAAGTACAAATTGTTGTTATTGCTACACATGTTTTTGAGGAGGCTGAGATACTTGGTTTTCTAATATTTTCCAAGTATTTTGTTTTGTGCCCCATAAGAGAGCCAAAACCTCTAATTTGTGAACAAAACCTATGGAAAAACTTTATTGATGACTCTTTTGTAAAGGAAGTTTGTGTTGAGAAATCAATACTAGTAGGATTAGGGTTAGATTTCTCTTTCTTGATAATTACTTGTTAATTATGTTGGCTTCTTTTACTTAATTTTTATATTATCTTTCATCAAGCAATTACCAAATTATGTGTGCATGAAGATCACAAAAACACAAGACACAAGATGTAGGCACTCTGTCAGGGCAAAACCCCTATCTAGGGGAAAACCCAGTCAAAATCTCTTCCCTCTATAGTTTTCTTTGAGACTCTTCAACCTAGACAAATATCCACACCATGTCAGCCTCTCCTTATTTGATCCAACCTTCAACCTAGTAGCAGCAACACTTTGACCCTAGCAACTTTGACTTTGTAGCTTCTGGCATCAATAGCTTTGACTAGACAACTTTGGACTTCAACCCTATCAACTTTGACTTAGCAACTTCTGGCTTCAGTAACAGCTTCGACTTGGCACCTTCTGACATCAGTAGCAGCTTCAACCTTAACTAGGAGACTTCAATCTCCTAAACCAGCCCACACGAGAGAGAGAGAGAGAGAGAGAGAGAGAGAGAGAGACCAAAATTTTGATTTTCTTCTTCCCTTCCTCCTTGACCAAACTTGCACTCCTTTTAGCCCCTTCCTTCAACTTCACACTTCTTCCCAGCTTCTAGCTTCCAATACCGAACTATGCTTGAGAGAGTGAGATACCTAAATGAAGTTGAAATGCCTTGTATCTATAGCCTTCCAATGAGGTTGAATGCCTTCCTTGAGGCCGACTTGGTGTGGAGGTTGCATAATTCATTTTTGACTCGAAAATAATTCTTTTACATCGTTCGAAAGCTCAAGAAGGGTCTCATAAAATATACAATGAATCTAATGACTCTGTATTAATCCTAGGAGTCTGTAATGGAGACTTTGACTAATAAAATGATGACCCAAGAATGAAAATCATGCTTTAATAAGTCATTTTAACAATAATAAAAATTCTTTTCACAAACACATTTTATGAAGACCGAACCTAGTTACATTTTTAAAACTCCCTCTTAACTAGGGAGGTATTCATATGGAATATCTCAAACTATATGAACTATGAAGAGTATAGGCATCGCAATGCCATGGACTAGATTCCTAACCAAGGCAATCTATCCATGGTCTCTCAATAGTTTAGGCATCGCAATGCCACAGACTATATTCTTGACCAGGGAAATCTATCCAAGTGGGAATAAGATGGACTAAAGCTTTCATCCTCTTTAGGTACCATCAAGCTTACTTAATAACCATCAACCTAGGGATCTAGTTGTGTATTCAAGGTTAGAGATCTATGGCCAATGACACCCTCCCTACTTAGGGAACTAGACATCAACACATAATGTTGGCCAGATGTCCTCCCAGGCAATGTTTCACACACAAAGCCTCAACTTCCCATTTATTTCAATCGGTAACAAATTCTCGCCGATCAAACAGATTGGCACCAAATCTCTCCCAATCAAACTGATCGACAGCTATAGGCATGTAAAACATGCTATCAAACTTCCGAGAGATTTACTTGTACAAACACAACCCCAATCAGTAACAAACTTTCAAATGTACATAAATAGATACAACCTCTGGGTTTTTCCAAACAACTTGATGTTGCTTCTCAAATTTTCATAGGAGGACTTAGAGCTTTCCCAGTGAATCTTGACAGAAGATTCCTCAACCATACAACTTCCTTTCCTACTTCTCATGCAACAATATATTCTACAAACTGGTCTGACTTTTCTTATCTTAGTAGCCCTTCAAAATACATTCTCCAATTTTCTTCTCTCACTCATGGCCTTTACTAAAACTTATGGTTGTTAGTCATGTTCAAGTGCATGACACATGAAGTAGATAACCATATCCATCACTCCCACTTAACTAGAGAGGATCTAATCATTTCTATATGAGGAAGATACCCAAGCTCCCTAGGAAGATTCCTTTCATTCAAGCTCCCTCTTAAATTAGGGGGCTCAACTTCTTTTCTACAACATCGGAGAATCTTTCATGCCTTCCATCCTTCTCATATGAGTTCATGACCATCATTATCCACATCATGCTTATCAAATCAACTTTACTTTATGAACATATTCACCATTTTGATGATTATGTACATGCACAACTTAGATAGCAAGTACAACCAAATCTATAGAAGCATGAAGTTAACCATATCAAAATCACGAAAGCATTCAACTTTAAATATCAGATACCCAAACTTAATTAAATGAGAGATACATACTCTTCAACTGCTTACTAGGGTTTTTTCATAAACCCTAGACTACTTCATCAAGACTTTAAACATTTCCTAACAACTTTCATTACATTTAGGGTTTCAATGTTTCTTTCAGAGATATGACATACCCTACTACATCATATTGAAAACCCTAGAAACAATTTAGATAAATATAGATCTACAATGAATCTAACAACTTTCAAAATTCATATGTTAGACTTTCTACTAGGACTTCATACAAACCCTAGATTTCATAAATGAGATTCAACAATCAAAACCAATCACAACTAAATCAACAACATGACTAGCATCCACTAGGGTTTGTTGTAAACCCTAGATTTTATTAAACAATCAAACATCAATCACAACTAAAACTCAGATTCCAACAATCTTACACAAATCTCGAATTATCACATTGTCATCATATATCAAATATTTGGACCTCTTCTAATGTTTAATTATAAAATCCTAGAATTCACAAATATTATCATCCTAGAGAAACAAACTTCGACTAGGGCTTAGTTCCAAACCCTAGGACTCATGACCATCAACAATTAGGTCAACTTATACATCTAGGATTCCATCATGCACGAGCATCTGATAACATGTATTAGTCAAACCCAACTACACAAATATCGATAAGAGTTAAACATATAACAAACTTGATCATACTAGGGTTTGATCAAACAAACACACACATGACAAGGATTTCATCATACTAGGGTTTGTTCATACTAGGGTTTGATCCTACCAAACCCTAATGATCTAGGGTTTCAATGCTAAACATAGCAAACCCTAAATTACCAATACTCCAAAGGTTCGAGATTTTATACATTATCATTCAACCCTAACAAGTTAGAGTTTCCAAAACCATACCAAAACCCCAAGATGTTTCTGGGAAAATTAGTGTCTTTTCAAACAACTAACCCTCTAGGTTTGGAAACTACCCTAGAAACAACAGTTTAAAGCAATTCAATGATTTTTCCTATGTGTAATAGATAAGAGAAAGATAGTAGAAACCATCATGGAACTTTCGCTTGATCCCTTGCCTGATCTCTCACTCCTTTGGCAGATCCAATAACTCCTCCCCGTACTTAACACACTTGGAGAGTACCTGCAAAAATACAGCAACAAAGAACCGTCAAAGTATCGTGATCTATTACAACATAAACATTACAGAATCAAATATATAATGAACAAATGGTAGCATTCACAATTGCACAATCATATGGGAGAAAACTTGAAGAGATTTATTAATAGAAAGGAGAATTACAACCCAGTTGTCTGATCCAGCGCCATCCTCCCAGCTTCAATCCTTCTTCACCTCATGAAATAGCAAGATCACACCAACAAGGATACAATGCTCTCTCCTCATTTTCAAACTATCAGTACTTACTTGCAATTCACAACATTTCAACCTCTTGATCTCTTGGATTGGAGATCCATTTATAGCTATTTGCAAGGGTGTGAGTTATCCATGGGGTTTGATTAGTGTCATTCCACTTGTTACAATTGGTTCCACAAGAGAGGGGAATTGGAGATGGTTTCCTAATTCCCTTGGTCATCCTTGGGTGAATTCAAAGAGGCAAGTGGCACAGGAGAAGTTTCTAGAAGATTCCATGAGCAACCAACTAACAAACTGTCCTTGAAATTGGTCTATCCTTGCCCATCGCACCCTATAGAAGGCCTAAACAGTATGCATCACACCTTGACAGTGTACCAGTTAGTATGCATCACAATTTATCAGTGGAGCAGTCAGTATGGTCCAATTTAGGCTCTTTCTGGACGATTTCTAAGATGGAACTTTTGGGGAATGATGTATTCAGATGACTAAGTTTCTTTAGGATATGAAACAAATCTTTTAGGGGTTGATGAGCCCTAATACATCGACATATAAGTTTGGGGTTGATGTGCCCAAATATGTCTATAACACAAGGATGACTTCATCAAAACATTAGACGTTTTCTTTTGACTTCAACAATAACCCTAAGTAGGCTAGATTTTCACACATAATCAATGGCATACCCTTAAGTTAATGTTTTCCACAAAGAACCTTTCTAGGGTTTCACAAGAGTAATAAAATATCTGAGGATGGTGGATTTATCTAATGATAAAACACCCAAACAAGAGTCTTTAAGATTCAAGAAATCTAGACAAAATGATGTTATTAATAGTTTATCAAGAATAAGTATGAAGAGAGCAAAGACTTATAGTTTAAGACATACCTTTGTTTCTTAACAACCTTGTAATTCCAATGCTTTGTCTTGTGAAGCCTTATTCCATGTTCCTTGAGTATTCAAAAAGTCTTTTCTAAACAAAAATATGCCTAGAAATGTTATTAGTATTTAATATGAACAAACTTAGATAAGTAAGAGAAACCAAATATAAAAGACAATACATGGAGTAAGATACTTACCTTTGGTAGTTGGTAAGGGCTCCTTCCAATCTTGAGGGATAGTAGAAAGATATGCAAGGGATAGAGTCTCTAAGAGTTCCTAGAAAATAAGTTTTTGACTTTGAGTCCTTCCATCATGTTCTCCTTTGGTGAAACTTCTTTGGAAAAGTTTGCTTGATCCCTATCCCTTCTTTCTTAGCCCTTTAGACTTCTTGATTTCTTTGTATACTTCTTCACTTTTCCTTTTACTAGATCCAAGACTTTATTCTTTTCGAGGATGAGATTATCCTCTTCTTCCAAGCATTGTAATTGAATGATTCTTCTAATTTGTTTTCATTCTTTATTGTGTTAGACATAGTAAGCTTCTTTCCTTATAAGGTCTCCTTATATGATTCTTTAATCAATTTCTCGAGGTTTCTTAGATTATTTTCAATGGATTATTAAATTGTCTTTTTCCTCCTTTTTCATCTTAGCTCCATTGTCCATCTTTAATGATGTTGATCCCAAGCCACTAATAGATTTTGTTATCTACCAATTCCATTGTATGAGAAGATGATTCCTTTCATAAAGTGTGAGGTTGTTTACTCTTTCTTTTCATATTCCTAGATGCTTCACTATCAATAATCCATGCACTATTATTATTAAGTGAACATGTAAGTGTAGCCAAGAAAACCTGACTTGTTTGAATAAGTAGTAGAAGATTATTTTGATACAACTTCCTGTAGTATTGAATCCCATTCTTATCATAGAGGGAGTAATTACTTCCTTCAAGCCAATGATGTGATATTCAATTGTCTTTGACCTTAGCACTGATACCATGTTGAGAAATCAATGCTTGTAGGATAAGGGTTAGATTTCTCTTTCTTGATAATTACTTGTGAATCATGTTGCCTTCTTTTACTTATTTTTTATATTATCTTTCATCAAGCAATTACCAAATTATGTGTGCATGAAGATCAAAAAAACACAAGACACAAGATATAGGCACTTTGTCAAGGAAAACCCTATCTAGGGGAGAACCCAGTGAAAATATCTTCCTTCAATAGTTTTCCTTGAGACTCTTCAACCTAGACAAAGACCTCCTCCACACTAAGCCAACCTATCCTTCTTCGATCAACCTTTGACCTAGTAGCAGCAGCACTTCGGCCCTAGAAACTTTGACTTGGTAGCTTCCGACATTAGCAACAACTTCGACTTGACAACTTCGAACTTCGACCCTAGCAACTTTAACTTGGAAGCTTCTGGTATCAATAGCAGCTTCGACTTGGTAGCTTTTGGCATCAGTAGCAACTTGGACCTTGACTAGGAGACTTCAATATCCTAAACCAACCCACACGAGAGAGAGAGAGAGAGCAAAATTTCGATATAGCCTTCCAATGAGGTCGAATTTCCTTCCTCGAGGCCGATTTGATCTTCTTGAGGCCAACTTGGTGTGGAGGTTACATAATTCATTTTTGACTCAAAAATAGTTCTTTTTACATTGTTTGAAAGCCCAAGAAGGGTATCATAAAATATACAATGACTCTAATGACTCTTTATTAATCCTAGGAGTCCACGATGGGGAATTTGACTAATAAAATGATGACCCAAGCATGAAACTCATGCTTTAATAATTCATTATAACTGTAATAAAAATTCTTTTGACAAATACATTTTATGAAGACCGAACCTAGTTATATTTTTCAACAGTTTCGACCATTCTCGTACCACTTGAAGATTGTTACAACTTCTCTTGTAAGATGCCATAGAAGACATTGGAATGCCATAGTATTATTCCCTCCTTTAAATTCATCTTACTTTCATGAAGCATACTTTCATGTATTTGTTGACATGGTCATTGAAAAGTATTATTTCATTACAATGCTAGAGGTAGAGTACAAGCCTTACAAACAATACCATTGATCTTGACATATTTTCTTGGACTAATATTGGTAGTTTGACATAAAGGGAACGTCCTTGATTCAGATCTGGTTAAATTTGAAATATACATAGCAAGAAACATAATCAAAAGTGTTGCTCATGCCTTGTATATGTTGTTTGGTTGAGACATGTTACTAGGGCTTGCCAGAACAAAGTTAAAGTCACTCCAAAGGAGGGAATTGACAATTCCCTCCAATATTCAAATCAAAAGATAAGTACTTTATCCTTCTTCATTGATTATTATTTCTTTATTATTATTTAGCCTCTTGTCTTTGTATATTTTGCTTGGTTATAATTGTTTCTTCCATAACCTCCTAGTGAGGATTGCAAGTACATCGTAAAGGCTACCAAGGCTTTGGCAGTAGATGAAAACATTGGGAAGAACAAAGCAAAGCTTGTGACAAAAATATTCTCTTAGAGTGATTTGTGTTCAAGAGGGAGAAATTGTACTAACATCTAGAACTATACCTCATGACCAGAAGAGGTCCTAGTTCAAAGGGAGCAAGCAAACCAACAATTTTTAAGGATGTCGTGATGGAGAAAATCGTGTCGAAAATAAGTCAGTGGTGACTCCCAAGTGGATCTACAAGATGAAGTATGTAGTAGATGGAAACAAAGAGAAGTACAAAGCAATATTCGTGAGGATTCTTCCATAAGGAGGGACAGGACTATGAGGAGACATTTGCTCCAATTATCATGTACACTTATGTTAGAACTATTATTGTTGTCACTTCTATTATGGGTTGAACATTACATCAGGTGGATGTGGAGACCACTTTCCTCAATGGAGTAATTGATGAAGAAGAAGTGTACATAGAGCTACCTCGGGGCTTTGAGGTACATGAGAGGGAATCTCATGTATGCATATTGAAGAAATCTTTGTACGGACCTTGGACATGGTATTTTTGGATTCATGAATATTTGATGAGTCTTGGTTGATCTTATTATTATATGACTTGATTTTGATGAGAGCATAGGGACTCACGTGAAAGAGGGAGCAACATTAGCTTAAGGATTTTCTTTTGTGATAGAGGGAATAACAAATCCCTGTTTCAATGTCAGAGGGAGTTGACCTCTGAAGGATCTTGGTTGGATACATCACTTCTTGGGACTATAAGTGTGGCAAAATTTGTGTGAGATCTTCCTTGATCAAAGGAAGAATATTATTACGATCCTTCAGATATTTGCGATGATAGATAGCTAGTCCATGGTCACTCCTATGGTAACTAATTTCAAGAAGTTGAATGGTAGAGGGAGGAGCCAAGATTACCACAACAAGATTTGTTTTAGTGTCAAAGGGAGAAACTAGTTAGGGTGACTGGAAAATAACTGTCATACATGTGTTTAAGTACTAAAATGGTATAGTTGGATATGGATTGATATATATCTCAATGAAGTACAACTGTAGGGATACACATATTCAAATTGGACATAGAGTGTTGAAGACATGACGAGCACATTCCGATGATGATTCGGTTTGGATTGTGTTATGATATTATAAATGGGCAAGAAGCAGCCATCTGCCGCACTCAAGACTGCAAAGGACGAGTATATTGCAACGAGTTTGGCAAGTTGTGAAGCAATGTGGCTTCAAAAGCAACTCGTTGGATTTATTGATAAGGTGCAGGAGAGGATCGTGATGATAGGTCGAAGGACATCGAGATCATGGTACCACCACATCTGGGACATGGTATAGAAAGGGGTAGTGAGACTCCTATGCATTTTTGCAGACAAGTAGGTTGTTAACATTCTCACAAAGCCTCTATCCCAAGATGAAGTTTGTATACTTGAGAGACAAGCTTGGAGTGGTTGAGGATGTTTCCCTTGCTTAAATGGAGTGTTGATTTTGTAGCATTAAGGGGAAAATATTCTCCCTAAGTCAAGGGTATTGACCATTAACCATGAGCCATGTAATGTGGCTAGGGAGATTGGATGAAATAACATCAAGGCCCAGAGTGCTCCCCCGTCAGGGGTTACCTGACCATATTTCCAAGGGTCACTTGGCTATTGGGTGGAGTGAGTGCCTTATAGCATTAGACAAGTGTTTTTCCACTCAATATCATGTGACATCATGTGGGAATGGTAAATGGGCCCAGGGTTTCATAGTAGGTCACATGTGATGACTAAGTTCCACGTGACGACTTGGATAATTGGTGACCCAACACTAGTCTTGACCCTAGAAGGCCAAAAGGTATTTGGCTAGTGGGACCCCAGAAAGCCTTTGGATATTGGGTGACTAGATTCATTTTCGCAAAGGGTATGTGTCTAGTGGGTGACTAGATCCCTTCGCATGACACTGATGCAGGATGCTTTCCACATCATTCTAGTATAGAACATGAAGTGGATGGATACATCAACATAGATAGTGCATTCAACCTTTTATTGGGATGGATAAATTTTTCAATAAGAGATTGTCTAAAGAAGTCAAAGATAATACCTCCCTAGCTAAGAGAAAATGTTGAAATTTGACTGTTGCAGTCGATATTCTTCAATTATAATAGTCCACAAAATTAAAAGAAAATGAAAATATAAAATTGAATTCAAGTCAACTCCAAAAGAGGGAAAATTAATTTTTTGAAAATCAAAATTTTGCCTCCAAAAGTTCAAGTTGGCCAGCCCTAAAGACACATCAATTCATGCTCATTCATCCAATATATATTACCTTTCGTCCTCTTCACTTTGAGCCAAATCGGATCACTAAATCATCTGATTTTCTTTTCATCCATATGAAGGAGAATTAATTAAGAAATGATTGGAAGTAATTATCAGATAAGAAGGTCATGAAAAAACAACAATGAAGAGTATTAAGTTATGAACTAATCACAATTTGTGGATGATACCCTTTTTTTGGGTCGTGCCTCTATTATCATATGTGAGAGATTTAAGAAAGACTTAGATATATTCATAAGAGCTGCAAGTGGGACGATTGACAATCATAAAAGTCATTTCTTTCATTGGAATTTTAGTCCTTTCCTCCTTTAATCTATTTGTTAAATTTTATTATTTGTTGTCAAGAATCATGGACTTGTTCAAATACTTGGGAATGCCTATTTCCATAGGAAATCCATTGGCATAGAATTGGCACAATGTCATTGTTGAATCAAATATGAATTTTAGAAATGGACATCTCAAAGATTAAACCTCGTTGGTTGAATGGTATTAATATAATCAATGCTCGTTGCTCTTCCAATTTTCTAGGGTTCAATCATGTTAGCTCCAATGGGAATAATGCAACAAGTTTCTCAGGAATTTTTTGTGGCAAGGGGGCTTTGATAAATTGAGAAATAGTAAGAGTTCTAAAGGATCAAGGAGGCTTGGGGATCGAAGATCCCTAATTTATGAATATAGCTCTTGGAGCCAAAATCATCTAGAGGATGATTTCAGGTAAGCTATGGTGGTGGAAGAAAGTTCTTTTCAAGAAATGGTTTTATGGATATCATAAACGATGTGTAGATGGTCCATTGGAAAATTGCAAAGAATCACATATCCAGAACTTTTTAAAATTTGTATTTCCCATAATTCAATCCAAGATTTCCTAGACAATGGGGCATAGAATATCTAGTGAATGGGTGAATTGTTAAGGCATTCCTTATGTGAATGTCACCAGTTCAAAACCTTGTGGATAGTCCCCCCATCTAGATATACAAAAGAAATCCAATATTACCTGGTCAATGTGGCATAGAATAGTGAGTGAATGGGTTGACTTTAGGGAATTCCTTATGTGAAGGTCACCAGTTCAAAACCTATGGGGTAGTCCCACCCATCTAGTTATACAAAAAAAAATCCAAGATTATCTCAATCCCAAGTAATAGTAAGTCAATTACAATTTGGAAGGATGGTATCATGGAAAATAAATCATTGAAATAAAAACATGAATTTCTCCCTTAGAAAAATTGTATGGATAGCGAGAACTTCTCAACAATTTTCGATATTTCATTATGGTCAATAGGTTGTGGGCACTAGATAGGATAGTAAATAGGTTCACCTCTTCTTCATTTAGCACCATTTTTTCATTCTCTCTTTTTTTCTCTTACAATATGTGCACCATGGAATCTATCCACTCATGATCACATGGGATGAGGGGGATTTGAGTATAATGTCAAAGATGGTTTAGCTACATAAAATTCAATATATTCTCTTTCTTCAATGTTTGACTATTTGGAATTAGGTTTGACATCCAAATGGTCTTCTCAAAATCAATATTGTTATCCCCTCTCACCTAGGGTTAATTAGAGGAGAAATTTTCTTCGATGGTCCACATTATAGAACATGATCCTTGTAATGATGACCAACATTCTCCCCATACAACACCTCTTAGACACCTCTTATATATCATGTTCAATGTGCTACCCTGATCAACTCGCTTATTTGATGATGGTAACATAACACTCATGAGGTACTTTAGCCAATATTGCATATGCAATGTTTATAATTAATGTATTTGGCATTTAAGGATCATCGATTGAAGTAAGATAATGAATCATGATGCTTGGAAGTTATGATTGTTGCCTCGTTTCACCTTGGTGGCCATCATATGTATCCTAGTTGGATTGTCACTCTTAAGGAAAGGGGTTATAAATAAGAAGCCTTGATAAGGGTAACATACATGTGTTATTCCATACTTAACACATTTCATCTATTTGGTTTCCATTGTCCTATCTTTTTTGTTGGTTGTTAGATGTATCCTAAAAAAGTTTGTACCACATACTTTTATGGGAAGAAGGGTCTAGGATGCACTCAAGGTTGATGCAACTATAACAAAAATAGAAAGAGCATGTTATGATTTAGAAAATGCAAAAGAAAAAGTAAAAATGATATTCATAAAAAAGTTAAAAACCAAGAAAGCTTGATCTCTACCCCCTCCATGTGAAGCCATCACCCTAAGTCCTAATGCAATGAGTGCATATCTAAAATGGGAGTTAATTGAATTATTTGAACCCCTAACATAATGAAATGCATAAATCTAGAAAAGGTCTTGCAAAACAAACAATTGCTATAAGAAAATGGGTGAAAATAAATAATGTCGAGGAATGGGAAACTTGATGCACTCCCTCTACAAAGGTGCTCACGAAGATGACCATTACATGTGGCCTTGCATGTCAAAGACATCATTCCCATGAAGTGAACCCTACCTCATATGATTATAATCTACACTTACACCTTGATGGGTTTCTTAGTAAGTACCCCTTTACTTGGGTAGTGGCACACCTAATAGGGTTCTATGATGTTCCTCCCATACCTAAAATTGGAAAATTACATAAATTCATAGGCTAGTGTGAAGTTTGAAGAAGATACCTAATGTGATCTATTTATGTGGCTTTTACATTAATTATGACTCACTGTTTATGTTACACTCACTCTTCTATGCATGTTGGTTGGTTTCACTTGATTCTCTAAGCCCATGCTTGATGATTGTTATCTCTCAAAACTTTACCCAATTGTGAAAGGAAAATCCAGAGGTAACATTGAACCAGTATTGGAGAGCGGAAGCTAGCCCTTCCAACCCAGAGAGGGATCTCTTTTGACCTTGGTCACTACAACAATTAGGTTTTCAATTAGTACAATGGCTAGGTTTTTTGTCAAATCATAACTGTAGGGGTTTGGTTGGATTGAACATAGTATAAACCATTGGGTATTGAGTCGGCTGAAATATCAATCAGAAGTCTTCAAGATTGGTTTTCTGAGACATTACTTTCTAAAGGAAAGATATATAATATTCCACTTGTTGTCGCTAAATCTTGCACCATGCAGCACAAGTGTAGCATGAGGCAAGTAAAGCTCCCTAGATACATCCTTTGATTTGATTGTAGACCAGTGCCAAGGAAATCTTAAATCGAGGAGTGCTTGTAAGGTTATATGTGAGGGGTTGCAACACTCCAATTGTCACGAAAAAGGTATGAGGGGGTTTGGTTCATACCTCCAAAGGTATGAGTTATGTACTTCAGGTATTCCCTCACACACACGGTTTCCAGAAGTATCACATAGAATAGCAGAGGTTGATTACTTCAAAGGGGATTATAGCTTAATGGGATTTTTTGGGTAAATGATAGAGGATGATGAGGAAGATTGACTCATAATAGGGAGCTTACAACATCAAGAAACCTATGCATAACACATAGAGCTTGCATCTCTAAGAATTCCAATACTTATCTGAGTCAGAAGCAAATATAATGGGAAGAATAGAGGTTGGGTGATGTGATTCATGAAGAGCAGTTGCTAAAGATATTATTTCAATAATCCAGATAGGCACTAGCATTAACAATGTTGATACAAATGGATCTGTGAGGAACTACAGGCACATGCATAAAATATTGACACCAGCAAATCTGTCAAGAGGTCTTGAGACATTTCTAACATTAGTAATCACATGAATTCATAGAAGAATATAAACAGAATGGAGTTAATAGGAGGATAACATATTGTAATACTTAGAAGGAGGAATCATCACCATTTCTTTGCTATGTATGAAAGATCTGCCTGTGTGAAGTAACACGGTCTAAAATATGAGTCATGTACTTACATATTTATGAGCCAAAAATGGTATCATAGAGTCCAGTATTTATGAGCCAAAAATGGTATCACAGAGTCCAGCCCTCGCAGGTGAGAAATTTCGGAACCAGAAACCTTGTATTATGTTTCATCCCCTTATTTGTAAGAAGAGGGGGAGAGCTTTGAATTACAATTAAAATGTATGAGCCTGAGCCCCCAACTATCATGCTACCACCTACCTAAGATTACAACAGAGATTGAATCCCTTTCTTGGAAAAACACATAAATAAATGCTCAGGTAAAGAAAGTCGAGAGAGGGAGGAGGAGGTGTCCCCTTACTATTTGAGTAGAGGCCTTGGATAGATCCATGTCCCTACTATTTTCCTGCTCTTTTCAGCTGTTTGAGGTGGTTCACAGCTGCTCGGTCAGTTTCTGTCAATTTTGCCTTCACTGCCTGAGTGACCTGTTCAATGGAGTAGGGAGCGAAGTGGGAAAGGCATGTGCCCAAGTGGTCCTTTGTTGCATGACAAAGTAGAGCACCATGTCGTGCCATTAAAAATTTCTTGAATCCTCCCCATACTGATCTGCAGCCACGCCAGGTCTTATTTAATATCACCATTGCTGACCCATCCACCCATTTAAATCTTTGTGCAATGCTATCAGTGTACCATGTCACGAGCCTCTAAATTAGTTAAAACAGGAAAAATAAGTGGCACTTTTGAATTCCCCCCTTAGCCCCCTTATTACACCCCCTTTTTGTGGCTTTCCTCATATGACCAGGGGCAGAGACTGGGTGTTGAGCCCTTAGGCACTAAGGTTTCCAGTCATGTGTCTTGGCGACCTTTTCCTTTGTATTTCCTTTTTCCCACATATCGGCACTTTAACCTGATTTTTCCCTTTTCCATCGGAGCGAGCCCATAGTCTGGACGCAAGGTCTTTATAAATCGAACTGTAAACTCTTATCGCACCCAAGAGAAATCATGCATATCACAATCAGTGATGCACTGTTGTCTTAAGCCTTTCCCTTCAGTCGCTTGCGATTGCCGATAATCCGGATGCGAGGCCCCTTTAGACCATGCCTTAATCTTTTATCGCACCTGGGGGGAGTTCTCGCATATCGCAATTGGGGCCTCTCTATGGCATATCGCAATCGGGGCCTCTCTATGGCCTTAGCTCTTTACCCCGTGACACTTGTGATCACTAATTACCGATAACCTACTGACATCATCAACGCTACATGTCACCCTATGGGTGGTGCCACGTGGCACCCAGAAAAAACCCCATAGGACCCCTAAAAATGCTAAAAATGAGTGACACGTGTCCACCTATGATGTCATCTTTTGTACTTGCCACATCATCACTGACATCAGATGCGATGTCAGCTCAACAAACCAATAATAGGCTGCCACGTGGTCTCCTAGAGGAGAGAAAGAAAAGGACCTGCCTGGCCCTGTTTTGTCATGCCTTTCCTGGTCATCCTTCATCGTCCCTCCCCCGACGAAACAGTGAGAAATCGCAAATCGCAATCGGCTGATGGAACCATCGATATCTCTTAAGTGGGAGCCCTTTTCCTTCACCAATGTGTGATATTTCTTGTGGCTCGACATGTGTACCCCGTGGAGGAGAGAGATAAAGGCCTGCATGACCCTGTTTTGTATGCATTTCATGTGTTATTCCTTTATCGTCCCTCCTTGACGATTACAACGATAAATCACGATCAGCCTTCGAATCCGTCGATAAGCCTAAAGAGTGAGACTTGGACCCCGTTGATCCGCTGATATGCAATTGTGATGAACTGTCCCGAGCCTTGGTTGCAGTTTTTCTTCAACCCTTAGCCATTTTTTCTCGTTTTCTGGGCTTTCCAAAGGGATTGTTTAATAAGCTCTAACTTTTGCTCCGAAAGTCCATTTTAAGACTTCTATATACCATCAGAAAGATCTTTTCCGAGCACTAGGCAATGGAGAGGGTCTGATCTAGCTTTGGTAGCTTCTTTGGCTCATAATTTGGCCCCAAACATAACTGTTATTTGGCTTTTGAAGAAACTGGTGACTGAAAAAACAATGAATGACAACACCACTAGACACAAAATTGTTGCAATATGGTGATTAGATGAAATAACATTTCAATTAAAACATAACACTATCAATAGTGAATTATGTAATAATATCAGAAAGACATGGAGAAATATTCGAATGCAATAGAGTATAGCATCACAAGATGAATTCCAATTCCATATACGTTCATTCGGATGCTAAGTAAAGAAAATATGAAATGTTGGGCAAGAAACCCATACACTAAGACACAGTCTGTGAAAACATCATAACATGAATCTTTAGAGTAATGCGTCAAGTACTTCTGCTTGAATTTCTTTGATTAATATCAAATAAAAATATACACAATATCAATCTCTAGCTTTCAAAACCCAACCCTTACATCCTTGAAAATAATAATTTAAATAATCAAAACAATCATCAAGTTGTTGCTAACTTCTAGCTAACAAATCTTGTCACTAAACTTAAAAATAAATGAAATCTAGAAAATAATTGCAAAATAGTTTTGTTGTTGGAGTAAATTTTGGAACAATTGTAGCTTCAAGTTGTTGAAATTTCTAGAATTGACTCCTTTAAATCTATAGCTTGCTTGATGTGTGCTTGGATATGCTCAAATTCTGCCTCCAAATGTGAGATTGTTTACCAAATTGTTGATTTTATGCCTATTGTTTTGATGTCAAGTGTCCTCAAAATGCTGAAAGAAATCCCCACTGAATATTGGAGTTGTCACATGAAAATCTAATTCTGTTTCTCAGCTACTGCACTCTAAATATGGAAATAATCCTCTGCTTGTCTAGAAATCTGGAATCTTATTGCCACATATATATATATATAGATAGATATATATATATATATATATATATATATATATATATATATATATATATATATATATATATATATATATATATATATATATATATATATATATATATATATATTGTTATCCTTTTCCAACTGATTCTTTGCTTAGAAAACTGGAAAAAGCTCTTGCTTAGAATACTTGTTTTGCTCCTTGAAATCTGGATAACTAGGTTATCTTCCTTCTAATTCAAATCCATCAAATGCCTCTCTCAAAGAACCCATACAATTGGTCTGTTTGGATTTTGCCACTATAAACCCTACCAAATGAATAAAAAAATGATGTGCATATAAATTCTATCTTCTTCCTTGGTGTGTCATCTCCAATTGTATTTAAAATTGCAACAATTTTCTCTACAATCATTTCCATCACTTAGTGAGCCATCTTCTTGAGATTGGGTGAATTTTTTGTTCAAAACATTATGGATCTTTGAAACCCTTGAAAACAATCACCAACAATTAGTTGCACAACCTCAATTGATTTTCCAAATCACACTAGCTAGGGTTGATAATTTGTGCATTTTGTCTTTGTCATTAGATTTTTAAATATAAAAACAAACTTGACTCAACTTTGATATAAGATAGTCTTCAAATATGATTGGCGTTCCAATAATTTCAGCCTATGAAAACCATACTTGATACTTATTAGATTTTTAAATATAAAAACAAGCTTGTCTCAACTTTGATATAAGATAGTCTTCAAATCTGATTGGTGTTCCAATAATTTCAGCGTTTGAAAGCCATACTTGACACTTAGTGCACCTTGGCGTTTGATATGGAAGTTGAACGTTGCCTTTGGTAACGTTTGGTTTTCCACTTGGTTGTTTACATTTATCTTTGGGCACTTGTCAATATTGGATACTTAAATGCTAGGTGTTCAAAATTTGAAATTCTAGGTTGATACTCCTTGGTGCTTCATGAGATCACCCATAGCGATGATATAAAGAGATACTAGGTAATCTATAGAGACCCAAAGAAATAAAACAAGAATGCTAGTGTAAGCACTCCAAATTCCCAAAACCAACCAAATTTTGACACCTCGCTGTTGAATATTCAACTCGGGAGTGCATTTGAAATTAAACACGTGTCTGCTTCTATGCCCAAGTTTGTTAAAAATTGTTGATTGGATTCAATGCTGGATGATTTACATCTGAATCCTTGTTTGCGTTTATTTTGAGAGACCTTTGATCACTTGTGTGCATGCGGCGCTTCAATGTGTTACTGGATATCCCACAATTTGAATTTACTTCCACCATCTTCATCAAAACCATATAATAACATTCCTAGGTCAATCTATTTCTCAGGTAGTTTTGTTTGCTATTATGCCCTTGGCATCTTCAACGAGTATATGGTGGCATTGTTTTTCAGACGAAAAAAACAGAACCTTCATTCCAACTAGAGAAAGTTTTACAATGTCATGAGGGAATCTGTGTCAGAAAAAAATAGAGAAGCCAAAGTACGTATGTAATCCAATTACAACAGGATTTAAAATATCAAAGCATTATTTGTACATGAACCTACACTCCCTTCCATTAGCGCCTTGTGAATCAAGCTTTATGTTGTGTTGGCTCATGTGACTTCGAAATTTGGCATGAAACATAAGACTTGCAAATTAACTTTTTACAAAAAATTATAAAAACTCTGCATATTAACCTTAGCTAGACCGAGAGCATATAGAGCCTTTAAAACCAAAAATTTTGCCCTAAGGTGCAACTTTTACAAAAAAACATTCGCTACTTACTGATTCGTCGATGCTTTTTACTTATATCGTTACGATAAGTGCTACCAAATTAAAAGACAACGATAACTAAAGTGGCAGAATGGTGTTGTTTTAGGACCGGACTGAAATGTAAAATTTAGGAGAACTGATTTCAAAGAAATCTTGCATGTGATAACAATGAAGATGCTTACATAGACATAGTCCTTTGGAAGACATGTTGAGGCTTCTCCCACACTTCATGGATGATGTTACACACCATTTGAAGGGCATTGGATTTGATGATAACATGATAACTTGATGGGACGCCCTAGCCATAATGATGGACATTGTAGCCTTGATGATGAGCATTGGGCTATGTGATGACTTGGGACTTATTTTGATACACTCTATCACTCACTGAGACCATAGGAATTGCACCTTGGAGCTTGGACGTTCCCCCTATGAGCTTAACGTGGCACTTGGAGGGAGATTGGAGCTTCTTGATGGCATCACACCCTTTTAATGATGTTGAGCCTTGGCATGATGATGTTGCAATTAATGAGGATGATAGGGCCTTTTTGGACAGGTTATGGAGCCATCTACCTTGATGATGTTTCTTGAGTATATTGCACCTTTATGATCATGTGACACTCATTTGAGCCAACCTAGTATGATTTACTAATATTGTGGCACTACTTAGTGATAAGACATAACTCTTGAATGATACCTTACACAGTTTGGGGAGAGACTTTTCTTTTGGAGCATTTCCATCTCCTATTTTGGAGATGATTTCACCCTTTATTAAGCACTTATGGAACATCCCTCACATTAACCTTGTTTTTGTAATGTTGAAATTGTGACTATGTAATGCCAACATGGAGGCCATGGTTGGCTGAGACATTATGTGTAAACAACAAATAAACTAAATGTGAATTTTTAACTTGGTGGCCTGAACGAAACAACACACAAATAAAATGTTCCCTCTTTTGTGTCCTTGTTGGCTTTTTGTTGCACACTTGTTGATTTCTTATGATGTGCCTGCTTCATTCCTATCAGGTAGACCCATACTAACAACTTTTAACCTCTTTAACATTTCCTTGACCAACCAACAACCTATGCTAACAAACATTAAAGCTTTTAGAGTGGGCAACACAGGTGGAGGGCAATGCCATCCCTATCTATTCCTCTTGGATTGAGACAAAGGGAATAGAAGCCCAGGAAGACAAAGTGGAGAAGTAGAGATGATGCCATCGCCTAAAGAGCAAGGATGTGGCATAACATACCAAACCACCACTTGACATATGAAAGCATGGTATTGGACGTAAGGGAATATATAACACAGAAAAATAAAGAGTCTACAATGGAGGATCATAGAAGAAGAGGGGGCGTTGAGCCATTAGCAATAAGGAGGAAGGAATTTCGTGTTTAATGATGGAAAAAGACACTCTTTCAGGTAGCCTAGAGTGTTCCTTAAGTAGCAGTGGAGGGAGTTGGTAATAAAGTTAGAGAGAGAAAGAGCAAGGAGCAAAAAGAGACAAACAAAAAGATTAAACTAGACTGGACCTTGGGTTCAAGCCCTTTGAATGAGCTTAGAGGAGTGAGGCAGTCATTTTGGAACTTACTGCTAGAGGCATTAGATAAGTGCCTTGGACACTAGACTCACCTCCTGAGTGTGTGAACCTACCCTTGGTGTTAATCCCTTGAACAAGCATCCCCTCAGACATTGGATCTAACTCAAGGGTGGTCAACTACAATAAATATTGGAATGTAGTTAGCCTATGGTTGGGTGGAGTGTGGAATTCCCTCCATTTTCCAGTTAATCTAACTCAAATAAGCATATGGTTTATGCATATTTAGTTTATGGATTATGACATATGTTATTGATTGATGTATGGTTATGTATGAGTCATGAAAGGTTGCCTAAAATTATTGCATACTAATGGTTGGCAAGTTTTCTTATATGT
Source organism: Pinus tabuliformis (assembly GCA_031772625.1). Classification (NCBI taxonomy): domain Eukaryota; kingdom Viridiplantae; phylum Streptophyta; class Pinopsida; order Pinales; family Pinaceae; genus Pinus; species Pinus tabuliformis. Next base: position 953,623,264 of record CM062814.1, on the reverse strand, counting down.
ACCTATCGTGATATTGAACTGCTTGGACTGTATGATTATTGCCATCTTCATGAAATGCAAGATCACTTACATGATTGTGACTAATTGTACGAAGTTCACTAAGTTAATCTGATATATTACAAGCTCTCAATTTTCTTATATGTTTATGAATTGGGAAGCTCACGACCATACTCATGATTTTGGGTTATCTTACATGTTATAAGTTTAATTTAGATGTTGTGCATTAAATGAGTATCTAGTTAGAGTTGATAGTAAGTCTATGCATCATGTGATGATTCTAAGGGTTTATGCACACTTATACATTGTTGTAACTTATAATTGTAATCAATGGTAACATCTTGAGATTCATTTTTTTAACATGGCACAATACGTCTGAGAGTATTTTCTCAAACTTTGGTCTTGATCTTTAGGAATTTTTGTGTCCAATTTGTGCCCTTTACCTTAGGAAATTTCCCCAAATTCTCCTTGTTTTCCTTGTTATTCACACTGATGCATAAATCTGATGATCCAGGCATTTGGGGTTACAAGGGTCAACACTCCTGTGTGGAGGTCAGATTACCACAAGACCATATTTTCCCTTTTTAGAGTTGATGACATGTGGGGTGGGCCTGACAAGGGGTGTTTATTTTGGATGAGGATCGGATCTCATCCGAACCAGATTTCCTTGTCAAGATGTAATTGCATCTAGGATCCGAGGAATCCGAAGGTGAGCGAGGTCAAGAATATACAAGAAGGCCCAGATACATCTGGTGCCGAATTTAGCTTTGGAGCAGCTGGAGATTCAATATTTTAGGGATCTAGGTGTGGTGAGGGCACACACCTCTTCAGAGGTCTGGATATGCCATGGCCCAAATACCATGTGATGGGCCAGACTTCAATCAAGGTTGAATTACACTCAACAAGCATTGAATCCATGGATCTCAGGAATTTGGTAGTGATGAGGGTGTTGACTTCTATGGGGGACCCGATTGGTGGTGATCCAAATCACATCCAGTGGGTCCCACACCAAATACATTGTGAAAGTGTGGATTCGAAAATCTGGAGGTCCATGAGTGTAGAAGGGTGCATTGCGTTATAACATCGAATCAGCCGAAAACTAGATACAACATGAAATTATGGCATAACACCGAAGGTAAGGACTCGATGGGTCCCACGTTGAGTCCACATGGCAGTAGCAACATGGGGTCCTGACATTGCCTGTCGCCTCCCCCCACTCCCTTTATCCTTCATTAAACGATGAATTCTCGGAGTCGTGATGACAACCTTGGGAAACATGGACATGGGCTTGGTTTTGGCATGGAAATCAAACACCATTAACTTCCCACCACCTGATTGTGAATACTTAACAATAATGGAGTGTCGTGTTGGTCTGGTATGACGTGGGTCTGCAGACCCCACCATAATCAAGAATTGGGCAAAAGTGCATATAACGTGCAATTTTTTTGTTGAACCATAACTCCTGAAGTCATCAACCATGATCATCCCTGGGCATACTTCGACGGATCTGCCCAAGACCAAGGGTGTGGGGAGGGTATTCTTCTACATTTATCAGGCAGTCACTCTTTCTAAATCTGCATGGGGTTGGGTGTTGGCACAAACAATTTCGTTGAGCTCATCTCCCTTTGACACTTATTATAATTTGCATTGGCACAAAACTGTAGACATATTCAGATCTTTGGGGACTCTAAGATCATCATTAATTGGTTCAATTTCACATCTGCATGTCATGTGCATTCTCTCAGGAACATTTTGGATGATGCATTGCATTTAAAATCACAATTTGAACAGATTACTTGTCTCCACATTTACAGGGAGCGCAACCAGGCTGCGGATCAACTTTCCAAGGAGGCAGCGAATCAACCCAGAGGACAATGGTTGATCCAAGAACAGAGGGAGGTAGAGATCTTCCAGTATTATCACAAGCCCTACATAGACCAGATACAGCAAAGGGCGGTTAGGCCCTAATTTCACAATTTTTTATGATCCTAATATATATCAGAAATTTTGCAAAGCAAACATTTTGAATTTTTGTATAAATATTTACTGAACCTGAAGGCATACCCTGAATGGGTAATTATGTACAGACCTATATATTTTGATGGCTATGTACATGCATACATCATATGCTACCAACATTTACAACATGTAATTTTCCATTTATAATAGAAAATTATGATTTTTCCCAGGGGGAAAAAAACGTGTAATTTGTTGAGAAATGGTAATAAGAAATTCTAGTTTAATTTGTCCTTGAATTACACTGAGAATTAAAATCGAATTCTATTCTCATAGAAACTTGTAAATAGTTAATTAAGTTTAATTAACTTAATTAGCTTAGGAATTTCGAGTTGGAAGTCTTTTTGTAGTCATGTATATGTTCTCCCTAAATTTTAGGGGTCCAGTATGAGTTTAAATTGAGCTGTAATTAGATAACTCAGTTTATTGAGTTATGGTCATTTAAATTAGTTCTAACTATTTGTGGATCTAATAGAGGACTAATAGTTAGTTGTTTCACTGGCGCATCCACAAGTGTTACTCTAGTTAACTGAAGGTTCCTTCATGAGAAACTCATGCATGTCAGTTCAGAGAAAGACCCATTGAGATTAGAGTTCAGGGACAATGTACTATTAGTTGTATGATTAACAGAGTTGTAAATATCATGCATGCAATCAGAGAAGGACTGGATTGCGTAGTTTCGGAAGCATGAATTCCCTTTAAATACGGGCTATTCATCCTAGGAATTGCGCAAGGAAATAGGGGGGTTGGTAGGCAGTGGAAATTGGCTAAGTGTTGGCTAATAGCAGGTTTGTGAGGTAGAGAGTCGAGAATACTTGTGCGGAATTGTTCTAGTGAGAACAAGCTTTGTAACTTCACTCATATTTCTGATTTAATGCAATACAGATAGGAGGGGTTTTGAGTTGTGGCTTTCCCCAGGAAAACTTATTGTATTATGTGCCATTGATTTTTCTTCTTGTTGTTCATATTGTTTTCATCAATCTATTGGCTTCCATTGGTTGAAAGTAGAAGTAGATTCTTGTCATGTGCTTTAGTAAATTGCATGAGCTTGTGAATCAAGAATTGGGCCAAAGTGCATATAACATGTAATTTGTTGAGAAATGGCAGAAAGAAATTCCAGTTTAATTTGTCATTGAATTAAACTGAGAATTAAAATCAAATTCTATTCTCATAGCAACTTGTAAATAGTTAAGTTTAATTAGCTTAATTAGTTTAGGAATTTTGAGTTGGAAGTATTTATGTATTCATGTATATGTTCTCCTTAAATTTTATGGGTCTAGTATGATTTTAAATTGAGCTGTAATTAGATAACTCAGTTTACTGAGCTATGGTAAGTTAAATTAGTTCTAACTGTTTTTGGAACTAATAAAGGACTAACAGTTAGTTGGTGCACTAGTGCATCCACAAGTATTACTCCAGTTAACTGAAGATTCCCTCATGAGAAGCTCTTGCATGTCAGTTCAAAGAAAGACGCAATTAAGACAGTGTACTATCAGTTGTATGATTTACTAAATTGTAAATTTCGTGCATGAAATCAGAGAAGGACCTATGTTTGGATTGCGCAATTTTGGAAGCATGAATTCCCTTTAAATACGGGTTATTCATCCTAGGAATTGCGCGAGGAAATAGGGGGGTTGGAAAGTAGTGGAAATTGGCTAAGTGTTGGCTAATATTAGGCTTGTGAGGTAGAGAGTTGAGCATACTTGTGCGGAATTGTTCTAGTGAGAACAAGCTTTGTATCTTCACTCATATTTCTGATTTAATGCAATACATATAGGTGGGGTTTTGAGTTGTGGCTTTCCCCAGGAAAACTTATTGTGTTATGTTCCATTGATTTGTCTTTATCTTATTCATATTGTTTTCATTGATCTATTGGCTTCCACTAGTTGAAAGTAGAAGTAGATTCTTGTCGTGTGCTTTAGTAAATTGCATGAGCTTGTGAATCTACAGGAAATTCTATATATTCAAAAGCTCATGCAATTTACTAAAGCAAGGGACAAGAATCTACTTCTACTTTCAACCAATGGAAGCTAATAGATTGATGAAAACAATATGGACAAGAAGACGACAAATCAATGGCACATAACACAATAAGTTTTCCTTGGGAAAGCCGCAGCTCAAAACCCCGCCTATCTGTATTGCATTAAATCAGAAATATGAGTGAATATACAAAGCTTGTTCTCACCGGAACAATTCCACACAAGTATGCTCAACTCTCTACCTCATAAGCCCGCTATTAGCCAACACTTAGCCAATTTCCATCGCCTGCCAAGCCCCTATTTCCCTGTGAAATTCCTAGGATGAATAGCCCATATTTAACATGAATTCATGCTTCCAAACCTGCGCAATCCAAACATAGGTCCTTCTCTGATTGCATGCATGATATTTACAACTCAGTAAATCATACAACTGATAGTACATTGCCCCTACACTCTAGTCTCAATTTGGTCTTTCTCTGAATTGACATGCATGAGTTTCTCATGAGGGAATCTTCAATCAACTCGAGTAATACTTGTGGATGCACCAGTGCACAAACTGATTGTTAGTCATTTATTAGTTCCACAAACAGTTAGAACTAATTTAACTTACCATAATTCAGTAAACTGAGTTATCTAATTACAACTCAATTTAAACTCATACTAGACCCCTAAAATTTAAGGAGAACATATACATGACTACATAAAGAGTTCCAACTCAAAATTCCTAACCTAATTAAGTTAATTAAACTTAACTACTTACATATTTGCTATGAGAATAGAATTCGATTTTAATTCTCAATTTAATTCAAGGACAAATTAAAATGGAATTTCTTGTTGCCATTTCTCAACAAATTACACGTTATATGCACTTTGGCCCAATTCTTGATTCACAAGCTCATGCAATTTACTAAATCACATGACAAGAATCTACTTCTACTTTCAACCGACGAAAACCAATAGATCGATGAAAACAATATGAACAAGAAGAAAACAAATCAATGGCACATAACACAATAAGTTTTCTTGGGGAAAGCCACAACTCAAAACCCTTCCTATTTGTATTGCATTAAATCATAAATATGAGTGAAGATACAAAGCTTTTTCTCACTAGAACAATTCCGCACAAGTATGCTCAACTCTCTACCTCATAAGCCCACTATAAGCCAACACTTAGCTAATTTCAACTGCCTGCCAATCCCCCTATTTCCTTGCGCAATTCCTAGGATGAATAGCCCACATTTAAAGGGAATTCATGCTTCTAAAATTGCGCAATCTAGTCCTTGTCTGATTGCATGCATGATATTTACAACTCATTAAATCATATAATTGATAGTACACTATGCATGCACTCTAGTCTCAAATGGGTCTTTCTCTGAACTGAAATGCATGAGTTTCTCATGAGGGAATCTTCAGTTAACTGGAGTAACACTTGAGGATGCACCAATGCACCAATTGACTGTTAGTCCTCTATTAGTTCCGCAAATAGTTAGAATTAATATGACTGACCATAACTCAGTAAACTGAGTTATCTAGTTACAACTCAATTTAAACTCATACTAGACCCCTAAAATTTAGGGAGAACATATACATGACTACACAAATACTTCCAACTCCTAAGATAATTAAGTTAATTACACTTAATTAACTATTTACAAGTTGTTATGAGAATAGAATTCGATTTTAATTCTTAGTTTAATTCAAGGATAAATTAAACTGGAATTTCTTGTTTCCATTTGGTGGTGATCCAAATCTCATCTAATGGGTCCCACACCAAATACGTTGTGAAAGTGTGGATTCAAAGATTTGGAGGTCCAGGAGTGTAGAAGGGTGGCATTGCGTTGTAACATTGAATCAGCTGAAAACTAGATATAACGTGAAATTATGGCATAACGTCAAAGGAAAGGACTCGGTGCGTCCCACGTCAAGTCCACGTGGCAGTGGCAACATGGGGTCCTGACATTGCCTGTCGCCTCTCCCCACTCCCTTTTTCCTTTGTTAAACGATGAATTATGCGAGTGGTGATGACAACCTTGGGCAACATGACATGGGCTTGGTTTTGGCATGGAACTCAAACATTGTTAACTTCCCACCTCCTAATTGTTAAGACTTAACAACAATGGAGTGTCGCATTGGTATGGTATGGTGTGGGTTTGCAGACCCCACCATAATCAAGAATTGGGCCAAAGTGCATATAATGTGGAATTTCCCTCATAACACAAGGAGGAAGAACCTGTGGGTCCTGCTCCCAAGACAACATGGCAGTGGCCACGTTGATTCTCCCAAGACAACATGGCAGTGGCCACATTGATGCCACGTCGGAACCCAAGGTGATGTGGATTGATATAATGATGACTTGGCAATGCCACGTGGAAGTACTATAATAACATGGACCTATGTCAAGTTGACATGGCAATGCAATAAAGGCCACAAGTGGGCACCACACAGATGCCATGTGGCATCCCAATGTTGATGTGACGTTATCTAATTAGTCGAATTTCAATAGGGCATAATTATCAATGTAGGAGTTGGATCCATATACAATTTATATCACCAGAAGGCTCTTGATGAGCAGAATTTGATGGTAGTAATTGTTTTGGATTTCAACGAAGTTGAAAGATGAGGATTATGTAGCCCCATATTCATAATGGATCCCGGAAGTTGGGTTAAAACCATAAGCAACACCTCCCGCAACCCAAGATAGTTCAAGGGGGTGGGAGGGAGTGTTACAAATTCCTTTGCACATGTGCCACTTGTGGAACATTTATTGAGGATTATTTGATTATTGACCATCATTTCTTCATTGTAGATGCATATATGGGTGTCGACCTTAGCAAACTATCCACCTTGTATTGTGGATTTCACGTGTTTTAGGGGATTTCACTTGTTATTATCTATTGTAGAGGTGTATCACTTGGTTTCCTCATATAATTATCCAGGTGGATATTGGTGGCCACCCGTCAATTCCACCTAGACCTCCAGTTGGTTTCATCTTTTTAGCAGTTTTTTTGGGTCCTGAACTTTTAGAGTAGTTTTGAACCCCTAAACGATGTTTTTTTGAGGTCCACTACAGGCCTGTAGTCATAGGCCCCTACCGAAAATCCTATAGTACTTATAGAGACCTTTCCAATAAGGTATTGTATGCGCCAAAAAGAGATAATATGACTAAGTTACGACCCCCAGAAGTTGGCTGCCCGACTAACCCCGACGGGGCCCAAAAACTGTTGGCGTTATATCTCTCGGGGTTAGGGTTTTGGTTGTTTAGGGTTTTCTATTATTTTTCAATAATAAATAGGCCCTTAAGCCTTATTGTAATACATTTGAGAGGCATGTAGCTGCCACATCTCTTCTCAGAGATAAGCTACCATTGCCCAAGCTAGTTTATTTCCATTCTATTTGTAAGCATAGTTCAGTATTTTTCTATTAATGAAATAAAGTGTTAATTTTGTTGCATCTTTGTATTTATGGTTATATCTGTAATTTGTTGCATTCCTATTTAAAGTTTAGATTAGTGGTATCAGAGTGGTCTTCTCTTTCTCTATTTTTCTTTGCATGTCCCCACAGGGTAAAAGGAGTGTTGGGCATGGAATCCCCCCCAAGGCATGTTTTGGTGCTCAAAGCCCAGGTTTTGACTGAATATTGTTGTAAAGACTCCGCGAATTGCGGGCGCAGAGCGCGAAATGTATGATAGAGTCACAGGGTTGTCCACCCTAGTTTTGTAATGTAATGTTGGTTGGATAGACCTTATAGAGCGAGGCTTTAAGTGTAAAGAAATATAGAATAATAGAGTAAGAGAGATAGGAAGAGTCTAAGTGACTAAGTGAAGTGTGTCTTTGGGTCGTAGGGTAGGAGAAGGCTCTGTAGCCAAGTTTGCAGAGGCCTAGTAGTCCGCAGCTGAGTGCGCAGGGTGGAGTTGAGTCTATAACTGAGGAAGGAATTAATAAAGAGAAGTTTTATCATAATTCTATATATATGTTCTTGGGTTAATGCATGTTTGATATAATTTGCAAATATATTGTTTATTTACTACGCGCACCTATATGCATGGTTTATGTTGTTAAGTATAATTTAAAGCACGCAAGTAGGCTAAAATAATCAACTAACATTGGAATACTAGTAAGGACTTGGGTAATAACACAGAAGTGTAGCGTTTGGCCCCCAAGTAGGGTTGTGCGAAGGCAGTATATTAGGCTGTGAGGTACGAGAAAGTGCACGAAGCGACGTGTGCATAGGGTCGAACCGCAGACCACTTGAACTCAATAGACATCTCCAGGGTATGGAAACCTAGTTCTAGCACCCTCCCATACTACTTCGTGTGAGACTTCAGTCTACGCTCCGCGGACTATTACTGAAAGGGCCAATAGTATCGAGATTTGTTTGGCTGACTTAACTCTGAACCTGGGTCAGGCCCCAATAATCCAACAAATGGTTCCGTTGCCAGGACCGGGATCTGTATAAGAGATGTTTGATGTCGTTTCACTGGAATCCGACAAAGAAAGAAATTGAAGAGTGGTTGGACAGAAATATTCACGAGTTCGTGGTGCAGGAAAACAGGAATCCTCGGTTATCAAAGGAAAAGTGGTTAGATTTCTACTTATATATGAAAATCCATGAAATTTTCTTTGCATCCTTCCCCTCTAAGTTGTATGAGTGGATTGTGAAGCTAGTAGACAGTCAAGGAAGGTGTAGGCTCGACAAACCTATTGTGTGGACTCCAGAGTTGGTGCACTGACTGGAAGCATCAGAAGATAAGTTCGCATGCACTATGGACCATTGGCTCGATCAAATTATAGGAGGGTTTATCACCGAGTTCGCTATAGATACTTCAGTCAACTATAGCGAGGCAGAATGACGCTTCCTCAAAGGACCACGAGGTAAGTACGTTAAATCTTTGAACACTTGGATTAAAATGCTACTGTGTGAAAAGCGGGTTATGCGAATAAATTGATGTTTGGGGCTACGGGGATTGGGAGGATCTACAAAAATGAAGGTAGTGCAGAATTAGAGTATAGTCCCTTGATTTCACCTCCGTGGGAAAGTGAGGAAGAGCTCACAAAAGTTTCACCAAGAAGTGTGATAACTCTGATAAAACAGCAAATTCCACGCATACCACCCCCACCTACACCACCACCAGTTTCACCATCCGCACCCCCGTCTTTGCCCACACCACCTCCACCACTGTTACACAGTAATTTGTCACTGTCTCCCTGTCAGTCTCCCTACTGTGTCATGAGTTCAAATTAATCATGCTCATGCTCTCTAATGCTGCCAAATGACCCACTTTGCCAAAGTTTTACTATCAGCACGACTTTTGTCAAATTAACCGCGTTGATGGGCGCTCCATAACAGACCGAATGCGATGCCAGCGCGGAAGCACACGTGTTTCCCGCGCTGATCGAATTTCATGAGCCAGCGCGTTTGTTATTCATATCTGATCGCGCTGACATGACCTTCTTTGTTATTCAGCTGCGATGTCAGCGCTCCAGTGCAGTTATGGACCCGCGCTGATCTTGTTTGGGTGAGTTTGTTCTAACAGCCGGCCTTCCAGATGATTCCAAACCTGGTTGTTGGCCTTGTGAATTTCGCCCTCCCTTCTATGGCATGTTTGTTTCGTCATTTGAGCCACCTTCCTTGGAGATAAGCTCATCCTCCCACCATTCATGGAGACTCTTTCTCCTATTTAAGCCTCTACCATGGCCATGAGCAGCTAGTTTTTGATAGTTTTGGATTGTGTGGAATTTATAGTGCTTAGAGTGCTACTGCTAGTAGGTAGTTGGTGTGACAAGTGTGGATTTGCTAGAGGAAGCTTAAGGAAGGTTGTGAATATTGCTTATGTGAGAGAGAGTTTTTGTCTTGGGAGATCTACCTCCAAGGGTGAATGCTTAAGAGACTTGCTGGCTGGACCCTCTTGAGAATGACTTAACGTCAGAACTTTGGTTGTACCTTTCTCTGTTATTGATTAATAATAGATGACTACTGTTATGGTTCCATTCTCATTTGTCTTTCTAATGGTTAATGTGAATTACATCCTTTCTGACTGATGTATAATTGCGTTTATTAGATTTCACGCTTGTGTTTGTGTCTCTCTTCGTGTGTGCAGGTATCTATCTACGGGAATCGTGGAAGATCGTGACCGGCCAAAGCGAAGGAGCGAGAACGACATCTCTTCATCAAACAACAGCGTTGGCATCCAAGTAGGCGTTCATTGCCTATCTTTTAATTGCAATTAGGAACTTGCATAGTAGCATTGACTGATTGTTGCTAGACCCATTCTGGGCTAGTAGGGATCGCCTCTATCCGTAGAGGGGATTTACCTCTCCAACAATTTGGCGACTCCGCTGGGGAGCTGGCCTTTGCCTCTTTTTCTTCATTCTTGTTTTTGAGTTTGATTGTTACTCTCTTTTCCAAGATTGGGGATTAGTTCTCTGCTTTTAGACTTCCTAGTTCAGTCTGGGAGGTGTCTAAATTGTTTAAAGTGTTATTGCCTTGGTTTGGGAGCTTTTGGATTAATTCTGCCTGTTTTTTGGCCTCAGCGCGGTTTATATCAAAACAGTCACGCTGACAGCACATAGCTGTTTCTTTGACTTCGTGGTCATCGCATAATTACGCCTAACAGTCGCGACGATCCTGGAAATCGGATCAGCGCGGAAAAGACGTGTATAGTCGCGATGTCAGCGCCACTTGGTATGCTTTTTACCCGCGCTGACCTTGGGTTGCTAGCTTAATTCCCGCGACGACTCCTGAAATCGGATCAGCGCGGGTGGTCTGTGTAAAAATTGCGCTGACATCTCGGGTGGTCTGTGTAAAAATTGCGTTGACATTGTGATCATCTCGGGTTCTCAGTGTGTAACTTGCGCTGATTCCTGAAAAGTTGTTTTTATAACTTTATCTCCTGAATTCATCAATCTTTCTTATCCCCTGTTGTTTCTTGTCCCTCAATTAGCTTGTTTTGATTACTTTTGGTTAGGGGCACTCTCTCTTTGATTTCATTCGAGTGAGTCTTGTGTTTTTTAGACCATGTGACCTAGCCCTTTAGAAGTTTCATCGAGAAACCATTTGCTTAGGTTACTTGTCTATTCAAGGTTCATCCACAACCCTCTTATTGATTTGCTTGAGGCTTTTTCACTGCTTGTTGCTGGTTGATTTTTAGTGTCGATTATTGAACCACTTTTTATGTTGATTCGATTTCTTCACTACCAAGCATAGATCACAATTGTTTGGATCGATCAGTTCACACTTGCTTGGTTGTTTAGGTGATTGTTATTGAACCAGTCTTCGTATTGTTTCGATTACTTCTCACTACCCGGACACGGATTACAGTTGTTTGGGGTCAACCGGTTCTTTTCACATTTGTCTGTTATTATTTCTCGAAAGTTTGTTTAGTGCACTTTGCCATTGAAAAGAAAACGAACAATCTCTTTTGCGTTCAATAGTTAATGGGAAAAAGAGCATTTCATTGATTTGTGTTCTCAAAAGAAAAAGTTTCATTTCTTTGCCATTAGCTGCATTAGATTGTTTGATTGATTGAGTTCATTTTGTTTGATTGAAAACTCTTAACCCTCTCATAGTTAGAATTCATCGAACGAAATGGTATTCTTTGGCATGTGGTTTGCATCTAGGTAATTGTGAGAGATCACACGATAGGGCCTAAAACCGAAACTTAATTCAAGATCAACCATAAAATGAACTGAATAAACCTAAAAACGCGTTGGAACTTAACGCAAACATCTAGAGGTCTAGGCTAGAGACGTGTTCCGGCGTCTTTAAACATAGTCACTATTGTTTCACATTACGGTTGGGTGATTCCTCCTTCTGTGACTCGATAGTGGTCTAACACGGATTGTGCTCCCACGTACCGTCGCGTATATAGGAAGACCCCACTAGGCTTTTATCCTTGATCCATAGGAAGCCGAATCTGCCACCTTGTGAACCGTAATGCACCGAACACAGCATTCGGGAAGATTGACTGCAGTACGGAAAGTCCTTGGTTCTCATACGATTGCCAAGGTGTATAAGCAGTTTTACGGATTGCCTGGTAAACCCTTTGCCTAGAGTCTCCAGAGTAGTCACTTTTGATCCTTTTCAGACTCCTTAAAAGAAAAGGTGCCAGTGAGCGTCTTGTCACTTCGTGCTCATTAAACATTCGAAGGAGACTAGAGTCATCTTTTCGTCCTTTTCTCGACTCTTGAAACATGAAAAGGTCAAGTTTAGTTCCTGTGTCTTAAAGTTTATTTGGCCACGATTAACATTACCTGGTTAGATCTTGTGTGTGTTAGCTTGGGTAGGCTTTCTTTTATTTGCCATGGCAACTTTTCCGGGGTTCACCAACCCAAGTTCCCCTCCTGACGGGAATCCTGGCCATTTCCCTCCTCTCGGGAATGTTGGTGCTCCTTATATGACAACGTTATCCCTTCCGGGGTTAACTGTCGGGTTGCCTGTTTGGTTGTTTTCAACCTCTTTGGTCCCTGCCGTATCGGCTGCTAGTCCATCAGTCCCTCCACCTGAACAACATCATGTTGATCCTAAGGTGGATCTCTCCCCTTCGACGCCTACTTCTACGTCTTCCTCTTGTACTTCGCCTGGTGAAAGTCTCGATTCGAATAACCAGGTAGCTAAGAAGAAGAAGAAGAAGACCCAGAAGAAGAAGGCTCCCAAGGGAGAGTCTAGAAGTACAACTCTTACTCCGAGTACACCTGAAGTCGGGCCACCTTCTGCTCCTCCGCGGAAGGTTAAGTTTCCTTGTCGATTATGCAAGGAGGACCATCTTCTTCGCGATTGTCCTGGCATCCCCAGGGTACTAGAAGTATGGTCTCGCGGTCCGACCCACCCCTCATCATCCTCTGAAGCTCACGGCGATGCTACCTTATCATTTGGGAATGGTAAAGGAAAAGGGAAGATTCGAATCCCCTGTAGACTTTGTGAAGGCAATCATCCCCTTCACCTTTGTCCACTAATGGATAAAGCCTCTGTTGTCTTGGAAAGTCTTACAGCTCCCTCACCCCAACTCCCCGTTGGATATCAACGTCTTTCTGCAACTGCAGATCATCTGCCTCCCGACAATGAGATTGGTTCACATTCTTATCTTGTCCAGGCCCCTCTTCCCGAACCCGACTGTGTCCAACCCGTTCCAGACCAACCATTGGTCAGAAAGAGTGTCGACTCGAGTCCGCCGCTCGCTCACTCTGTTTCAGAAGAGAATCACGCCCATGTTCTTCTCGTCTCTTCAGATTCTCCTGAGTCCCGAAATGACTCTCCTAACCCAGCTGCTCCCGAAGGTTTTCCTTCGGTTCCTTTAGCACATGGGGGCAATCATATGATTCCCCCACCAAGTAGTCTAGTCGCTTCCTTTGATTGGAATTGCCTGATCGCCGGTCGCCTCCCATCCCATATGCCTTTCCAGATCACAGTACATGCCTGTGCTAAGGCAGTACCTGGCACTGTTTTGGATGAAGGGGCGTCTGTTAGTCTTATGTCGTACACTACTTGGCAAGCTTTAGGTTCCCCGCAGCTTGGGCCAGTCACTCAGAATCTGTTGGCCTTCGACGGAGGAGCCTGTCCATCTCTAGGAGTTCTCCCGAAGTTCCCTATTACTTTGGGAGGCAAAACCGTCTATATAGACGTCTTGGTTACCCAAGGTGTTTTAGACTTTAGTCTTCTCCTTGGTCGCGACTATGTTTACGCCATGGGGGCCCTTGTTTCTTCGCTTTTCCGTGTGGTTTGCTTTTTGCACAATGGAAGAATTGTGACTATCGATCAATTGTCGTTCGTTAGTCCCACAATGCCTCCTGCGCAGTTGTCGTCCCCTCCTAGTTTTTATCCACCAGTTGTATCTACCCCACCGCAGATCAACTACGTGGCCACCTACCCCGTGCCTGTATCCAGTGATGCCGCCATCGTGCATAGTGTCCTGGGGGCATTGGGCCCCGACTTCCAAGATGTTTCCCTTCCACCGAGAGTGGCAATCTTGGAAGCCCCGACTTTCTATTCATTATGATGAAGTTCGGGCGGAGCATAGTTCACTTTCCTATGTCAAGCTCCCTAAAAAATGAAATTGGGTCTGGTCGGAGCATAGTTCACTTTCCTATGTCAAGCTCCCTAAAAAATGAAATTGGGTCTGGTTGGAGCACAGTTCCTTGTCTTGTGTCAAGCTCGTTAAAAAATGAAACAAAGTGTCCCGAGGATAGTTTTTGATCTTGTGGCGACCTCGTTAAAAAAAATGAAACAAAGAGTCTGGAGCATAGTTCCTGATCTTGTGTCAAGCTCGTTAAAAATGAAACAAGGGTTATGAGGATAGTTCTTTTACTGTGTCAACCTCATTAAAAAATGAAACACCTCCCTTTCCAAATCGAGTCTTTTGATTAAGATCTCGTAAAATACAAGTCGAGTCTTTCATCGATCTCGAAAGTGAACCTTCATTCATCCACTTTGTTGAATGCAATGAAGCTTGGGGGGCATGTACCTCGTTTTGCGTCATTATGCCTGGGGGCATGCGAACTCATAACAAGCATAGTTTTTCATTTCAAGCTTGTGTAAACATGAAACCGAATCCAAGCAAAGTTCTCCATGGTTCAAGCTTGTGTAAAAATGAACCCATACCCGATTTACATCTCGTGATTGCCATTTTTTGCTAGATAAGCCTTGGTTGTTTTCATTCCATTGCTACCATCTCTTTGGCCGGTCATATGCTTTCACTTGGTTGTTTATCCTTTCCCGAGGAACCGCAGCGATGAGTGGTTTTATTAGCCAGCCTCTTGACCATTACATGTTTTGAGCAGTTCCACCATTGTCGGAACCAGTTGCTATCCTTTATACCACTCGTTCCTCTAGGATGAGTCACCTTTAAGCTCTTTTCTGACTCGTAAAATATGAAAAGATTGCCGAGTATTTTCCCTTTTTGACTCGTTAAAGAGAATAAAAATGGAGGTCTGCTTTTAGCTCTTTTCTGACCGTCTAAATATGAAAAGATTGTCGAGTTATTCCTCTTGACTCGTTAAACGTAAATAAGAGGCGGTCGTCTTTAAACCCTTTTCCGACCGTGTAAAAACGAAAAGATCGTCGGACCCTTGTCGTTTCCGGTTCGTTAACGGTTACGAAGCGACGTGGTTCCGATCACATTTTTACTTTTTTAGATCGATATCACTACTTACGAAAAGTACTCCTCGATCATACTGGTCGGGCGGTTCTTTCGAGCATTGTTTTATACTTTTTTCGGGCTCGAGAGACACAACTTTACGAAAAAGGACCCCCCTGGAGTTTTCTTTTCCACTGTCTTTTCAGACTCTCTAAACAGGAAAAGACGCCGAGTTCTTCCTTTGTCAGACTCGTTAAAACTTAATGACATCGGACACCGTCGAAATGACGTTTTCCAAGCATATGCTATCCTCGTCAAGCTTGTCATCCAAAAATAATCGGGGTACCTGCCAGAAATGGTGGGGAAAATGGAACTGTAATAATGGTCGTGTCGGCAGTATGTCGCTCTTGAACATGGCACTTGTCTGCATTCGTGTCTGGGTGGGGACATCTCATCTTGTTTTTGCACTAGCCTCCGTGGGTTTGGGTTATCCTATTTGACCTCTCATCTGCTCATTGCCTTGTCACCATGACCTCTGCTCATTTGATGCTAGATACTGCCAAACTCGCTGTCGTGCCACCGATATGTTCAAGAGAAGTTGACCTCTGCGAACTTACCACCTCCCTCTGATATCTCACACAAAAAAATTTGTCCTTCTTTGTCTCGTGTCGATGATGTGGGAAACATTATGGCCCACCTTCGATCAAGGTTACTTCCTATCGACTTCAGCTCATTATCCAGGAAAGTGACCTAGAGACTCCCTTCAGGTGCCTTAGAGCCTACATGCCTCAATGGCAGGTTCTTCGTGTTCGACGCGAGGTTTTCAGCATTGGCCTCCGATCGAATGATTCTGCGGGTGTTCGACACCAGCGCATTGATTCATACGCCGCGGATTGTACCTATAAGTACCTTGAGGACCATTGTCATTATTGGTGGTACCTCTCGCGTCTGTTAACAGTTTTCATTATTGGCTGGTAATCAGACGATGTTCCTGCATGTTCGACTCCAGCTCATGTATTCACATGCTTGGACTTGTACTTTGTTCGGGTCGAGATGGAGCGCAAGACCCTGGATTTTGTCTATTGTAATCCAGGTTGCGATTTTGTGGATTATTATTACATGACTCATTGATGGATGGCTGCGCCCATACCTGAGTCTTTTGGGATGGCTACGACCATACCTTTTTATCATCATGGTCTTTTCAGATGGGTGGCTGCGTCCATACCACAGACCTTTTCGTATGTCTTTTGGATGGCTGTGCCCATGCCTCGACTATGTGTAATCGAGATATCAGTTGTACATACGTGCAGGTTCTTCCTGGTGGTGTTCCAGTTCGACGAGTTTTGTAAAGCATTTCACCCCTCCCACTCTCTCGGGCTTCATGCTTTAGGGGGCAGCTGTTACACAGTAATTTGTCACAGTCTCCCTATCAGTCTCCCTACTGTGTCATGAGTTCAAATTAATCATGCTCATGCTCTCTAATGTTTCCAGATGACCCACTTTGCCAAAGTTTTACTATCAGCGTGACTTTTGTCAAAATAACCACGCTGATGGGCGCTCCATAATAGACCGAATGCGCTGCCAGCGCGGAAGCACACGTGTTTCCCGCGCTGATCGAATTTCATGAGCCAGCGCGTTTGTTATTCATATATGATCGCGCTGACATGACCTTCTTTGTTATTCAGCTGCGATGTCAGCGCTCCAGTGCAGTTATGGACCTGCGCTGATCTTGTTTGGGCGAGTTTGTTCTAACAGCCGGCCTTCCAGATGATTCCAGACCTGGTTGTTGGCCTTGTGAATTTCGCCCTCCCTTCTATGGCATGTTTGTTTCGTCATTTGAGCCACCTTCCTTGGAGATAATCTCATCCTCCCACCATTCATGGAGACTCTTTCTCCTATTTAAGCCTCTACCATGGCCATTAGCAGCTAGTTTTTGATAGTTTTGGATTGTGTGGAATTCATAGTGCTTAGAGTGCTGCTGCTAGTAGGTAGTTGGTGTGACAAGTGTGGATTTGCTAGAGGAAGCTTAAGGAAGGTTGTGAGTATTGCTTGTGTGAGAGAGAGTTTTTGTCTTGGGAGATCTACCTCCAAGGGTGAAAGCTTAAGAGACTTGATAGCTGGACCCTCTTGAGAAGGACTCAACGTCAGAACTTTGGTTGTACCTTTCTCTGTTATTGATTAATAATAGATGACTACTGTTATGGTTCCATTCTCATTTGTCTTTGTAATGGTTAATGTGAATTACATCCTTTCTGACTGATGTATAATTGCGTTTATTAGATTTCATGCTTGTGTTTGTGTCTCTCTTCGTGTGTGCAAGTATCTATCTATGGGAATCATGGAAGATCGTGACCGGCCAAAGCGAAGGAGCGAGAACGACATCTCTTCATCAAACAACAGCGTTGGCATCCAAGTAGGTGTTCATTGCCTATCTTTTAATTGCAATTAGGAACTTGCGTAGTAGCATTGACTGATTGTTGTTAGACCCATTTTGGGCTAGTAGGGATCGCCTCTATCCGTAGAGGGATTTACCTCTCCAACAACCACCACCGCAGTTCAATATGGTAAGCGTGATAAAGTTGTCGGTGTTCAAAGGGGTAGGGAACAAAGATCTGGACCAGTTTTGGTTCGTGGTAAAGGTTGTATGGGAAGCACAGGGAGTCACAGATGAAAATATAAAGAAAACAACGTTAGTCAGCACCTTGCAGGATCGCGCACTGACGTGATACATTAAGCATTCCAATGACAATCCAAACGCAGGGATCGCGGATACCCAAGCTGCGCTAAATAGGGAATTTAACAGGCCAAAATCAGAGACACAGTCGATTATTGGATTTAAGGAGATCGCAATGCTTCCAGGCGAGACCCCCTGGGAGCTAGATCAGAGACTGAAGTGTATGACCCGTGAAATCAATATGACCTTGACAAATGGACAACATCGTACATGGTTTGTAGGGTCGCTAACGCCGCATCTAAGGAATGTGTTGTCACAGCAGAAGTTATCCACTCAGGTTGAGACCTTAGATATCGCAATGAGACTGCATGAGACCCCTATACAAGATCCTAACCTAGGAGTCCAATATATCAACGCGCAGTTGAAATACTTGTGCCTTGAAATGCAGAGTTTGAAACAATACAGGACGGCTCGCCCAGAAGCGCATGAGGAGGTATGGTGCGTAAAGTGCAAAGGACAGGGACATGACAAGGACCATTGTCCAGTATTCATGAACTACCTAGCGGGAGGAGGACCAATGCCATTGAGACTAGAGGCACAAGCAGGACCGAGCATGGTGCCTACATTATGGTGCATGATTTGTCAAATAGGAGGTAGCATGCTACAGATAACTGCCATCTATTACAGAAGTATACAAAAATTTCCCAACAATTGTTCTGTAATTTCTGCAGGTCGGTAGGCCACGATGAGTGCACCTTTAGAAGTTATGAACTGATGATGGATCAGACTCCTACCTACAGAGTTTAGACCAAAACATAGGCCCTCGATCAAAATGCAAGGATGGCGTGCACAGGATTTCAGGGGCGCGGACAAGGTCGAGGTGGAAAGGGACCAGGAAGAGGTCACAACAACTAATCTGTTACAATTGCAGAGGGCCAAGGCATTATGTCCGTGATTGTACAAATCCGACGAGGCCATCATGCTTATATTGTACCCAGTTTGATCATGAGACGGAGGATTGTCCCACGCTGATAGCGAGGTTGCATGATAAAGGAGCGCTCCAACCTCCCCTAACTTAGAACCTGTAAATGATGAGGTCTGAGCCGCGCGAGGAAGACCCAAATGTAGATATCGTACTCCAAAGTGGTATTACGACAGGAGATGACAAAGGCACACAACCCAAAGAGAGTGCCTGGGGTTACAAGGCTCCAACAAAGGAACTAGAATTTGATTTGGGGCGCGCTAAGGATACATTCATGGAAGCTAAGAAGAGCTTTGCGGAGGCCTCCACTTCAGGTAGTAAAAACAAACTGGAACCAGAAATGGACCCATCAATGCTCACTACCTTTTTAGATACATGCATGAAGTTGCTACACGATAGAAAAGCTGTGAAGGGACTGCAAGAACTCATCACTAGATGTGCTGGGACCGCGCCAGGAGAACCGCGCGTAGTCTAGAAGCTCGGAAAGCACACAACGCAAACAGGGAGAGAGATGAGATTGACCATGCAGATCAGGGAATATGAAATGGATCAAGTGATTTTGGATCTAGGATCAGACGTGAATGTCCTGCCAAATCAGACATGGGAGCGCATGGGCAGGCCCGTGTTGCAATGGTCTCCTATTCAATTGCGAATGGTGAACCAGTAAAAGATCCTACCCATGGGAAGATTGCAAGGAATAATGGTGGATATCGAAGGTGAGAGCGCGCTTGCAGATTTCGAAGTGATAGAGATTGTTGATGACAACAATCCCTATCACGTGCTACTGGGAACAGATTGGGCCACTGACATGAATGGAGTGATAAATCTGAAGAAGTGCAAGATGACTTTTGAGAAAAAGTCACTACACTGCGGAAAAATCGCGCTACACAGAGCCAATGCGCAACAACGATGGTGATGATGATCTAGACTGTATCTACAAGATAACCACTCGAGAGCAAGACTGGGTGAATCCAATAGCAGATGGCAGGATTTCATGGGAGCGCAAAAGCTCCTACACCTTAGATTCAGACGAGGAGATAGAACGATGGCAGAATCGGTTACACGAGGTAACCACGCTCAACTTCAACATGATGACAAGGCCACTACACTGCGTGGCAATAGAGGTAAGATATTTGCCTATGTATGATGGGTTGAGCAAGGTGGATGATTTCCTAAACAAATTTGAAAGAGAAATACCGGAACAGCAGCGTTTCGACGCTCTGAAATGGGCACTGTGCACTATGCCTGCAAGATAGTGGGGTACGCATCAAAGAAGTTTTGAGGACTGGCTCGAATGTAGAAGGATGATGCTCAAGCAGTTTGGAAATCCTCAAATGCGGATGAAAGACGGGTATGACAAACGAAATAGCCTGCATGCCCACCTCTCCAGATGGGTACAGGCGTATGGTGTGCAACCTGCATGAACGCACACCATCTTCGCGATAGGAAACACGACCAACAAGTAGGAGCGGGCAAGACGATGGTGCGAACAACAACCAGGAAGTATGATAAGACCAAGCTCACCGAAGATTATCTGCGTGGAAGCCTTTAACAAAGTATGTGAGGTACTGAACATGGTCCACCATGTGAAATGCACTGACTGGGACCTACACGTACCAGCAGTTCTATGGGCTTATAGGACCATGGGCAAAACCTTGACCACACAGACACTTCCAAAGCTGAAATATGAAGCAGATGCTATAATCCCTATGGAACATGCGAAGCCTAGACCACGCACAATAGCACCCGTAGATACGATGGTTCACGAAGCCTGGAAAGGAGGGATCACACAGCCGCAAGGAAGAAAACGCATGGGACTTGAGGAAGAAATCCAACAGGGATACCTTAGACTCCACGAACTTGAAAAAGAAAGGATACGGTTAAGGAAGAAAAGCACTTTGATGGACGCGGAGGTCAAGAAGCTGGAGGGCGAAATAAAGAAATATTTTCTCGGCAAAAAGACCAGGCTGGTAAGACAGGGTGCGTGCGATCTCGATGGTAGGGTTAAGACTGATTGCCATGAATTGATCAGTTTGATGCCTTAGCTTGGACTGCATATTGCTAAGCATAGTGACCAGGGTAGCATGTTGCAAATGGTGAAATGCGCAATGCCAACAATAACAATACAAGGTGGGGATTCTCCAGGAACCATGATAGAGGACAAGATGGAACTCTACATGGGTGGTGTGACCACCTGAAAAGCCAAGGGAAGGACAGTCTTAGCGCTCCAGGCAGTTGGAAGGGAGTGCGGGACTATAAACTATTCTGCCTGGGAGCTGCGCGATGTTAGAGATGCGCGTAGAAGCAGAGAGTCACAAGGTCCTCGACTGCACACAGGGGGCTACGCTGCTGCGCGAGTTGGCCAAAAAGTGACCGTTGAAGTCATTATTCACGATGGGATGCTCGACTTGTGGAAAAATGGAGCAGGCGGCAGGCATTTAAGACGCGATTTATGGGAAAGATTTGGGAAAATCTACTGCCAAGAAAGCATTCACGAACCGGAATTGGGGGGAACGGTCGAATTCGAATTCAAAAATAACTATAAAACATAAAGGACAACCCAGCAAACAAAACTTGGTCATTTGCGAATTAAGCAATTGAGCAGAGCCCTGAGTATTGTGAGTCGAGCGTTGATTGAGCCCCTGAATTCACGAGTGACAGATTACAACACAGATACAATGACAGCAACTAAGGATGGTACGGGAATAGAAGAGGTGACCGTCGGCGAGGCTGCGCAAGCCCTAACTATGGAGGATGTTCCAGAAGGTGTCGGGATTGTGGCAGAGATCCTGAAATCACCGCGCACACCAAGACCCAATAAGGATAAACAAGCAATGGCCCTCGTACACGTGTCCTTGCAGAACCCACTGCACAGCAAACTGTCGATGGAGGAGAAAGGGAAAGTTGTCACGATAGAAACAGATGAAGAAGAAGAAGATCTGCAGGCCCTTATCATCGTAGAGGAAGAAGATGAAGGCATGGAGGTGGATACTCAACCTATGCACTCTGCGACAAAACTGCCCGCCTATGTCCCCCCGCAAAAAGGGAAGGCCAAAGTGCCCAAGGACCTGGATGAGACCAAGAGTTCGCTCCAGACCCTGCTCCTCCCAGATGGCATTATGTTTGAAGGCACGCACCTGGGCCATGTGCCAACCATGAAATTTGAAGATTGGGACCTCGTTGACCATGAGAAGTTCCCTCACCTTGAGACCAAAAATCTCATGAAGAAGAACACTGTGAGGGTGGTGACAACATTAGGGCCGCGGAAGTGGTTTTGCAGTGTGGAAAAGGTCGGGCTACTAAACCTACTATGGGTGTTGCATTTCCACCGCGCCCCAATAACCATTTTCGTCATCAGGCAGTTGCTATGCCCAATGCATGATGGGTATTTATGGCTAGAGGACCCCATCCCCATCATGGCAGACCTGATTCATCGCATTTCCCGACTCCCATACAAAGGAAAGGACCCTGCGACCATATCGTAAGGGAAGGGTAGTGATTTGGCCATGTGGAGGCCATGAAGATGAAGTACAAGTTGGAAAAGAAGAAGAGGGGCTACACCATCTCTAGCATCAAGTACAAAGCAGTCCACATAGCTACCCAAATCCTCACATGCAAAGTTATGCGCAAGTGTCACGCCGACGAGGTACCTGCGCATGTGGTCCCACTGACCGAGCAGTGCACGTAGGGTGTCTAGTTTAACTGGTATGAATTCTTCTGCATGGAATTCTTAGAGAATTGTCGCAAAGCCCAGGAGTAGGGTAAAACCTTCCATTATGCATGGTTGTTGTTGTCCATAGTGCTCATAGCAGGGGAATTGCCGGAGGACAGTCAATTCCCCATAATTGACAAAGAATTATTGGAGGCCGCGAAGTATGCTTCGCTCTGAGACATAAAGGATGCTACAAGGATACGTGACAGCAAGATATTTTGGGTGCTCATGGAGATGAACATCTGCATGTGGATCAACCGTAATCCGTGCTTGTCACCCACGATGTACAACAGTTTGCAGAGTTTTGCAAAATTCAAGGCAGACATGCACAACGTTTATATCAGGGCACAAAAGGATCTGACGAAGCAGTGGACAAAGCTACCCTTTGTAGCCACTAACGACACCATATTCACTATCTTAGAGGCATGGCCTCCAGAATGGCGCGCCCCAGATCTTATAGAACTCAAGAGGGCGGCAGTGCAGAAGAAGAAAGACGATGCCAAGCTACCCATCGTACAGTTGGCCGAGAAAAGGTGGAAGGAAACAGTAGCAACCAAGGTGCGGGAAGTGGCACAGAAGGCAGCAAAGCAAGAAAAGGCAGCAGCAGCATAGGAAGCAGCTGCGAAGGCAGTCGATGGTCAAACAACACCTTCGCAAGGGAAGGAAACAGAGGAAGCAGAAATAGAAGAAGGAGGTGCAGACCCACGAACTGTGTCGACACAGTTGAAGCACCAACACCCAGCAAAGCGAGCAGGATCGAGGAAGAAGGTCAAGGCCTCGAAATTGTCCATTGACCCAATCACCCTAATCAAGGGTGATCTGCATGACATTGGGGAGATGGTGCACAATGTCACCAATGAGGCTCTTCAGGATTTTATGCAGGAGCACCAGGCTATGTTGGTGGCCCTCAGAGTGTAGTCGTAGTTGTTACAGGCGCACCCCCCTCAGGTTGGTACCCTTTCAACCAACCTCACAGTCGGATCCACGGCAGCGGAGCAAATGGTCTGTGTGTAGATGACGAACACAATTGTGTTGCCAGAAGGGGCTCTAGTGACAACAAATGAGGACGACATGCTTTTGGTTAGCATGATGAAAGGCCTTGGTGTTAATCTAGCTTCCCTTCTGCGTGGGACACTATATCTATTGCAGGATGGGATAACGGCAGAGTTGCGCACTAGGGAGAGCCGCGCGCTCCAAGTCCTCAGCGAGTAGAAGATAAGTATGGAACAACACAGCTTGCAGCGCTATGAATTGGTGTCGCAAAATCAACATCTAGTGTAGGTGATAGGCGACGCTTGCCGAAGCATCCCGGATCTGGTCATCCCAGCAGATCTACCAGCGGAGGTGCGAATCCATAGGTTAGCAACAGGAATCTGCAAGGTCAGGGAAGAGATAACAAAGGTTCAGCTGGAGCGGAATCTTCAGATCACCAAGCTGCGGTTAAAGGCGCATCCATCCACTCCCCCAAAAGTCAGAGAACAACACACTAGCGCTATCACAACGGGATTGGAGGAAATCGGAGGTGCAGTACGAGACTGCACCAACATGTTGGAAGAAGTACTTGAGGTCCTCACACCTCTGCAGGAGGACCCAAACATCCAGCGCTTAGAGACAGAGGCGCGAGAACTCCAACAGCAATATGACAGTGTCCGAGGAACTGTGCAGATAGTGGTCCTCACCCAGCGGCTTGCGAGGATGCAGCAGGCTAAGGCACTGAAGGAGTAGGTGGACGCGGCATGACATAAGGAGGTAGTTATAAAAGCACGTGTCCAGCCTTGGATCGACGAGGCCTTCACCATCATAGAAGACATCGAAGGCAAGCTCGTGCACATATAGGGGATGCACACATTGATGCAAAGAAGCACCCCAGACACAGAGGTCTCGAAACAGTGCATGCAATAGATCCAGCAAGCAGCAGCTCAGTGCACTACTGACCTCCATGTAGTTCGAGAACAGTTGGAGGGACTCCGTGCAAAGATCGCCACACTGACAAAGTGACTCGAGGGTGAGTCACGATGTTTGTGTTGGCAGCCTGTTGGGCTTGGAATCCCCCCGAAGACATGTTTTGGGGCTCAAAGCCCAAGTTTTCACCCAATATTTTTGTAAAGACTCTACGAATTGTGGGCGCGGGGCGCGAAATGTATGATAGAGTCACAGGGTTGTCCGCCCTAGTTCTTTAATGTAATTTCGGCTGGATAGACCTACCCATGGTTCGCAGACCATGGGATTGTATAAATAGAGGGAGGCTCTAAGTGTAAAGAAATATAGAAGAATAGAGTAAGAGAGATAGGAAGAGTCTAAGTGGCTAAGTGAAGTGTGTCTTTGGGTCGTAGGGTAGGAGAAGCCTCTGCAGCTGAGTGCGCAGAGGCCTAGTAGCCCGCAACTAAGTGTGCGGACCCCTGCAGTTGAGTGCATAGGGTGAAGTTGAGTCTCTAACCAAGGAAGGAATTAATAAAGAGAAGTTTTATCATAATTATGTATATCTGTTCTTGGGTTAATGCATGTTTGATATAATTTGCAAATATATTGTTTAT
This sequence comes from Pinus tabuliformis, assembly GCA_031772625.1. NCBI lineage: Eukaryota > Viridiplantae > Streptophyta > Pinopsida > Pinales > Pinaceae > Pinus > Pinus tabuliformis. The sequence continues at coordinate 953,598,302 of CM062814.1, read as the reverse complement.
TTATTACGCGCACCTGTATGCATGGTTTATGTTGTTAAGTATAATTTAAAGCACGCAAGTAGGCTAAAATAATCAACCAACATTGGAATACTAGTAAGGACTTGGGTAATAACGCAAAAGGGCAGTGTTCAACCCCCGAGTAGGGCTACGCGAAGGTAGTATATAAGGCTACAAGGTACAAGAAAGTGCGCGAAGCGACGTGTGCACAGGGTTGAACCACAGATCACTTGAACTCAACAGACATCTCCATGGTGCAGAAACTTGGTTCTAGCACCCTCCCATACTACTTCGAGTGAGAGCTCAGTCCGCGCTCTGTGAATTGTTGCCGAAAGGGCTAGTAGTACCTAGATTTGTTTGGCTAACTTAACTCTGAACCAGGGTCAGGCCCCAATAAGCCAACAAGGAGTTAGGGCTCGATCTGGTTGAACCTTTGCAAGACCAGCCTCGCAAACCCCGATGACCTCCCATGGTGGAAGAAAAAAAGACGAGGGGGCAGGAGATCCTTTCAAAATGTTTCTTTAGGAAGCTCTCAAGCGACAGAGGAATGCGATGATGGATAACTTTGTCGAGATCCTTCTATGGCTACCCACAGGTGATGCATCTTCATCCAACAGCCACTCTAGAGGCACCACTCCTTTTAAGGTACAAGTTAACTTCAATATTCCCATATTTGAGGGCTAGATAGATGAAAACGTTGTAGATAAATGGTTAAATTTGTTGGAAGGATATTTTTTAGTTCACAACTTTTACAATTGGGAAAAGATTACCTTTGCACTTCTCAAAGCCACCCAACACGTCAAGGACTAGTGGGAAAACTACTGTGAACAAAAAGACGAGAGGGAATCCTCATTGTTTTCAGTCGCGCCCACTTCGGATTCTTTCCGAGATGCCCTCAAGGAATAGTATTACACTATCAGGAGGTATGAAGATAAATACATAAAGTGGACCATGCTACGTCAGGGAAGGGACCAAGGTGTGTCGAAGTTCACAAATGTTTTCCATACCCTTTGCACGAAGTTGGGTATCAAGGATATTGAGCGAAATTTAGTACTCAAGTACTGTGACTATCTACACAAGTACATCCAAGATGAGATGGAGTTCCTGAACATTTCCTCGCTCGGCACGACATACGAATACTGTTGAAGAATTTAGGGCAATTAGTATTAGTAGGATTCTTCTAGGTTTGATAAACATTTGTGAAGTGCTTTTACAATTTTTCTTAGCGTGATCTTCTTCTTATTATTAGTGTGTGTGTTTACTTCATCAAATTGCTACCAAAACAAAGAGACAAGAACACAATATGTTTGGCTTTCTGCTAGGGCCAAAACCTCTCCCTCCTGTAGAGGAAAACCCACACAAAATTCTTCTTATGGAGATTCCAATTGACAAACACCAAGACCATAACCCTTGACCTACTAGGCCACTCCAAGACCAAGTCACCAATCCTTCTTCTTACTATTGAGATTATCATCAACACTGTTGCTTCTCCGAGTTCATCATTCATGCACCTTCACTAAGATATTCATCACAATAAGGAGAAAATAATTGTTGCACTTCTCTTAGATCATTACCATGGAGGCCCTAGAACTTGATAATATTTACTTGTCATGACTATGCCGAGAATACATCATTGTAGGATTATTGAGCTCCTTCTTAACCGATTCTGTGAAAGTATGTACCCCTATAATGCCTGTCTGAAACCACAGGGATCCTTCTCCTAACTAAAAACATTGTAATTCTTCATCCGAGGTTTTTGTGCCTCTTAACATGACCGAGATTTCAGAGAGATATATGCAAAGTTGCAGAGGCTTATGCAAAGTTCTCTGCATTCTTGTAATGCAGATTTCAGACCTTGTAACTGACCTCCAAAAATCTTAGACAAACTGAGTTCTTCACTAAGTTTTTGCAGATACTCCAGCTGGGTATAAATAGTGGTCATGTCTCCATTTTTTAGTCGACTTTAACAAGTGAACCGTTGTGTCTTTTATACGAGCCGACATGGAATTTGCATATATATTTGAGGCCGACATGATGTTCTCCTTATTGTTTTGCTTGCAAAATTCTTTGTTCTTGTTTTGTAGGATTGTGCTTGGTCTTGGAGGGCTGATCTAGGCTTGTATACATTTTACATAGGCTCATGAAGAGCTCCTTATTCATGACTTTGACTCTTTGACCTTAAATATAAATCTTAAGGCTCTCAATGGGAGCCATCTATAAAACCTCTTTCTCGTGAAACCCATACAACAAGGAATTATAAATTTATTTTCTTGTTTTAAAAAAATCATAATTACAATGAAAACCAAACCTAGTTACATTTTCTTCAACACTCCCTCTTAACTAGGGAGGTATTCATGATGGTACTTGGTCATTCTCAATCTGAAGAATTTCTCATAAGAAGAATCAGATTGGTAATCCCATGTAATTTTCCTAAACAGAAATGTAATTGATATACAAAGCATGCAAACAATCCAGCAATTAGAAAAACGAAATATACATTAAGAACCCATGGAAACACTGGAAATAGAGAACCGTTGAGCCATTTTATTACTTCTTCAGGAGAAAATACAATAGTAAAATAGAATGGTGCACCTGGGCTTGTCTCAATGGATAAGCATGACAAAATCCAGGTGAGAAAATGATGAACTGAAGACTACTACAACTGTTGCACCAAACTGAATTGTGTTGCCCCAGAAAACTACTCTGTCTGCTAACTTCGAAGGGCTGGAATCATTGTTTCTCTTGCTCAGAAAATTATGAGATTTCAGCTCCTTTCTCTTTGGCCTAAACCCAAAAAAACCCACGAAGGAATTGGCCAAATGTTGACCTTGGAATTTTGGCCCAAATTCCCCTTAGCTCCTCTAGCTGCTGGCTAAGTTGGGACCCCTGTTTGACCCATTAGATCTGCCCATAAAATTCTATAAATTTAGGAGTGTGGTCTTTTCCCAAAACCTAGAAAGGGTTTCCCTTGGTTCCAACCTTCAAAAATTGACCCTTCACAGCTTGGCATTCCTCCAATTTCGAATTTTGTTATTGTGACTGATCATGTCAATCTCTTCTCCCAACTCCAACAATCCTTCTCAAATGGCCCTCCAAGTGATCTCCTACTTCTCCCGACCAGATCTAGCTCTATAATTCCTTCCTCCAACTCCCACATGAGCTTAGTGATGGCTCTTTGCACAGGCCCAGGTAATTGTAAATCAGACTGCTAGGATGTTGGCTCTGTTGGCTCCAAACTTGCAAGAAAGGTTGGCCCTTTATTGCTCTCCCAATCCTCTAACTCTCATGGAAAATGTTTGATCACTGATAGCTCAAAACTCCCCTTGCGTATTCTCCAACTATCCAGAAATACGTACTCCCTGTTGTGGCTAAATGGTAGTGTTGTAACACACTCCTAGAACTCTTGAAATACTTATGGAACTGCCTCTCTAGGGCAGGCATGGATTGTGCCCCGAAGTAGAGGTTGAATCTCTGTTGTTGGGAAAAGTATCCAATTCGAAATGCCCCTATCCCACTCTAAGAGGTGATAGTGCCTTAGCAACAAACAGGTAAACTTATTCGAGTATTCTTCTTTATGAAATGCAAGTGAGGAAGAGAGATCTAACTAACCTGTATCTTCCGCTAGTTTATCGATCCAAATCACTCTTCTCTTCAGTAGCTCCCAGCTTCTTGCTCCTTCACCGGCCCAGCTTCACCAAATTCCTGCAAGATCACAAGAGAGAGAAACTACACAAAGATACATATATACATTCATAAAAAGCTCAAGATCAGATTAAGCTAAACATGTAAGCATAACAAAACATCATTGGTATACAACATGTAGGAGAAACTCAAATAGTTTATTGATAAGATAAAAAGGTCTGAGAGGAGATACAACCAAGTGAGTTCTGATCCAGCATCTACCTCCCAGCAAAGGAATCCCTTCCTCTCCTCCAACAAAGCATAAATCACCCAATGTGCTAATGTCAATCTCAAACCAACAGCAATTCTCTGCAAAGTAAAAAATTCCAGCCTCCTGAACCTCTGGGTGAGAGATCCATATATAGATGTGAGCAGAGAGGATGAGTCAGCTCATGTTTTGACTTGTGGCTTCTCTCTGTCAGTTCTTGCTTCCACTTGGAGGTTGAGAACCTCTTACTCATCACTAGTCGAATTCATTGAGGCAAGTGTCATTGGAGAAGATTCTGGAAGCTTCCAGGGTCTTTCCACCTCATTGAATGAACTTGCCATTTGTCATTTCCCGCTCAGCGCACCCTGGTAGTGCTTCTACCTGCGTTGCAGTGCACCTAGCCAGTGTAATCTCTGCATTTCAACGCAGACAGCTAGTGGAGTCTTTGAATTGATCCTGAATTGACTGTTTCTGAGTGGTTTTTGGTGGAGAACTTCTGGGAGAAGCTGTCATTGGTTGACCTTGTTCCTTTAGGAGCTGTAACAACATCTTTAGGGACTTTGGATCCCTTGAATTATGGACATTTCATGCTTATAGTTGTAAGGCACAAAAATGTCTATAATAGTTGCCCCCTAAAGTATGAGGCTGTTTATCGGGTGAAATGCTTTATTAGGAGGATCCAAAGTTCTTCCAATGCTGGGAGGAGACCTGTAATAAGATACAATACAATACATTATTTTTCATACTGCTTTCATGATCTAGCTGAGGCGGGCATTCCCATGCTCAGCTTTATAAATTCATTATTTTGTACATAGAACAGACAATCGTCTGATGGTAGACTGATGATTTTGATGAAATCATCATCCTTTTGGTAGGATGATTATCTGCTGCAATGTTGTACATGTCAATGTCTTTATTTTTCCTGAATATATATCACAGCCCGGATGGATGAAACTAGATCCAGGGTCTTCAAACTCGTTCGATCTTCACTCTAAGTACAAGTCGATCCATGTGAGAGATGTTCTGAAGTCGAACATGGAAAGACATCGCTTGATTACCGGTCAATGAGGTAAACCGTTAACAAGCGCGAGAGGAATCACCGATAATGATAATGACCATCAAGGTATTGCAGTACAATTCACGTGGTGTGAATAAAGGACTTGGCGTCGAACACCACGCAAAATCTTTCGGTCGAAGGTCATTGATGTATACCTGTCGCCAGAAGTGAGAAACTTGCCATTGAGGCATGCAAGCTTCAAAGTACTGAAGGGGTTGTTCCTAGATCAACTTCTTGGATAATGAGCTGATGTCGACAAGAAGCGATCCGTCAAAGGAGGGCCTTGATGTATCCCACATCAGTGACACGGAACGGAGCAAATGATTTTGATGGAGGTGAAAACGATCTGATGATATATGGTTCAGGGTGGCGGTCATGAAAGAATGAAGGATAATGTATGGTAGTGGATGGAACACGGTTGACTTCTCTGGATGACTTCTCTTGAACATATCGGCGACACTTGTGTGATGGATTGGTAGCATTTACCCCAAAGGTGGATGGTATGGTGAGACCATGGTGATGTGACCAGTGAATGAAACAACCCAACCCGACTCAGGCACGGAGTGGAAGTGTCATGTTCAAGAGCGACTTGCTACCAATAAAGTTCTTTGAGTTTCTTCCCAATTTTTCCCCCATCATTGCTGACCAGTACCTCTTTATTTTTGTCAAGCTTGAGGAGGATAACATATGCTTGTTCTATAATTTGCCCTTCAGGCAAACCCATCGCTATGTTTTAACGAGCCTAGCGATAGTGAAACTCGTTCTCGTCTAAAGACAAGTTTGTCGCTATTTAATGCTTTTAACGAGTCTAACGAAAAAGATAACTCGGTCCTTTTCATTTTTAGAGAGTCTAAAAAGGTACGTAAAGTCAACTCCGAAAGTCCTTTTTCATCATCAAATCCCTTAAGTCTGAAAAAGTATAAAACAATACAGAAGGGATGAGTTTTCGATAGTTTTAACGAGCCGAACAAAACAAGCGCTCGATCTTTTTGTGCAATAATCCCTCAGGTCCAAAAAGATTAAAATCTAGAGGAGGGATAGCATTTCCGGTCGCTTTAACGAGCTGGAAGGCCAAAACTCGGCTATCTTTTCATATTTTACGAGTCAGATGAAAAGAGCTTAAAGAAGACTCGTCTTTTGAGGAACGAGTGATGAAACGGGTTAGCAGTTGATTCCAGGTAAGAGTTGGAATTTTCCAATCACGGCAGTGTCACAAGGATGGCTAGTGAAATCACTCTTCGCAGCTGTTCCTCAAAATGGGTAAACAATCATATGGAGGTGAACAATCGGCCAATGGAAAAGTGGAGGTGACGGTGCAAACACGACCAAGGCTTTAATGGCTGATAATGTTACATTCATGGTGGTTATTTACCAGAAGATAGTTCATTTTTTAACGAGCTTAAACGCGGAAATACACTGCCCAGTCTTATGTTTATTTTTTAACGAGTATGAACTGTGTGCTAAAACTGCTCAATCTTATGTTTATTTTTTAACGAGCATGAACTATGTGCTAAAACTGCTCGATCTTATGTTTATTTTTTAACGAGCATGAACTATGTGCTAAAACTGCTCGATAACCCAGTCATATGATAAGAATGTCTCATGTAAGATGCCATTTTTTATGGAGCTTGCGCCTTACCAAAGCTATGCCCTGCATCCTTTCGTTGTGCAAGTTCGGAAACGACTAATCCTACGAGTTTAAAGGGTTAGAGGTCCTAAAAATTTAAAAAATAAATAGCCGCCCCTTGCTTGAACTCCAAAAGGTTTGCATGCCCCCAGGCATAAAGTACGATTTCAAGGTTACCCCTCAATTTGCAGATAAAACATTTGTTCTACCAGGAAAGGCCTACCTCTTTCAGGTTACCCAAAGATTGTTCTATTAATCTTTCAAACAAAACACTTCTTCGGCAATGTCTACCGAAATAGACAAAGGTGAGAGACTCCGTCTGTCAACTCACATAACTTTGACAAAAGAATCTTATTCTAGAATAACCCTCTTCCAGCATGGGCGGGGTACAGACTAGTCATATTCTCCCACGGAAACCTACCCTATACCCAAAGTTTTCCTGCCGAAGCAGACCAGGACGCATGCCCCCTGGGTTCCAGTCATATCCTTCTGAATTACTCGCGCTCATCGGGAGGACAGACCGTGGGTTGAGACATTTCTTGCATGAAGAGACCATTTAGGGATGGTATATGACTATTTGCGATGCGTGATCCGGGAAATGAAAGCTGGTCCACGAGCTTGACCACTCTTCCTTCGTGCGGAAAACACATTACTCTAAAGAGTGAGGAGACGATGGCTCCCATGCAATATATATAGTCTCGTCCAAGGAGTAGGTTATAATCCAAGGGTCCTTGAACGACCATCACGTTCATTTGAACGGTCTTCCCTTTCAATGTGATAGGCACATTGGGGAGGATCCTTAAAGGTCGACTGGTTCCTTTATCAAAGCCTGTCAGATTTCTCATTTCAGGCAAAAGCGTTGGCGAACCAAGCACTTTCCAAGCAATAGAGGAAAGGATACTCACAGATGCCCCCTCATCAATGATGGTGCCAGCCATGACCATTCTGTATATTTGGACGATAATTCTGAAGGGTATGCTTGCTGGCAAACGGGGTCTGCCTAGTTGGTTCCAGTCGAAGGAGACAACTAGGTTGCTTGGTGGTGGGACCGAGTAAACGGCCGGGTATCGTCTGACGAACTTCCTTCCTGCGATAAAGGAATGGGGGAAGTGCCCCCGTGCTCGTCGGAGTCTGTTTTAATGAAGAGAATTTGGATGGTGTCATCTTTATCCTCTTCAGTGACTGTATCATTCGAAGATAAATCCTCTGAAGGCAAGACCGGGTCAACTGCCGCCTCGAACTTTTGACTTTCGTCAGGTATGGATTCAGCTGGTTCATCTTCAATGACCGGCACTTCAGCTGACCACTTGAGCGGGCCAGCTGGATTTTCAACTAACGAGGGACTCGGCAAGAGTTTTTTATACCCAGGAGGAAGTCGTAACGGTGAAACCGGACGATCATCCAAAACTCTTTTCGCTTCGTCTAAGAAGGGACAACGGTGGATGGCGTGGTCGCCTTCGCACAGTCTACAGGGAAATCTAGCTCTCCCTTTTTGTCCAAGGACTTCACTCTCGCTAGTTGACGGTATGCATTCAACATGGCTATCAGAGGTTGATGCCACCAGATTGTGCAAACGGGGAGACCAGTCCCTTAGTATCCGAGGGATGCAGGGACAATCTCTGTGGAAGTGGTCTCCCTTGCATATGACACATGGTGATTTAGGCCTAGTCAGTGCTGTGTGTGGATTTTTGTCAGACGACACTTGTTTGCCCCCAGTCGTTTTTGGCTCCTTCTTCTTCTTCTCTTTCTTCTTCTTTTCCTTCTTCTTCTTAGGAACTTGGTTTTTTGTTTTACCAGTTCCGTCAAGCGAAGAGGAAGGAGGAGAGGAAGAATTAGAGGAAGTAGAAGGCTGGTGGGCAACTCTGGACTGGTCTAACTTTTGATTCGACTGTTCAAGAATAGTGGTGTTATGAACGACATTGGTTGAGAAGAGCCAGACCGGCAAGCCAATTGTCAGTCCTGGAAGCGACAATGTGGCCATATGGGGCGCACCAACATCTCCCCAAGAGGAGAAGGGACTAGGATTTCCACCAAGGGGAATTCCTTGGTTGGTGGGTTCCATTTTCTCAACCTAAAGATCAACGCAGGAAAAAGGGGTGATTGTTCCGTTTAAAATAAATTTTAACGATGCTTTAGACACAACTTGCTTTTTCAGTTTTAAAGAGTCGAAAAAAAGCTAAATATGACTCTAGTCTCCTTCGATGTTTTAACGAGCCCAAAGTGACAGATGCTCGGATGGAATTTTTCCATTATAGAGTCTGAAAAAGGCCAAAAGGAACTGCTCTGGAGTTCTAGGTAGAGGGTGTGCCAAACTTTTCACGAAACCGTAGAATACTTTTTAAGGTACGGGCGGTCAATCTTCCTGAATGCTGTGTTCAGTGCATTGCGATCAGTAGGGCGGCCGACACGGCTTCCTAAGGATAAAGGTTTTATGCCTATAGGGGTCTCCCAATATATACTCGATGGTACGTGGGATCACAATCCATACTGGCGCTATCGTCCCTCAGGAGGAATCACCCAACGATCAGCGAGATCGACAGTCACCAGGTTTTACGACGCCGGAACACGTCTCTAGCCTAGACCTCTATGTTGTGCGTTAAGTTACAAAGTGTTGTTAAGTTCATTCAATTTATTTTAGGTTGATCTTTCTTAGAAGTTTGCCTTTTTGGATCACCACGAGATGTATGATACAATTCCTAAATGCAGTCTAAAGATGATAAGCAAGCTTTTATATATTTTCAACAATGAAAATCCTAGCTACAAGGGGAAAAGGAAGATACAACTTTTCTCAAAGAGCATAGAGCACACTGTAATGCACTTTTCCCTAAATCAAAGCATGCAAACTATCAAAATGCAAATGCACAAATGCATGTATTTGTTTTCGCTTCCTTAATATTGATGCCTAAAAAGAAAGCTGTTGTATAAATTTGAATTCGATTTCAAGTGAAAACATAAACAAGTTCCTTTTTCAAAATCAAAAAGACGATTACGACACCTTATGATTTACTTGTTTCGACACTAGAAACGCATAAATTCAAACCAAACGACAAAAGTAAAAGCTCAATCAACTGTGAACAGCAAACAAACTCATTCCTAAGATCAAAACGACACTTATGACAGGTCTATATCTAAGGGCGATAGTATGACCAGTTTACTTTTGTAATGGGAAACTGCAAATGATGTAACAAATACACAAAGAACAAATACAGTTTCTTTATACCACTGAGGCGGAATTGAGGCAGAGAAAAGGGGTTTCAGATAGGTACACTGACTGATAACAGGCTGCAAAAAACAGAGATGAAACTGAGCAAAAGGAATCAAGGAACCACAGCTGCACAAGGCAAAGACTGATCAGCGCACTCCCAACACAGAGGTTTTGACATTCAGCGCAAGTAGCCTTCACGGGACCTGCGTTGAAATGCAAAACCTCTTCACAGAGTCTGCGCTGAAGCAGAAACGAGAGTTGTTTCTGGGTTTTGGGTTACGGTTTGCAGTTAAATCAACAGTTTTTGGCCAGATCAAAGCTATCAATCAGGTACAATTAAGAGGATGTTTTAAAGGAGGACTAAGATCTATCACAAAGGGCTGTTAGAGCACTTGTGGATCAGTTTGTTCAGATCATAAAAACAGGCCCAGTGATTGGACTAGAGTGGCAGATCTCTACTTTGCACTTGAAAATGGCAAGTTCATTTCGATTCGGCACTCCTGAGTTTATGAGAAGAACAACAATAGAAACACAAATAAACCAACAAGATACGATCCCCAGTGGAGTCACCAATTTGTTGTTGGGAAAAGTATCCAATTCGGAATGCCCCTATCCCACTCTAAGAGGTGATAGTGCCTTAGCAACAAACAGGTAAACTTATTCGATTATTCTTCTTTATGAAATGCAAGTGAGGAAGAGAGATCTAACTAACATGTATCTTCCGCTAGTTTATCGATCCAAATCACTCTTCTCTTCAGTAGCTCCCAGCTTCTTGCTCCTTCACCGGCCCAGCTTCACCGAATTCCTGCAAGATCACAAGAGAGAGAAACTACACAAAGATACAGATATACATTCATAAAAAGCTCAAGATCAGATTAAGCTAAACATGTAAGCATAACAAAACATCATTGGTATACAACATGTAGGAGAAACTCAAATAGTTTATTGATAAGATAAAAATATCTAAGAGGAGATACAACCAAGTGAGTTTCGATCCATCATCTACCTCCTAGAAAAGGAATCCCTTCCTCTCCTCCAACAAAGCATAAATCACCCAATGTGCTAATGTCAATCTCAAACCAACAGCAATTCTCTGCAAAGTACAAAATTCCAGCCTCCTGAACCTCTGGGTGAGAGATCCATATATAGATGTGAGCAGAGAGGATGAGTCAGCTCATGTTTTGACTTGTGGCTTCTCTCTGTCAGTTCTTGCTTCCACTTGGAGGTTGAGAACCTCTTACTCATCACTAGTCGAATTCATTGAGGCAAGTGTCATTGGAGAATATTCTGGAAGCTTCCAAGGTCTTTCCACCTCATTGAATGAACTTGCCATTTGTCATTTCCCGCTCAGCGCACCCTGGTAGTGCTTCTACCTGCGTTGCAGTGCACCTAGCCAGTGTAATCTCTGCATTTCAGCACAGACAGCTAGTGGAGTCTTTGAATTGATCCTAAATTGACTGTTTCTGAGTGGTTTTTGGTGGAGAACTTCTGGGAGAAGCTGTCATTGGTTGACCTTGTTCCTTTAGGAGCTGTAACAACATCTTTAGGACTTTGGATCCCTTGAATTATGGACATTTCATGCTTATAGTTGTAAGGCACAAAAATGTCTATAACAATCTCCCGCTTGAGAGATTCGTGGCTAAAAAGCTAGTTGACTCAGCTAAATAGCAGAGTGAACAATCAAGTAATTCTAATTTCAAGGTGTAAGAATGAATCCAAAATGAGAGTTGCTACCTCCTTGTAACTCCTTGGGCCTCCCTAGCCTCATGTGGGCCCCTCCATCCACCTATTTGACTTTCCCTCCAAACTATTCGAATGGGCCAATTCGAACTCCCATGTGGGTGGACCCCACATTCCACTAGCAACCAAATAAATTTGAATTGCCTCCTAAGTCCCTAAGTCAAAAATGATGGGTTATCTTCCTTAGCCAAAATTGTACAAAATTGTGTAGCAGCACCTTGTTACAAATGTGTTTGAGAAGGGACATGATAGTCCTCCCCCCCAAATGTTTTTTGCCCTCAAGCAACCTCATAGTTGGGTGCTCCAAAATGTGCTCACCCTCCCAGGTGGCATCCTCATCCAGAAAGCTCTTCCAATGCACCAAAAGTTGATCGTCGTCAAGCGATGCCTGAGAAAGCAACCTCTCTAACTGTTGCTCCCCACTATCACTGCAAAATGTGCCAAGGTACCATATGTGTCGCTAGATCATGCCTAACCTCTGCACTGTCCTGATATGGAAGAATCCTTCAATACCAGGACCCCAGGAAATCATGTCCAACATGAAGCTCCCCTCGCTCCACTCACTATCCTGCCCAATGAAAGTACCAGAAGTCCCCTACTCATTCAGTGACTTGGAAGATCTGTCTGATCTCCCCCTACAATAGTCGGCGCATCCCTAAAGGTTATTGAGTTGTGATGCCCTAGTTCCCTGCCAGACCCAGAGTGGTGCCACCATGTTGATGCTACGCTACTCTTACTATGTCATACTCCCCATTGTGCACAGTCAGTATCCTCCTCTCCTGGAACTCGATGGTGGAATACTAAAAGAGGCGAGACACACCCTGCCTGGGAATCTCCATGGCAACCAGGCCTACCCATCCAAATCTAAATCTGAACCTATGCAGCAACAGAGAATGTTTGCTTCCTGATATGATGAAACCCTCTATGAACACCCCATGTGTCATCCCAAGAGCAAACTATATCACTCTCTACTACAACTCCGCTCATCATGAGTGATCTATCGATCAACTGAATCCCTACATCCCATAGCCAGACCTGCTATGGCATAGCCCTTTCAACCGATGGAATCCCTCTGGACCTCATCTCTAGTCCCTGCATGTGATCACTATATAGCCTCCATATATCGTGGGCAAATCTAATGCATGCTAATCTTCCTTGTTCCTGCCACTGTGTAGTACTGATGATCACTGGAAGCCATGTGTTCTAAAGCGATACCCCTTGAATGTAACCAAAATATGGGTATTCGATACTTGTAATCGACTCAGGGTATGTGGATCTCTCCTGTCCCTGCCAACCATCTCTCCTGGGTCTGCCATCTACCCTCTCAATAATGTGCCAATATAAGGTCTGGAGCCCGGACACATATTTGGAAACTACCTCAGTTGTAGTTGTTATCCTCTGCTCATGCTCGGTCTCGACATGCCCTAAGAAAAGAGTGACACATGTCTCCCTCGGGACTAGATCCCTAGACTTAGGCTCGGTGATGAACGATATGCCACCCCTGCAGATGATCACCTCATCCCCCAACCTGTGGATGTCAATTAAAGCACCAACCCAATGCCACTGCTGAAAAGTCTCCCCCCTAGTGCACTCAGTCTCACCCAAATATCTCAGGTGGGCTCCTTGTCCCTCGTGGCTCATGCCCAAATGTGCATAAAGTCGACAACAAAATCGATTGCACCTGTGATGGATGTAAAAGAGGGTCAGGCGTATGAGTCCCCGTGGATACCATCAAGAATAGCTCATCTGTTTCCCTGTCAATCCTCAGTGAACTACACCCAAAGGTATGCCCAGTGTTTCCATCCAAGGGTCTCCTTGGAGGCAACACTCCATGACCTCATTGTGTAGCACTATACACCCTTGGATGCCATTGATCATCCCAGTACTCCTGGACATGCCACTGTACACCATGGCCTACCATTGTACACCACTAGATACCCTCGGCTATAGCTATACCATCATGTACTGGCCGGGGTCCCACATGTGTCACTATACCTGTCACTCCCCGCATGTACTCAATGTAATGTGAGGCACTCCCACTCCACGGAGTAGTCCAACATACTATGACGCACCACCCTACATCTCCATGCTCCTTACTCCATAGCCCTGCACACCACTAGATGTTATGGCCTAACGTTGGGCATGTATGCATCAGACTGCATCCCTCTACATAAAATTGGACATTCACAGTGAAAAAGCTTTTATGATTATGAGAAGAAACAAAAAGTAATATGATTGCCAAAGTTTTCAAATTGAAAGCTAAATAATCATAAGTATGAAAACCTTTAAACTATGTTTAAAGGTTTGAGAAAATACACATGAGCCTACAAAAGATGTTGATAATTTATTGATTTTGAGGGAATTAATTAAACAAACAGTTCATTAATTCATTCTCTTTATAGATTATCACTTTAGAAAGCTTATAGGAATATATTGAAATACAATGATTCCTACCTAATTATCTCTGCAAGACACAAGTATATGAAGAAAAAACATAATGAATGACACCTGAAAAACTTACAGGAAACACAAATTGTGTAAAACAGAATTCATAATCCTTTTCTTTTTATTAATGATCCATAAAGATTAATTACATCAGATGTCTAGAAATGCTTCTTCAAGGGTGCAACCCTTAATAACTCGTGAAGAGAGTTATTTATACAACAGTAGGACAAAAAATATCCTGAACTGCTTTTACAAAAATAGATTATTTACACAATCAAAAATAAAATTCTCTAATGATTTGGCACTATTTTGGTGCTGCGTTGTTTGATGACTATTACTGAAAAAGTTGAAAAGTGGTTGAAGTTGGCTGACTGTTCCCTCAAAAACTGAATGTTGTTCAATTATTCTTAATCAAGTAAATCTGTTAATTCTTCCCAGTGTTTCTTATCTGGGATAGAAATCTTTGTTACCCTCCTGTAGATTTCATCCATCTCATTGTACTTAGTAAAAGTGGGTGTAGTGGCCAATCTAGGGTGATAGATTAGACTAGATTTATTATCAACCAGGGTCAGTAAACTTCGAGGCATGCGTCTACAGTCTATAGACATAAAGGATTCCTAACTAAGTGTTTATTGTGATAGGTCGTAGTACTTCTTTACAAAAGGTTAAGATATGTTTCCTCTCACCTTAACACTCAGATCACCTAACTTATCTAACTGTCCTAAGGATACAGCACATCACTAGACTGAGATTTTGATCCCCTTACAAGGATGCTATGCACAAAAGCTCTGTCTAGTTAACACTTGAGCATTCATGGAAAATCAAAAGCAATCAAAAGCATACTAAAATTTAAATGCATGAAAAACAGAGTCTATGGAGATGCTTCAAAATATAACGATAGATCAAATCTCTTACAAGATATGGTTCAATGATCTTAACGATGAAATCTTCAAGCTATCACCATAAATACCATTTGTGAGAATTTCAAATCAAATCGACAAAATCATAAGCATGAAAATAACATTAAACACTATGTGTTCTATTCAAATTAAAAAAATACTAAGGAAATGAAAATAACAGTATACCAATCCACGCAGGGCCCGTCCATGTTTCAATGGTACACTGCAATAAACTCAAGCAACGCGAGATCTAACGCATAAACACTTCTGGAGTAAAACCGTGACTGTATTCAAGTACTGTAGATTGCAATTACATACAAAAGTTCTGGTCTCAAACGATGTACAGAGATAATAATCGTAACTGTTCCGTTAACAAAAATAATACACAGTCTTATCTGCATGTCCCTATTGGGATCAAATGTACATTCATTGAGCAGTTGTTTCCACTTTTACAAAGGAATGATTTTTGGTCATTTATAATCTAAATCGATTTCCAAAAAGGAAACAAAACGAAACCGGTTTGGGAAACTATGGCTTTTACTGCCTTTGTAACCAAAATGCTGAGGTTTGACCAGTGTGGACCGTGTAACTAGGAGCTTTTGATTTGCTATAGAATCGATTGTTCACCATGCTTGTACATTCCAGTTTTCGTTCCTATCCATCGCTTTGGCTTGCCTGTCATGCCACGTGTCAGATGATAAACCATTTATAGGATGTTGTGACTTCTTGTAACCTTTTTATTGAAAATTCCTAATTTCTAACATAAAAACTCATAAATTAACTTTAATGCAAACTAACAACTATAATGCTATTAATTAATCAATTTCAAGGAATATAAGGGATCTATGGAGGAAAAAGGTAGACAAATGATGGTGTTTTTAGAAGAAAAAGATGGTAATGGAATGGTACCAACATCTCCCCCAAGCTTAATGAATTAGCATGTCCTCATGCTAATCCTGATGTGCTGCCTCTAAACTCTGTCCCTCTCTGTAACTTTGCTGCTTTCAACAATGCATCTATGTTCTTCTTAGCTTGGGCATCTTTCTGAATGTGGAGCTCATGCTTTAAATTCTTATATTTCTCCTTGAGGGCTTTCTTTTGGGTATACCATTTGGTTGCCCACTTGCAAATGTCAGTTTGTTCAGCCTCGAGTTCCTTGATTTGCTCCCTCAACTTCTCATTTTTCTGTTGAGTCTCCTTACTCTGTGCTCTCAGCATTTCATTCTCTTTCTTGATGAATTTCTCCAGCATGTTGGCCTCCTTTGTTTATTAATTGTGGGTGGTGACTCTTTTCCTTGCCTATTGTTGCTCTCAACCTCCATTTCGGCTTCTGGTCCAGGTTGTGAGTGAGCACTGCTCTCAATGTCCATCGGTGCATGTGCATTTGATTCTGGTTGGTCTTCTTGTGGCTGGGTCTTTTGTGCTCTCCTGGATCTTCTTGTATATGTAGTAAAAATTTTATCTTGCTGCATTTTCTGGGCATCCTCTTGTCTCATTTTTCTCATCCTCACACTACTAATGGGTGGAGGGACATTGCTTGATTTGCACACAGGAATCTCTTCATCAATGTCATGCATAAATCCTGAGTGCTCTTGCTGTTCTTGCTCATCCTCTTCATCTTTGATTTGGTTGGAAGCCAAGAATTCCTTCCACGTTTTTCCCCTTTTCTGTAATTCAAATTCAATGAGGATTTTAATTAACCCAAAATGACATAAGCTTTTGTCTTCATTACCCTTTCTCTTTTGGATAGTTTTTGACATCTTGGTCAAGCTCTGCAAAAGGAAATATGGTAAACTAATGGTGCATTGTCCTTTTAGATGTAACAGGAGTTTGATATGGTATAAAAAGACTATGTTGTAGCGACCCTCACACGTAACAAATTTTTGGATGATATACACCATTTCGTCCCATGGATGCATCAGCCAGCTCCTAGGGACACCCTTCTTCCAGTTAACAGATGAAACCCTCGACCTGGACATGAATTGGGTCCATGATTTTTCTTTGAATTGTTTTGTTTTGGAGTATTTTTCTCCTTCCGGGCTGATCCCTAAGGATTGTGCTATGGTGTCTTCTGAGATCCTGAATGAAAAATTACCTATCAATGCTTTCTCCCCATTAAATGTAAAGGCAAATTGTTTGGTTACTTCCTCATTTCTCCCATTAAACTTCTCCAAGAAGGGTAGCCATTATTTTTCTTTTAAAATTGCAATGCAGTCATCGTGGTACTGAGAACTGTCAAATGTGCTTGGCTCTACCCTATTAGTCATTTTGACAAAGAAACCCCTGCTTTAACCCTCTTCGTTTATGCTTACTAATTTAACAAGGGTATTTTGGTGTGTCACCTCTGCTTTTCGCCCTACACAATTGACCTGGTGGCGCCCTCTGTTCTTCGAGATCAGCTCCTTCAATGGCTTAAGCAGTGACCGGGTGACTGTCCTTGAATTATGGCGGAGGTCGAAACTTGTGAGCCCAGTTACTGTGCTTTCCTTTCGTAGCACTTGCTGTTCTCGGCCTTTGTTTACAGCACTTGAATTGCTTAGTGTGGAACACCCCTTTTACAACTGAAAATGAAATAGAATTTTAACAACCGACTTGACCCATTTCGCTATAATGATAACAGAGCATACTCATATTTCTATGATAGAGGAGTGACTATACTGGGTTGTATGAATATTATCATGAGAACGCCGCAAGCATGTATGGAGTACTGGAGTATAACAACGAATAGTTGTTTGCATGAGTTGACTTGATCGAACAATCATGTTATAACTCAGCCAATTCAAAACACAATGAATGAAACTGTGTAACATTCGGCTTTGTAATAGTTCACCACCTGTCCCTTGCTCATTGGTATTTGGCCAAACAAGGAGATGTTGGACCGATAGTAAAGTTTGATGGCCGATAAGGAGTTAATAACAAGGCTGGGAGGGTGGTAAAATAGAGGAAATTAAAAATCATAGGAGGAGTATGGGGATAGGCTAGAGTGTTGGGAAATGATAGGAATTAGGAATATGATGAGGGTGATGGATATGTGGGTGGTTTTGAAATTGATCATAAGCAGTCATAGTCATCACATTTAACACTAAAGTAATCTAAGAATTTAAATGTTAAAAATAAAAATTACAATAATACATTACACTTTTATTGGTTGATCAAGAATTGAGCTGGCATGCATAGATAGGACTAGTCTTTCTTGTTCAAATATGACTAATCTTTGTTGTCCATAACAGGTCCCTCTGAGATAAATTTTGGATGCAACAGGTCCCTCTCAGATCTGGAGAATATATGTGCAGCGCCTTTGAAATTTGGAAAAGAACTATATATGTGCAGGTTCCTTGATCTTTGGTGTTTGATGGAGCCTCGGTGACAAGCAACCTTTGAATCTCTGTTGAAACTTTGTTGAACCTTTGTTGAAGTAGCTTGAGATATCAGTCTCTAACAGGTCCTTTTTATGTTTGCTGAA
This sequence comes from Pinus tabuliformis, assembly GCA_031772625.1. Lineage (NCBI taxonomy): Eukaryota > Viridiplantae > Streptophyta > Pinopsida > Pinales > Pinaceae > Pinus > Pinus tabuliformis. The sequence continues at coordinate 953,579,980 of CM062814.1, read as the reverse complement.
CAGGTCCCTCTAATGTTGATGCTGGTAACATGGTCTTCCGAATAGAACAGGTCCCACTGCATAGTGCTTTTAAACAGGTCCCTCTGATTAGAAAAAAGACAAAAACAACTTCTTTATTGAAATCTGAAGTGTTGAAACAAACTCTTTAAGAATTTACAATGAGGAGATGAGATAAGAACAAAATGTTGATACTTCTCCCCCACTAAATCTTTGACTTGTCCTCAAGTCATTATTCAATCGATGAATCAAACAGGAAACAAAAAGAAAAGGAATTCTTACCAGCCAAAGAATTGGTTTTCAAGTAAGAATTCAGGGTTAGAGTGTGCCAGAGTCTGGTTTTCACATCTAACCCATTATTATTATTATTATTTTTAATTTTTTTTTTATTTTTTTTATTTCTTTTGAATTTCTAAATTGAAATGAAATGAACTAAGGTAGAGATACTACAGATGAAGGCTGCAATATCTCAACCTCTCTTTGTTGAGATACAGTTTGAAGAAAATTTTGCTTGTTGATGGGCCTATTGTAAAGTTTCAAGCGATGGCCATTGACAGTAAAGGGGTGGCCTTCTCCATCAATGGTAATGAGCTTGACTGATCCATTGTCATAAACTTGAACAATTTCGTATGGGCCCATCCAATGTGTGGTAAATTTGGCTTTATGATCTCTGAATTTAGAATCAAAGAGTAAAGCCCAGTCTCCTTCTTTGAACTACTTCTTCTTGATATGTGCATCATGCCACTGCTTCCTTTGTTTTTGCATGAGGAGTGTTGTCTCCTCTGCTTGCTGCCTCATTTCATCCAGCTGGTTCAACTGCTGAATTCTTTCTTGTTGTGCTTCATTAAGATCAATTCCCAAATCTGCAGCCATCTTAAAAGTATGTATTTGAAACTCAATAGGAAGCATTACCTCTTTGCCATACACCAACTGATATGGTGTAAATCTTGTAGTATTCTTCCACGTGATTCTATAAGCCTAGAGTGCATCTTTGAGCTTCTCTTCCCAATTCTTTCTGTTCATTGCCACAGTCTTAGTGATAATTCCTTCCAAAGTTTTATTTGTGGATTCCACCTGGCCATTGGCCTGTGGATGGTAAGGTGTACTTCTTTTGTGCTTGATTTGATATTTTTCTGTGATGTCCTTAACTAACTTTGAAGTAAACTGAGTACCTTGATTAGTCACTATCTCTCTTGGTACTCCATACCTTACAAAAATCTCTTCAAAAAGGAAATTTACCACTGTTTGTTCAGTTGCTCGAACTAGTGCTTTAGCTTCAGCCCATTTTGTTACATAATCAGTACATACTAAGATGTACTTCTTACCATTGGAAGTTGGATTAATGGGTCCTATGAAATCTAGAGCCCATTTTTCAAATGGCTCTAGGTGTACTTGAGGCTGAAGTGGCATCTCATCTGTAGCGGTTGGCCTACCCATTCTTTGATAGTTATCACAACTCTTCACATACTTCTTGGAATCCTTAAAAGTAGATGGCCAGTAGTATCCAAGACTAAGAATCTTGAATGTTGTTCGTTTAGCTGAAAATTGCCCACCACACGGTTCATCATGGCAAGATTTTAAAATACCAATTATCTCATCATTTCTTACACATCATCTAATAATCATATCATAACCAGTGTAAAATAAATTGCCATTAATCCATGAGTATCGAGCACTTTGTTTGACTAGCCTCTTTTTTTCCTTTGGAGTAAAGTATGGAGGTATTCTTCTTGTGGACAAATAATTGGCCAAGTCGGCATACCAAGGATTCACTATTGAAATTGCAAATAGATTTTCATCTGGAAAAGAATCTTCAACCGAAACAACCTCACCTTGATTTTGCAGTCTAGAAAGAAAATCTCCCACCTAATTCTCCTTACCTGGTCTATCTAACACTGTGATGTTAAATTCCTGTAACAATAATAACCATCTGGTAACTCTGCCACTAGTTACTGGTTTATTCATTAAATGCTTAATGGCAGAATGGTCAGTGTGTACAAAAACCTCATAACCAGTTATATAATGTCGGAATTTATTCACAGCATGTATGATGGCAAGCATTTCTTTTTCTGTGACTGTGTAGTTTAATTCTGCAAGTGTTAGATTTTTGCTAATGAAATAGATGGCATAATGACAAGACTCCTCTTTTTGGCCTAATGAGGCACCTACTGCAGTATCAGATGCATCTGTAAAGATGTGAAATGGTAGGTTCCAGTTAGGTCCTTTTAAGACTGGTGTGGTTGATAACTTCTCTTTGAGTGTTTCAAATGCTTGTTGACAATGCTCATTCCAGTTGAAAGGTGTATCTTTTGCTAGAAGTTTAAACAGAGGTGAAGCTATTTTACTAAAATGTTCAATAAACCTTTTGTAATAGCTTGCACACCAAAGGAAACTTCTTACCTCTTTTTGAGTCTTCGGAATTGGCAAATTGACAATGATCTGGATTTTCGATGGAACAACTTTAATGCCTTGAAAAAAAATATAGTGGCCTAATACTATCCCCTCATTTAACATCAAAAAACACTTTTCATTGCTCAGGGATAGATTAGCTTCAATACATATCTTCAAAACTTTTTCAAGATTCTGTAATGCATGCTCAAATGAATCACCATACACTGAAAAATCATCCATGTAAACTTCAACACAATCATGAACTAAATCAGAAAATATAGCTAATACAGCTCTCTGAAATGTAGCTGGAGCATTGCAAAGTCCAAATGGAAAAACATTATAAGAATAAGTGCCCCACGGACAAGTAAAATTGGTTTTGTCCTGGTCCTCTAAGGCTATCCTGATCTGGTTGTAGCCACTGAAACCATCAAGAAAAGAGAATGATGATTTCCCAGCTAATGAACGTTGCTTTGTTCAATTGTCGGTAATCAACACAAATCCGCCACTTACCATTTTTCTTGGGCACTACTACCAATGGGGATACCCACTGACTGTCAGAGATAGGATAGATAAAATTGACTTTCAACAGTTTTTGTAATTCCTCTCTAACAATATCCTGGAGCATGGGGTTCATTCGTCTCTGCGGTTGCCTCACTGGTTTGATATTACTATCGGTATAAATATGGTGAGTGCATGTTTCAGGGTGAATCCCGTGCATATCGGTGTAGTCCCAAGCAAATGATTTCTGGTATTTTCTCAATAATTGAATCAATTTTTCTTCCTGAGATGAGTCTAGGTGAGTGCCAATATTCAAAGTTTTTCCTGGACTAATCTCTATGGTCTTGCTCTGTGTGTTTGTGATAGATTGAATGGGAAAAATGTCTTGAAATGTTGTTTGCAAAGATTGAATGGTGCATGTTTCTTGAAAATTTTGTGCCAACAGTTCATCTGCAGCATGGTATTGGTCATTTCTCAAATTTTCGGAAACATCAGGCTGAGAAAGGAACAACTCTACCAAATCATCATTATTATGTTCTTCAAAATCATAGATATGGTTGATGCTAAAAAAATATTGAACTTCTTCTTTGTCATTGTATTTATCGTCAAGCCATAAATTGTGTGCTACTGTTGGTGATTGTGCTGATGGGTAAAGAGTGAGTTGTTTTCTTTCAGTTCCTCGTGAAATAATCATATTACCCGATCGACATCCTATGAATGCATCAGCAGTTGCTAACCATGGTCTACCAAGAATGATAGGGTGTCCTACTAAATTTGATTTTGGTTGAAGAACTAAAAAGTCCACTGGATACTCCCAAGAGTCTAGTGAAACAATTATGTCCTCCAAAATCCCTTCAGGAATCACTTTAGACCTATCAGCGAGTTCTAGAACAATTGTTGTGTGTTGCAAATTTGTGAGTTGGAGTGTTTTCATGGTTTCAAGAGTCATGACATTTATTTCGGCCCCAAGATCAATTAAGGTGTTTGGAATATGTATGTTGTTAATGATTGTAGTGACTCTGGGAATACCAGGATCAACATACTTTTCCATTGAGATGGTGTTTGTCATAAGGCCAGCTAAATGTCCAATAACATGAATGGTTTGTGGATCAATTCTTTTCCTAGTAGGCTTTTTAAGGCACAGTTCTTTGATGGCTTTAGTATATATGGGAATGTCTTTTATGGCTTGTAGTAGTGGAATTTTTATATAGAAATTCTTTATCTCATCTAAAACATCAAACTGTGGTATAGACATTGGAAGTTTTGTTTGGACCAATCGGTCTGGAAAAGGTGGTGGATGCAACGGTTGCATTTGTTTATTTTTGGTGTAATCATTTTTTTTTCTTTGAAATGAAGTTTCATTTTCATTTTCTTCGTTTTCTTCTTGTTTATCAACTGTTGGAGATTCTTTGTGAAGTACCTTACCAGACCTCAAATTGATATTTTGCAAGGGTAATGTGGGATATGAGGTTCCCTCATCTACATTGTAGGCTGGTCTCTCTGCTCTATTATTTGGATTTGGTACAGGTTGAGCAGGGATTTGAGTAGGTGTTTGGTCAATTTAGTGTGTTCTAAATTGCTGATTAAAATGTCAATCTGGGATTCGTAAACTGACGAAGTGAAGTGTACTATATGTACAAGATAACCATTTTCTTAGCCCTTTTGTCGTTTTTGAGTTTTTTTTAGTTTGTTTTAGGATTATCTTTTATGGATTCCCTAGTGTGTGTGATGGCGAAAATGAAAGTTAAGTATGGATGGTAATGGTGATTTCTACAGTGATTTTCCAAACTTAAAAGTGTTCAAAAAGAAAGCTCTAAACTAACTGTAATGAAATCAATTCTTAAGAGGAAGTAAATGTATCAAACAGTGAACTAATGACAATGGCCCAGTATCCTTGCTGCTATATGAAAAAGAAAGTAAAAACTGAACTTAAAGCAACTAAAAGACTGAAAGCAAAGCAACTAATTCACACTACTTAAACCCTTCTGCTCCTTTACCCTTCAACTCAATCTGCCTTATGGGAAGCAATCATGAACAAGTTATGCAATATGACATCTAAATTGCAGGAAATTAAATTGCATAATGGAAACTAATCACACTACTTCAACCCTTCTGATCCTTTACCCTTCAACTCAATCTGCCTTATGGGAAGCAATCATGAACAAGTTAAGCGATATGATATCTAAATTGCAGGAAATTAAATTGCATAAAGGGAACTAATCACACTACTTCAACTCTTCTTATCCTTTACCCTTCAACTCAATCTGCCTTATGGGAAGCAATCATGAACAAGTTAAGCAATATGATATCTAAATTGCAGGAAATTAAATTAAATCACACTACAATAAGTAATATTCTGATTCCTTACTAATAGAGTCACTTGACTATAGAAAGAAACCATAAACAAATGAGTAGTATGATGTCTAAGTAGCAGAAAAATAAATAAGCAAAACACAAATTGAAAAATGACAGTGCTAGAATTAAACTTCAGAAAATGAAAATTAGTAGGAAGGACAAGATGATCTCATATGTCAGTAGTTATCTAAAAAAAATATGTAAATCTGCCCAGGCTACCTACAACAAAACCTTTAAAAGAAGCATTGATCAGCTAACAGTTAGAAAAGAAACATAAAGGAAATATAGACAACAATGATCATTAGAACAACACATTATATATACAAGCAATGATTGAAAGAAAACAGTAAATGAAAGCAAGTAGAAACTATACAAGGCTCTGGTGTACAGGGGCCCTCTGCAACCTCGGCCAGTCAATCACTTAGTCACAAATCCGATTCAGAAAAACTGTCTTCTCATGTATTTAAAGTGAAATGCAGTACAATGGGTGACAACAGTCGAAATTACAATATGAAAGCTAATCCTTCAGTGTATATCAACGCGTTATTTATAAGAAAAAGATGCTGCAACTAATTCCTATATTTATGCTACTAAAAGACACGTAAATCCCTTGAGCCGAGATCTAGCGTGGTGGTCATGAATTCATGGAGTGGTGGCTGCTTGGTTTAGTTCACGGGCTACTCTCCAGGTGTGCCAATACCTCCGAAAACTAAGGATCGTGCCCCGCAAACCTTCACGTGGGCAAAACAGAGCCGTGCCACCGCGAAATTCTTCATTTGGCCCTTCCTTTGACCATCATTGACCGCGACTGTTTATGAATGATTTGGCTGATCTGAGGGGACACACCCCATGTACACGTCACGTGCAGCTTACCCATGTGGCTGGTTTCTCCATCGAACACCTGTAGCATAGCCTTTAACAAAATGGCTGCGGAAACTTGGGCTGGCTGCGGAAAGTGACAAGTTTCCGCAGCTGCTTGAACAAAAATCTAAATCAAACAACAGTCATAAGCATAGTTAGGAAACCATTCCATAAGTTCTTTTTAAACTATTATGCAACGATTTGACAGCTTGGTGGACGAAGTAAATGGAAAAAGAAGGCTGAAAGGGTATATAGGGAAGTGCAGGTTTGGGACTCAACATACCCCCACTGTGAAGGTGTTGCATGTCCTCATGCAACCAAAATTTAGTCACCCCTTTCTAATCCATATGTTCTGATGCTTCTGCTAAGACATCTAGCCCTCTTTTCTTCTTCTTTGGTGCTACCACCATTCTTGGTTTCCTTATTAGACACCTGAACTTGAGATTAATCAATGCTCTGCTCAACTTTTTGCACTTTTTCTTCAGCTTCTTGTTTTTATTTTGCCATAGTCCTAAATGGAGCATAGTGTTATCATGGATAATCTTATATACCTTGCTCTGCTCTTTGAGTGCTTCATTTTCCTGCTTGATATGCCTATTTAGGACTTCTAATTCATATACCTCATGTTTCAAGGACTGAACTTGTGCATCTAGTGGCAGAGTGGCGCTTGGACCTGCAGCTGACTTTTCTAATGATTCCAAGCAGTCATATACTTCCTGTTGATTGGGGTCTACTTCAGGTGTCTTTCTTGGACTGAGTTCAAAATTTGGTGGAGGAGGAGGACTGCTCTCCAACTCTGGCCGAGAAGGGCTTTCATCATGTGTAGGATTGATTTCAATGCTTGGTTGAGGATGAGGTGGACTACGGCCAGCTGGAGTTTTCTCAGGTGTCTCTCCACCTAAGTCAATGAAGTGGGGCCGTTTTATTTGCGTTTTACTCCCTTTTCCTCTTAACCTTGTGCTTCTCCTTAAGTATGGTGGACTAGTGCTCTTTTCTTATATACTTTGTTTTCCTTTTGCCTTTTTCTTTACTATAGCAGCAGCCTGAAGATGTACTAATCTTTCTGACAGTGGTTGATAATCCTCCTCTATGGATTGCTCAGGGGATGGATAGACTTCTTGGATGGTTCTTTTGCCTTTTTCTTTCTTCTGTTTCTTGTCTTTAGCTCTATCTTCTTCTTCTTTTTGGTCAGTTTCTTGAGTTTCTATAGTAGGGGAGTCTTGGACTGTAGTGTTCTTTTCTCTCCTCCTACTTTTCCTTGGTGTCCTCGGTGTGCTACTTTCAGAGGCCTCAGATGGCTCTTGGAAGTAGTTTCTTATCAAAAATTTCTCCCATGTATCTTTGTTTTTCCTTAAGTGGTCTTCAATAAGAATTTTTATAAGTCCATGATGGTATAAATGAGGGTCTATATTGCCTATGTGTTTTTGGACTGTAATGCTCATTTTCTTCGAACTCAAGAGCAAGAAATAAGGCAAATTAAGAGCCTGGTTTTCTAAGAAATTCATCAGCAGTCTAGCATGGTACATATACATCGAACCAAAGCGTCCTTCACAGGTGACAAATTTTTGGATAACTAATAGTAGGCTAGCCCATTCTTCCTTTAATGCATGAACAGGGATTCCTTTAGTAAACACGGTAGTGTCCATACCTGGGTTTCTTAGCATGATTCTCCATGCCTGTTCATCCACGCTTTTATTTTTGAACCATCTTTCAGCCTCCTGAGGTAAGCCTGTAGCAGCTGCTACCGTTGTTTCGATCACTGTAAGCTTCAAATCTCCAATCTCCACTTTCTGACCATCAAATGACCATGCAAAAGCCTTGGTTACTTCTTTGTTATAGCCTTTAAACCTTTGAATGAACCGTAACCACTTAGCTTTCTTCAGTAAATCCTTGGCCTGATGGTAACCTTCTAAGTATTTTGGTCCTTCTAGCTCTGCCCTGAGTAGCTTTCCCATTTCTTTCCCTGTTTCGAATTTCGGCTGAGGATACAATTTTTAACAGAGGACAGTAGCTCGATTGCAGGGTTTATGGTAAAAGGCAATGGTTGCAATCAATAACAGGTGACGGGAATGCTTCGGATTACAGGCAGAACAGAGGATAGACAGTGGTGAACGGGTTTACAAACTGAAGTGCGTGTATATGAAAGGAAGGTCTTAAATGAAATGGTAAGTGACCGGTAGTGGAGGCGAGATCTTTTTGAATTAACGGCTGTGTGTGGGAGATCACACGTTTTTAATAGATAGCTGCGGAAAATACGGTGAAGAAGAGTCGTAAGGAAATTGGTCACATCTCATGTGCGCAGGTGGCAAATGAAGTGCAGTTAACTTGAGTTTAAACCCAAAAAACCCATCATGAGACCATTAAGAAATGAATGCTTGGTGTATGGAGTAATGTCGTGGGATAGGAGTGGTAATAGAGCTATCATATCGAATCATTGCACATAGTAGAACTTTTCATGGTTTGATAACTATGCATAATCATGACTTTAATTTCTATTTGATAAAAAAAATTGCTCGTACCTTTGGAAACTTTGTCATTTCTTGCCCATAGCTTTTAGCCAACTGTTCTTTCTTGATATCTTGGAGATGCTCCATGTCTTCGTGGTATTTGCCCACTTACACCTGCATTTTCATGATTTTTGTACTAACATTTTGACTATGTATTTGAAAAACGGAGTGATGATGGCTGCGGAAATCATTTCTGGCTGCGGAAACTGCTTCCAGCTGCGGAAACTGGGACAACACCCACTTATTTGAACAAATGTGGTTAGAAAAGAACTAACTGAGTGGAAATAGTTCTGAAAGAAACTTTTATTGACGAAATGAGAATGAAATGAATGGAATGGAATGAAAATGAAGCGGAGTGAAGTGAAGAGATAATGTGAATGAGATAGAAGTGAATTGAAATGGCAAATGAGGTGGAGTGAAGATGGAAAGAGAAGGAGAGGAGATTTTTTTTTAGAAAATATAGTGTCAAGTGTCCTTGATTTTCACTCCATATTTTCTGTATAAGATTGCCAATCTATGATTGGTTTTCAGGCTTATACAATTTTATTTTTTTTTATTTTTTTTTAACTGAAAGAATAAAAGGCTAGGCTAGTGGGGAAGAAGGATTCTTCTCCACCAGCCTTATTGCAGAATTCTCTTGGAACATCTTGACAAATTCTTCTTTTGAGAGTGGCTTATGATAAATTTTCAATTAGTGGCCATTCACAAGAAAAGAAATCTGAAATTCATCAATGGTCTTGACTCTTACTGCTCCATTATTAAAGACTTTGTCAATTTCATATGGCCCAAGCCAATGGGTTTGAAATTTACCTTTAAAGTATTTGAACTTGGAATCAAACAGTAATGCCCAATCTCCCTCTTGAAACTTTCTCTCTTTGATGTATCTGTCATGCCATTTAGCTCTTTGATGTTGAACTAGATTAGTCTTTAAAATTGCTTCTTGTCTGATTTCATCTAGCTCATTCAACTGCCCCATTCTGTGCTTTTGGGCTTCTGATAGATTCATCCCCAACTGGACTGCCATCTTGAAAGTCTTGACTTGAAACTCAATGGGGAGCAGGACTTTTTTCCCATAAACAAGTTCATAGGGAGAATGTCCTGTTGTATTCTTCCATGTAGTTCTGTAGGCCCATAAGGCTTCAAGAAGCCTTTCTGCCCAATCTTTTCTGTGTAGATGAACAGTTTTGGTGATGATGCTTTCAAGAACTTTGTTTGTAGACTCCACCTTGCCATTTGCTTGCGAATGGTAAGGAGTAGATTTTCTGTGCTTGATTTTGTATTCTTCCATCAGCTTCTCCATCAAGTTAGATGTAAATTGACTTCCCTGATCTGTCACAATTTCTCTTGGGACACCAAAACGAGTAAAAATATCCTCAAAAAGAAATTGAACAACTGAATTTTCAGTCGCAAAAAGAAATGCTTTAGCTTCTACCCATTTAGTGACATAATCAGTGCATACCAATATATACTTTTTCTGTTTAGATGGTGGATTAATAGGTCAAATGAAGTCTAAAGCCCATTTTTCAAAGGGTTCGATGAGTACCTGTGGTTGTAATGGCATTTCATTTGAAAGAGTTGGTCTCCCAACTCTTTGGCAGTTGTCACACCTTCTGACATATTGTTTTGCATCTTTGAAAAGGGAAGGCCAATAATATCCTAAAGAAAGGATTTTATAGGTCGTCCTTTTGTCAGCAAAGTGTCCACCGCATGGTTCATCATGACATGCCTTGAGGATGTCAGGCATTTCATCTTCCCGAACACATCTTCTGATTACATAATCTAGCCCTGTTTTAAACAATTCATTAGAAATCCATGTAACTTTAACTCTCCTGAATAATTTTTCTTTTTTCACCAGGAAATAGATGTGGAGGTAGCTTTCCTGTAGCCAAATAGTTAGCAATATCTGCATACCAAGGAGTCTTAGTAGTTATTGCAAATAAATACTCATCTGGGAACTTATCCTCTACAGGAGAATCTTCATTAGTATTTTGGATTCTAGACAAGAAATCAGCTACTGTATTTTGTTTCCCTGGTCTATCCAACACAGTAATATTGAATTCTTGTAAAAGTAAGAGCCATCTTGTAACTCTGCCATTAATAACAGGTTTATTCATGAGATATCTAATTGCAGAATGATCAGTATGGACAAAAGTTTCATAGCCAGTTATATAGTGTCTAAACTTATTGATTGCATGAACAACAGCTAAGAACTCTTTCTCAGTCACAGTATAGTTTAACTCAGTGGGAGTCAAATTTTTACTGGTGTAGTAAATGGCATAAGGAACTAAATCCTTTTTTCCCAACACAGCTCCTAGAGTTGTATCTGAAGCATCTGTGGAAATATGGAAAGGAAGTTTCCAATTTGGCCCTCTCAAAATGGGTGCTTCAGATATTCTTGTTTTCAAAGTTTCAAATGCAGATTGACAATCAGGATCCCATTTGAATTCACTGTCTTTTGTAAGTAATTTGAAGAGTGGAGATGCTATTTTGGTGAAGTTTTCAATAAATCTTCTATAGTATCCAGTAAATCCAAGAAAACTTCTAACATCTTTTTCACAATTTGGAATAGGCAACTTGGAGATGACTTCAACTTTTGATCTATCAACTTTAATCCCATCCCCTGAAATATGATGTCCTAAAACAATCCCTTCAGTAAACATCATAAAGCATTTTTCATGACTTAATGATAGGTTTGTTTCTTTACATCTTATAAGGACTTTTTCCAAATTCTCTAATGCCTCTTCAAACGAATTACCATAAACTGTAAAATCATCCATGTAAACCTCTACACAATCATGGATTAGATCAGAAAAGATTCCTAGTACTGCCCTTTGAAATGTTGCGGGTGCATTACATAATCCAAAAGGAATTACTCGGTAAGAAAAAGTTCCCCATGGACGTCTTGTCCTGATCTTCAGGTGCTACCTGAATCTGATTGTAGCCACTAAAACCATCCAAAAATGAAAAATACTTTTTGCCTGCTAAAGTATCTAATACCTGATCGATAAAGGGTAAAGGAAAGTGATCCTTCAAAGTTGCTTTGTTCAATTCCCTGTAATCAATGCATACCCTCCATTTACCATTATTTTTAGGTACTATAACCAAAGGAGAAACCCATCGGCTATCTGAAATTGGATAAATGAAGTTTACATTAAGTAACTTTTGGAGCTCTTCTTTCACTATCTCCCTAAGGTTTGGATTCATCCTTCTATGAGGTTGTCTGATTGGTCTACTGTTTTCCTCAATGTAGATGTGATGAATGCAAGTCTTAGGGTCAATACCTTTCATATCAATATATTCCCACGCAAATGCAGTAGAATGTTTTTGCAAGATTTTGGTTAGTTCTTCTTGTTGTGATTTTTCCCAATTTTTGTTGATATTCAATGTTTTTCCTGGAAAGATCTCAATGGCGGAACTACCAAACTCTTCCATAGAGAAAAGAGACATTTGTCTAGATGATAAATACTCAATGTCGGAATCTAACTGAAATTGTGTGTGGTCATATTCTGAAGATGTTTCAAAGTTTTCTAATGTGTTCAGAATTTGAATATCTTCACTAACTTCAGAAATGGTAAAGACAGGTTGTATAGTATCTTCATCATCAATCCACTCATTATCTCCTATTTCTGTAATTTCTTTTGCTGGAGGATACAGATTGAATTTCTTTGTCGAATTACCATCAGAAATATACATGTCCCCAGACCTACAACTGATGAAAGCATCGGCTGTGGCTAGCCAAGGTCTTCCTAAGATGAGAGGGTGTCCTCCTAAATTACTCTTGGGGGTTAAAATCATAAAATCTACTGGATATTCCCAAGAGTCTAAGGAGACTGAAATGTCTTCTAATACACCATCTGGTTTAATAATTGATCGATCTGCAAGTTGCAGTAAAGTAGGTGTAAATAGAAGATTAGGAAGTTTCAGTTGTTCCATAGTCTGTCTACTCATAATGTTGATAGCAGCCCCTAAATCAATCAAAGTATTTGGAATTTCTACCCCATTGATATGTGTTTTGACAATTGGACTACCGGGATCTACATATTTCTACATAGTAATTTTTCCCATCATGATGTCTACAATTTTCCCTACCAGGTGGATTCTTCTTGTGTCTCTAGGTTTCCTTCCTGGTCTTTTAAGACTCAACTCCTTTATTGTTTTTGCTAAAATAGGAATCTCTCTAATGGCTTGTAACAAGGGAATCTTGATACATTCTTCAATTCATCTAGAAAATCATAGTCAGGCAACAAGATTTGTTTTTCCACCCCTTTGTCAATTTGTAATCTTTCAGGAAAAGGAGGTGTGGATGAAGATGCAGGTTGCTCAACTATAGGAGTTATGGGGGTTAGCTCTTTTTCTTTTTCTTTCTGAGTGTTTGGGTTTTGAAGAGATGCTTCATAACCCTTATTGGCTTCAAGAGAATCTTCCTCAGAAATGCTTTGATTTTGGGCATCTATAGAAGGTTTATCTAAAACTCTACCAGATCTGAGTTGTACATCATTGAGAGGAACAATCATATAGGTAGGAAATTGTTGACCTTCTACCATGTAAGAATTTTGAGGGTTTTTATTATTGGGGTTTGGCAATGGCTGAGAAGGAAGTTGATTTGACTTCTGTTGGAATGGAAGCAAGAGTTGAGAATTTGGGTTCTGTTGAGACGGTTGTTGTTGTTGAAATGGCAATGATAGTTGTGGGTTTTGATTTGGAAGTTGTGGAGCTTGTTGGTTTTGAAAAGATGGAGGATATTGATAAAATTGAGCAAATCTCCCATAAGGATTTTGCATGCCTTGTACCCATGATTGAAAAGAATTTTGAGGTTGGGACCAAGGTTGTTGCCAAGGATTCCAATTTGGTGGGGTTTGAAAGTTCATAGAGTTATTAAACCCTTGGTTTTGTTGCCCCTGCCAAGGTCTCCTTGCAACAAAACAGAGAGACTCAATTGTATTTGGATCTTCTTGGAAGACAGCTTTGAGCCCAGGAATTGAAGGACAATCCTTGGTCTCATGATTCTCTGAACAAATTGCACATGTTTCTACAACTTTTGCATCCAAGGGACATTCCCTGGGAGCATGTTTTTTTCTACATTTTGGGCAAAAGATGGCTAAAGCTTCAGCTTCTGATTTTTGCTTATTGTGGATCTTAAGAGTGTCTAGTAGCTCACTAAGACTCCCTAAGATATCAGTTTTGAATTCATCAAGCATATTGCCAATCTCAGCCCTACTTACTGATCCAGTTGCAGATTTGTTTGCTCTGATGAGAGAAGGATTTCTAGGCCCTTTTCCAGTTTTAGATTTTCCTCTTGAGAGATGGACACACAGCTCTGCTATATCATGAAGTGGAAGTTGAGATATGTCTCCTTTTCCCATCATGTTCAAAATATCTATCCATTCATCTCTAATGGCTTTTAATAGAAGGGCTTTCAAGGTTTCCTCATCTAAGTTACTCATTTTTTCTCTTTTCAGATTGTATTGGAATCTTTCAAGTAAATCCTCCAAGTTTTCATCTTCTCTTTGTACCATTTTAAATACTTCATCCTTGTGGTTGGTAGGCATACAATAATCCATGTATCTATCCAGAAATGTTTGTTTCATATCATTCCAAGTCCTAATGGATTGAGTGAGTAATCCCATGAACCATTTCAAAGCAGCTCCTTTCAATGTTGAAGGAAACAGTTTGAGTTTTTGAGAGTCTTCCAGATAATCATAGGTTCGACACATGACCTCAAACTCAAATAGAAATGTTTCAGGATCTTCATTTCTTAACCCATGAAAGTTTGGGAGGACAGATGGTGAAATATTTTTCATTGTTGCTCGAGAATCCTCATCGACTATAGGAAATCCAAATGAGTTATCTCCATCCCTATTTCCCCCATTGTTACCTCTACCTCCTCCATTATTTCCTCCTCCCCCTCCTCTACCTCTACCTCTACCAAATCCGTTAACTCCCTCTTCTGTCATGGTAGTTTTCTCAGAGATTTCAGAGTCCTATGGTTCCTCTATTAATGGCGAACGAGGAGGAATTTCTCCCTCTTCTTCCTCAGATGATTCTAATTCTTCAATTACAATGTGTCTCCCTGTAGAAGAAAAGAAAGGATCTTTTCCTAATTCAGATTCGATGGATGGTGAGGAAGAGTCTCCTAACTCAACTACTGCCTCTTGAATTCTAGGAATCCTAGGGCTAGGAGTGTAGGTTGGAGATGATGGAGGTGTCTCTTGTCTATTCCTTGAGGTAGAAGGAGTTGTGAAAATCGAACTCTTGGCTTTGGCTAAAAACCTTCCCCTAGAATCTCTTGCTCTATGCATATCATTTTTATTTTTCTTCAAGTCAGGCTAATAATTCTCTTTCTGATCTTCCAGGTCACTCTAGGTGCAAGAAGAGAGCATACTCAAGAAACTATTAATCCAATAACTTTCTCTTTTCTGATCCTCCAGATCACACTAAGTGCAAGAGGAGAGCATACTTTGAGAGGTTATCAATTTTCCTTCCTTGAAATTTTTTTATTTTTTTTTTTAAGAAATTGGCTACCTAGTTTCACTTCCCCGGCAACGGCGCCAAAATGTTTGGTCAATTTAGTGTGTTCTAAATTGCTGATTAAAATGTCAATCCGAGATTCGTAAACTGACGAAGTGAAGTGTACTAGATGTACAAGATAACCATTTTCTTAGCCTTTTTGTCGTTTTTGAGTTTTTTTTAGTTTGTTTTAGGATTTATCTTTTATGGATTCCCTAGTGTGTGTGATGGCAAAAATGAAAGTTAAGTATGGATGGTAATGGTGATTTCTACAGTGATTTTCCAAACTTAAAAGTGTTCAAAAAGAAAGCTCTAAACTAACTGTAATGAAATCAATTCTTAAGAGGAAGTAAATGTATCAAACAGTGAACTAATGACAATGGCCCAGTATCCTTGCTGCTGTATGAAAAAGAAAGTAAAAACCGAACTTAAAGCAACTAAAAGACTGAAAGCAAAGCAACTAATTCACACTACTTAAACCCTTCTGATCCTTTACCCTTCAACTCAATCTACCTTATGGGAAGCAATCATGAACAAGTTAAGCAATATGACATCTAAATTGCAGGAAATTAAATTGCATAAAGGAAACTAATCACACTACTTCAACCCTTCTGATCCTTTACCTTTCAACTCAATTTGCCTTATGGGAAGCAATCATGAACAAGTTAAGCGATATGATATCTAAATTGCAGGAAATTAAATTGCATAAAGGAAACTAATCACACTACTTCAACTCTTCTGATCCTTTACCCTTCAACTCAATCTACCTTATGGGAAGCAATCATGAACAAGTTAAGCAATATGATATCTAAATTGCAGTAAATTAAATTAAATCACACTACAATAAGTAATATTCTGATTCCTTACTAATAGAGTCACTTGACTATAGAAAGAAACCATAAACAAATGAGTAGTATGATGTCTAAGTAGCAGAAAAATAAATAAGCAAAACACAAATTGAAAAATGACAGTGCTGGAATTAAACTTCAGAAAATGAAAATTATCAGGAAGGACAAGATGATCTCATATGTCAGTAGTTATCTAAAAAAAATATGTAAATCTGCCCGGGCTACGTACAACAAAACCTTTAAAAGAAGCATTGATCAGCTAACAGTTAGAAAAGAAACATAAAGGAAATATAGACAGCAATGATCATTAGAACAGCACACTATATATACAAGCAATGATTGAAAGAAAACAGTAAATGAAAGCAAGTAGAAACTATACAAGGCTCTGGTGTACAGGGGTCCTCTGCAACCTCGGCCAGTCAATCACTTAGTCACAAATCCGATTCAGAAAAACTGTCTTCTCATGTATTTAAAGTGAAATGCAGTACAGTGGGTGACAATAGTCAAAATTACAATATGAAAGCTAATCCTTCAGCGTATATCAACGCGTTATTTATAAGAAAAAGATGTTGCAACTAATTCCTAGATTTATGCTGCTAAAAGACACGTAAATCCCTTGAGCCGAGATCTAGCGTGGTGGTCATGAATTCATGGAGTGGTGGATGCTTGATTTAGTTCAAGGGCTGCTCTCCAGGTGTTCCAATACCTCTGAAAACTAAGGATCGTGCCTCGCAAACCTTCACGTGGGCAAAACAGAGCCGTGCCACCGCGAAATTCTTCATTTGGCCCTTCCTTTGACCATCGTTGACCGCGACTGTTTATGAATGATTTGGCTGATCTGAGGGGACACACCCCATGTACACGTCACGTGCAGCTTACCCATATGGCTGGTTTCTCCATCGGACACCTATAGCATAGCCTTTAACAAAATGGTTGCCGAAACTTGGGCTGGCTGCGGAAAGTGACAAGTTTCCGCAGCTGCTTGAACAAAAATCTAAATCAAACAACAGTCATAAGCATAGTTAGGAAACCATTCCATAAGTTCTTTTTAAACTATTATGCAACGATTTGACAGCTTGGTGGACGAAGTAAATGGAAAAAGAAGGCTGAAAGGGTATATAGGGAGTGCAGGTTTGGGACTCAACAGTAGGTCTGGGAGGTTGTGAGTTAGATGGAAGTTGTAATTGTGGTGGATTTATTGGTGGAGGAGCAGGCAATGCTTGTTGAGTGGGTTGAGGTTGATGTGGGTAAACAACTTGCTACTGAGGATATTGCTGATATGGTTGAGGATATGGCGAGTATGGCTGATGATATTGCTGATATGGTTGCGAATATGGTTGGTATGGTTGAGGATATGAATGATATTGTTGAGAGTATTGCTGAGATGGTCTCCATTGTTGTTGTGGTTAATTTTGGTGCTGCCATGGCATGGGTACATTCCATGAATTCTGAGCATACATCTGATCATGTACAGGAAATTGCAAATTCTGGTTTGGGAACATACCTTGAGGTGCTGATTTTGGCTGCCATGGTCTCTTTGCACCCATGTAATACACATTTTCCATATCTGCGTTAGCTGCCACATTACAATTCTGCAAAACCTTGACTTTAGAGCAATGAAATATATCATGATTTTCAATACAAAAGGCACAAACTTGAATGTTTTCTAATGGGCAGTATTTTAAGGCATGTTTCTTCTGGCATTTTGGGCAAAAGATAGCCATCATCTGATCTTCCTCTTCTTGTCTCTTCTTAGCTTTTAGAGTGTCAATTTGGGTTCCTAAGGTACTTAACAGATCTGTTTTGAATTCCTCTAACAAGTTCCCTATTTCAGCCCTTGTGACACTTGCTGAAGCAGATTTTGTGGCTTTGGATGATATGGTTCTTTTTCCAATTTTGGCTTTGCTCCTAGAATACTTTTCACATAACTCAGCAATTTATTCAAAAGGTAAAGTAGAAATATCACCTTTTCCCATCAAATTAAGATCATCTAAGTATTCCTCTTGAATACCTTTCAAGAATATTGTTCGAATCAAATCAAGAGGCATGGTTCTGTGTTTTGATTTTTGTAAATTGTAAACAAACCGCTCTAAGTACTCCTCTAAATTTTCATCCTCTTGTTGGTTCACCCTAAAGATATCATATTTGGAATCTTTTGATCTACAATAAGGTTGGTATTTCTTTAGGAATATTCTTCTCATGCCATCCCAATCAGTTATCGCATGTTCATCAAGCCCCATGAACCATCTTAATGCTGATGCTTTTAATGTAGCTGGGAAGAGTCTAAGCCTATAGGCATCATTCGTGTAACCATATGTTCGACATACAATGTCAAACTCGAACAAGAATGAATCTGGGTCTTCTGAAGCCATGCCATAAAATTTTGGTAGCACGGATGGGGGTATGTTTTTTATTTTTATTTCATCATCCTCCTCTGGTTCTTGGATAGGAAATTTAAAAGTTGACTCTTCCTCTTGACCTTGATTTGGTGGTCCTCTTTCTGATCCATTTCCTTCTTTAGCCATTTTGATAGGTTCCTCTGTTGATTTAATTTCTTATTCAATGTCACTTGTTTCAAAGAGAAGTTCAAGGAAAGATTGTTGAGTTACTGTGCTACTTTCTCCTTTTATAGAGGATTCAGGGGAATGTTTCTTCTGTGATTTGTGTGCTAATATAATTTGCCTCTTGATTAGTGTGAGTCTTTGCCCTGATTTTTGTTTATCCTCTAACTTTTGTATGGTGACTTCCTCAGTTGATGTTGTGTGTTCAACGTTTCCTAAAGGGTCTGCTCCTGATGGTAGGTTAGTTTTTGGATGGGGGGTTTTTATGAATCTACCTTTATTATCTCTAGATCTAGGCATAAGTAAACATGACTTCTAAATCTATGTTTTTGCTTGTTTTTGTTTATTTAAAAAATTTTATTTTTTTTTAATTGTTTTTCGAAACCCTCTAACTACGCCTCCCCGGCAACGGCGCCAAAATGTAGTGGCCAATCTAGGGTGCTAGATTAGACTAGATTTATTATCAACCAGGGTCAGTAAACTTCGAGGCATGCGTCTACAATCTATAGACATAAAGGATTCCTAACTAAGTGTTTATTGTGATAGGTCGCAGTACTTCTTTACAAAAGGTTAAGATATGTTTCCTCTCACCTTAACACTCAGATCACCTAACTTATCTAACTGTCCTAAGGATACAGCGCATCACTAGACTGAGATTTTGATCCCCTTACAAGGATGCTATGCACAAAAGCTCTGTCTAGTTAACACTTGAGCATTCATGGAAAATCAAAAGCAATCAAAATCATACTAAAATTTAAATGCCTGAAAAACAGAGTCTATGGAGATGCTTCAAAATATAACGATAGATCAAATCTCTTACAAGATATGGTTCAATGATCTTTGTTGACACCTAATCTAAAACGGATGAGGTGAAGCCGGACAGTCATCTAGAAGATGAACTGATCCGTTTTGTATTTGTATAAATAAAGTACTAGCTAATGAATAAATAAATCAGTGTTTTCTCTCGCTCAATGTGGAGTTACCCTGGCCTGACATGGTATCAGAGCACAGGTCCCAAATTGGTTGTAACTCCTGGTCTGTTCTGTCCTGAACGCCTCTGGCCTGACACTGCTCACTGACTGCCAGAGACTGCGCCTCTGGAGACTGCGCCCTCAGACCTTGAGTACTGGCGCCCTGAGTTGATGCGTTCATTCCCTGGAACGCTGCGTTGAGGTCCGTTACCTATGCGTTGATGCTGTTGAACTGAGAACTGAGGTATCGTTTTCTTTTAATGGTGACTGTGGTATGCGTTCAAGATTTTGGCTGCCTTCTTAGTTTAATCAAGACTGACGGTGAATGCGTTGAAGACATGGTAGAACAGTTGCTGCGTTGGGTTTATTACTCTACCCCCATCTCACCTGAAATATGACTGTGGTTTATGGTAGAACAGTGTATTGCTGCGTTTAAAAAGAACTGTGGTTTATTACTGCGTATCGCTGCGTTTTTTTCGTTTTTTAAAGACTGTTCTGAAGACTACTGCGTTTTTTAATGCTGGCTGCGTGCGTCCCTATTTTAATGAAATACTGCATTAATGGTGCCTTCATGACTGCATTGAAGCAATGTATTGAGGCCTGCGTTTTTGTATAAGAAAGACTGCGCTTTTAATCGTTGACTGCATTGAAGCAACGTATTGAGACCTGCGTTTAATGTATTGAGAACGTATTGAGACCTGCGTTTGGTGAAAGAAGTGATGGTGTGTGGGACTTGTGACTGCGTTTTGATGCCTCCATGTGCCTTCATGACTGCGTCTCCCGGAATCACAGCGATTTCTCATTGGTGACAGCGTTTTTTCTTGCATAGACCTTTGTTCTTGCGTAGATGACTGCATGAACTGTGATATATATGTGCGCCCTTTTTTTTCAAAACAATGGTATATGCAGTGATATAACCTTCGACACAACATCATCAAGCGCCATCTTCTTTCAAAGCAGGTCGATGTTTACAATATTGTAATGTCGAAACGCCCTCATTCTTTGTTAAGCAGTGAGATCAATAAGGCATATATTGAATGTTGGTGCGTATATATTGTGATATATATTGATTAATGCTGGCTGCGTATATATTGAATGTTGGTGCGTATATATTGTGATATATATTGATATATGGAAAAGCAGTGAGCGCC
Source organism: Pinus tabuliformis (assembly GCA_031772625.1). Classification (NCBI taxonomy): domain Eukaryota; kingdom Viridiplantae; phylum Streptophyta; class Pinopsida; order Pinales; family Pinaceae; genus Pinus; species Pinus tabuliformis. The sequence continues at coordinate 953,559,333 of CM062814.1, read as the reverse complement.
CTCATTTTTGTTAAACAGTGATATATATTGATATATGGAAAAGCAGTGAGCGCCCTCATTTTTTTGTTAAACAGTAATATAGTGATATATGTGAGCAGTATTTGAGCAGTGAACAGTGTATTGAGCGCCCTTGTTTTGTTGAACAATGATATGTGAACAGTGATATATATATACTGTTGGAATGTTAGAAGAAAAATAAAATTGCATAAGGCTATCATATAAGGATTTTTTTTCTCTCTCAACAGAAGTGTTTTTGGCAGAGATTTTTTTTACAGAATGCATAAGGCTATGACATAAGATTTTTTTTCCAGCAGAAGTCTTGCTGTGGCATAAGTATTTTTTTTCTATCAGCAGAAGTTTTTTGTTACAGTATGCCTTCAAGAGAAAGAAGAAGATACTTCAGAGGCAGGGGGGGCAGACACCCTCAAGAAGAAAAGGCAGACTTACATTGCATTCGCTGCAAACAAAAAGGATCTCATGATGCTTCTACATGCAAGCTACCATGGGAAAAGATTGAGCAGAGAAGAAATCAGTAGAAAGGTAAAACTGATGACACAGACAAAGGTAAAGCACCTGAATCCGCTCACTATATTGAGGCACAATGTAACATTGGAGTAAATGAAGATCTATTTAATGCTTCACTTACTTCGTCGAAAAATGACTGGTTGCTTGATTCAGGAGCAACCTGTCATATGACTCATAGGAAAGATTTTTTTGAAGATTTCACTGATAATGTTGATGGAGCAGTATACTTTGCAGATCAGTCAAAAATCAAGCCATCAGGGCTTGGCACAGTCAGGCTTAAACTGCCTGGTCTTCCAGACTTTCTTCTGGATCATGTTCTATATCTCCCACAACTCAAGAGAAACTTGCTGTCCCTGGTCCACATCCGCCAGCAAGGTCACTCCATTCATATGTTTGATGGAAAGCTTGAGGTAAGAAAGGCATCTGACCATTCACTTGTCATGAGGGGTATAGAAGAAGAAAGACTTCTTAAACTGCAAGGAACCTCTGCTCATGCACAGCATTTTTCATATATTTCTCATCATGATGAAGGTACACTTCCATCAAGTTTATTATGGCATGCTAGATTTGGACATTTAAACTATGATAGTCTCTGCTTGTTGAAGAAAAATGGTGTTGCTGGTTTGCCTACAATTCCTAGAAAACATAAACAATGTGATGCTTGCATTCTAGGAAAGCATAGCAAACAGTCTTTTCATGATTCACATTCAAGAGCACATAGGAAGATTGAACTTATTCATTCAGATTTATGTGGTCCAATGCCTGTTCCTTCTGCAAATGGAAATAAGTATATCATGACATTTATTGATGATTACACCAGAATGTGTTGGGTTTATTTTTTGAAGAACAAATCTGATGCTTTTCAAACATTCAAGAATTTTCATAAATGGATTGAAAATGATGCACAATCTCATATTGGGTCTATTCGCACTGATAATGGAAAAGAATATACATCAAATGAATTTGAACACTATCTTCGCCAACATGGGATTAAACATCAAACAACTGTGCCTTATAATCCTCAACAGAATGGTGTAGCTGAAAGAATGAACAGAACAATTTTGAATATGGTACGATCCATGCTTTTCTTCAAAAATGTAAAGACAATGTTTTGGGTTGATGCTGTTCTATGTGCTGCATATATAAAGAATAGATGTCCATCTAGTGCTATAAGAAACAAGACTCCTTATGAATTGTGGTATGGACATGTTCCTTCGGTAAAACATCTCAGGATTTTTGGTTCCACCTGTTATGCTTTAATACCAAAGGTACATAGAAACAAACTTGGTGCTAGAAGTCGTAAGTGTATCTTCCTGGGGTATTCAAACACATCTAAAGCATACCGCCTTTATGATGAAGTAAATAAAAAGTTTGTTTTATCTAGAGATGTCATTTTTCTTGAATCATCCAAATCTGATAGTGTTGTTGAGCGGCAACTTGATCGCTTGGATAGATTCACAAAACCAAAATCATTTCAAGAGTTTGATAATCAGATTCCACATCTTGAAGGGGGGATTCCTATACTAGATCAACATGTGGAATCTTCTTCTGAAGAACAATCTCCCCTGCATGACACTCCAACAACGGATGATGCTTTAAGTGATGTAATTGATAGAATTGGGAGACTCAATCTTGATTCAGACCCAACTCCATCAACAGAACAGCCTGGACCATCTCAGAAAGGTCCCCCAAAGTGGCTGACAAAGACACTTGAAAGTGTTCATCCTGATGAAATTGGAAAAACAAGAACCAGAAATTCAAACCGACAAGATGGAGGTGATGTAGATAACTCTAATTCACCTGTTCATATGGATGTTACTTATGATTGTGAATTGAACTTGTCTACAGATTTTGAACCAACTTCCTTCAAAGAAGCTGCTTCTCATGATGAATGGAAAGAAGCGATGCAGAAGGAGTATGATGCCCTCATAAAGAATGGCACTTGGAAGCTGGTTGATCCTCCATTTGGAACCAAACCAATTGGCTGCAAGTGGGTCTACAAGAACAAGTACAAAGCTGATGGCTCACTTGACAAGCACAAAGCTAGGCTTGTGGCATAAGGTTTTGCACAGAAGGAAGGGGTCTATTATGAGGAAACTTTTGCTCCCACAGCAAAATGGGCCACCATCCGGACACTCTTTGCACTAGCTGCTCAGAACGGTTGGAAAGTCCATCAAATGGATGTAAAAACTGCATTCTTGAATGGAGATCTAAAAGAGAATGTTTTTATGTCCCAGCCTGAAGGATTTGCTGTGAAAGGACATGAACACAAAGTATGCAAACTTGTGAAGTCCTTGTATGGCCTCAAACAAGCACCACGAGCCTGGTATGAAAAACTAACTGAGCATCTTCTGAAACTCAACTTCAATCATTTTGATCTTGATGATGCAACTTTATTTGTCAAGAAAGTTGGCAAAACAGTTGTATATCTTGTGGTATATGTAGATGATCTTTTAATGACAGGGAACAATGAAAGCTATATTGCATCCATAAAGAAAGAATTAGGAAAATTTTTTGAAATGACTGATTTGGGCTATGTTCATTACTATCTTGGCATTGAAGTAACCCAACACCCAAAGTCCATATTTCTTTCTCAAAAGAAATACATTGGAGATTTGTTATACAGATTTGGCATGACAGAGTGCAATCCCCTTTCTACTCCAATGGAACAAAACTTGAAGCTCACATCTACTGAAGGAAAGGAATTTGAGGATGCAACTAAGTATAGACAGCTTGTAGGAAGTCTCATCTACCTCACTACTACCAGACCAGACATTTCATTTGCTGTTGGAATCCTCTCCAGGTTTATGCAAAGGCCTTGTGAGGGACATTGGTCTGCTGCAAAAAGAGTCCTAAGGTACTTGAAGGGAACTCAAGACCTTGGAATCAAGTATACACAGGTGGACGACTTCAACTTGATTGGATACTCTGATTCAGACTTCGATGGAGACAAAGAAACTGGGGTATCTACTTCAGGATATGCTATGAGTCTTGGATCAGGAGCTGTCTCCTGGAGATCACGCAAACAATCAGTACCAGCAGATTCCACAACAGAAGCAGAATACGTGGCAGCAGCTGAAGCAACGAAAGAAATTGTGTGGCTCAGGAAAATTCTTGAAGATTTGCAGGTAAAACAAATACAATCAACTCCACTCATGATTGATAACACATCTGCAATAAAGTTGGCCAAGAACCCAAAGTTCCATGATCGTACTAAGCACATCAATACTAAATATCATCTGATCCGACATCATGTTGAGGCCAAAACAATCCATCTCCGTCATTGTTCCACAAACGAGCAAATTGCAGACATCTTCACCAAAGCGCTTGGAAGAGAAAAGCTTGAAAGATTCAGAATGATGCTTGGACTCACCAACATCCCTTCAGATTAAGGGGGGGAATGTTGACACCTAATCCGAAACGGATGAGGTGAAGCCGGATAGTCATCTAGAAGATGAACTGATCCATTTTGTATTTGTATAAATAAAGTACTAGCTAATGAATAAATCAATCAGTGTTTTCTCTCGCTCAATGTGGAGTTACCCTGGCCTGACAATCTTAACGATGAAATCTTCAAGCTATCACCATAAATACCATTTGTGAGAATTTCAAATCAAATCGACAAAATCATAAGCATGAAAATAACATTAAACACTATGCGTTCTATTCAAATTCAAAAACTACTAAGGAAATGAAAATAGCAGTATACCAATCCATGCAGGACCCGTCCACGTTTCAATGGTACACTGCAGTAACCTCAAGCAACGAGAGATCTAACGCATAAACACTTCTGGAGTAAAACCATGACTATATTCAAGTACTGTAGATTGCAATTACATACAAAAGTTCTGGTCTCAAACGATGTAAAGAGATAATAATCGTAACTGTTCCGTTAACAAAAATAATACACAGTCTTACCTGCCTATCCCTGTCGGGATCGAATGTACATTCATTGAGCAGTTGTTTCCGCTTTTACAAAGGAATGATTTTTGGTCATTTCTAATCTAAACCGATTTCCAAAAAGGAAACAAAACGAAACCGGTTTTGGAAACTATGGCTTTTACTGCCTTTGTAACCAAAACGCTGAGGTTTAACCACCGTGGACCGCGTAACTAGGAGCTTTTGATTTGCTGTAGAATCGATTTTTCACCATGCTTGTACATTCCAGTTTTCGTTCCTATCCATCGCTTTGGCTTGCTTGTCATGCCACGTGTTAGATGATAAACCATTTACAAGATGTTGTGACTTCCTGTAACCTTTTTATTGAAAACTCCTAATTTCTAACATAAAAACTCATAAATTAACTTTAATGCAAACTAACAACTATAATGCTATTAATTAATCAATTTCAAGGAATATAAGGGATCTATGGAGGAAAAAGGTAGACAAATGATGGTGTTTTTAGAAGAAAAAGATGGTAATGGAATGGTACCAATAGTGGGTTTTATCAAAAATATATGCTTGATTTCATCCAAGATGAAGAAAGAATCCCTAAGTGTTTTTACTATGAGAGCTGGTGTTGCTGATCCTTTGATATTGGCTACTGAAGCTGCATGGGTGCCCACCTCTGTTAACTTCTTGACATAATCCTCAATTGGCATCAATTTATCATTAAAAACCATCATAGAAGGTAAACCTTTGCTGACGAAAGGCTCAATTTTGTTGAAAATCTCTTAACTATGTTGTTAACATTGCTGCACTTTTCTTGTAGTTGAAGGGTGAGATTTTTCTTAGTGATAATCTTCTTTACCTCTAATATTGTTGCAGTTCTATCACTTATCCTTAACTCCTCAAGCTCATAGTCATCCTTGGAATTCATAAATTTGATTATATCAGAGGCAGTCTCTGGCATATCCTCCATATGCCTAGTTATGGATTCCACAACTTCCTGAGCTTTTTCCAAGAGCTCTTTCTGATTGAATATTATCTTAATGGAGGGCCAAATCTCCTTGATTGCCTCTGTGATTTCTTCCCACATAATTTCTTTTGCTAAACCCAACTTGTTTCCTATGAAAGAATCTATGAGTTCTTTCTTCAACATTTCCACTTGGCCTTTGAGTCCGTTTGTTTCAGTTGTGTGTGAACTGTCTGATATAGACTTCATAAGCCGTAAGTCTTTGAGTTCATCCTTTAGTTAATTGGTTTCTCCTGTCTAGATAGATAGGTTCTGAACAACTTCAGTAAGCTGTTCAACTCCTTCTGTTGTACCTGTTGCTGATGTAGTGGCTGAAGTAGAAACTTTGGTGATGGGAACTGCTGCAAGAGAGACTACATCCACTGAAGTTTGAATGTTCTTGATAGCTTCCTCCTTATCCTTAACCAATTTCTCCATTTTCTCCTCCATTTGTTTTATTTGCAAATTCTGTTCTATGATGAGCTTCATCATATCTTACTTTTGAGTCTTTGTCTCCTCGATTTCTTTGGCCATTGGATCCTCAAATGCTAGTAGTTTCAGTTGTTTCTTTAATGTTGCAACTTTAGTGTTCTTTTTCTTAATGAGCTCCTCTGCAACATTTATGTTTGAGGGATCATATCCCATCCTTAGCACTAGATTTTCCAAGGATTGAATCTTGGTATCCTTTGCTAATGAGGAGACCTTCTCCAACTTTAATTGTGACTGAATGTTGGCCAATGTAACCTGCATTTTTGACAAACTCATAGCAATGTTTGTCAAGGTTGAAGCTATCATTTATCTCTTTATTCTCTGGAATGCCTCCAACAATTTGGACTATCTATTGTTCATGAGAAGTGGTAGATTGAGTTGGAGATTGTATAGACTGTCCACCAAACTGTGAATCAATATTTATAGAGACCCTTTGTTTCCTTTTCCTGTGAAATACCTTGAGGCCTTGGCTTTTTGCCTCTGTTGTAGGTGAAGATTTTTCTTTCCTCCCTCTCTTCGCTATCTTTTCCTGTGCAATTGGAGTTTGCATATTTGATGTAGAGACTGCCTGCTCCTCAGCCTCCTGGAGGGTATTCTCTGTCCATTCCAACTGATTCTTGAACTGTTCTATCTCAGGCCTAGTTGTATGATGATATGGTGTGAACTTATTTTCCACCCTGAGTTTGGAGATGACTCCTAATGGGTCATATGACCAAGAGAAACTGAGAGCAAATTTCATTTCTTTTAATAGCTTATCAGCTTCCTCCCCTGCTGCCCTGGTATTACAAATGAAGGGACCAACTTGAGATTTAAGCTTAAATTGTGATTTCTTTTTGGCAGCTACAAAATGTACTTCATCTGCATTCAATCTTTGCCTCAATTACTCCAGTGCAAATATTCTAACAGGGAGGTACTTTGGCAGTTTGTAGGGCGGAAGCTCATAGCCAAAAACCCTGATTTCTGTGTAGTTTTGGTAGCAATACCAATCTCCTGTTGCAACTTGATCTATGAATTGAAGTTCTTTGACAATATCCTCATTGATCCTTGGTAATGGAGTGTTGCTCATAAGGTTGAGGGCTGGGTGAATAAATAGTTCTATGAACTACTTGTATGTGAAATTTTCTTTCTCCTTCATCCCCACTGAAGTCCAGAAAATCATTGACTATTGTTGTCCTTCTTCATCAAGTTTTTGCAAAGGAAATGGGATTTTGTCTCCCTGAAAATATATAAAAAGATACACAAGTACTGAAGCATACTTGAATACTTCTTCAATGTTAAATTTGACAAACTGTTCATGTATGGTGTCAACTATGAAATGACTGAAATCATAAATAACAGTAGACTTATAATCAGAAGAAAACATGGATAAGAAACCAAGGATGGCTTCATTGATAGACTGATCAGAGTGATAACCAAGCAAATAGGACAGGATAGTAGTAATATTCCTAGTTCTATCAGGAAACGTAGATGAATCATAAGGGGGATTTCTCTTTGGTAGAGGACTACCAATCGCTAAAAATAGTTCCAGGGTCTAGGATCTCTTAGTAAAGTCCAGTTTGTTATAAGATTTTATCAGGTTTTCATGGGAAAAAGGATGAGTTGGTATAGTGGCAGGGGCCTGCAACATTTTCTCAATTGAATCAGTGTTAATGGGACAAAGGATTTCTCCAGTAGGTGAGATAATGGCTCTCTGGCTGGGATCATAGGATTCATGGCATTTTCTCACAAACTCTGGAGCTTTGTGTATTTGTGGAAAAATATAGTGGGGTAATTGGGATTCCTAGAGCCCAATTTCATCACTCTGGTCAATTAGCTACTCTTCCCACTAGCAATAAATTTCAAATAAATCAAATTGAGAAGAAGTCTCAATGATTTTGCAATCCTTGTCAACTAATGGAGTATGGTGGAAATCAATCTGTGGGTGAATTAGAGGATTTGAAACCTTTGCGATTGTTTTTCCCTTGGGAGGCATTTTGTCAAACGAAACTGCAGACTGTAAATGACAAAATGATAAAAGGAGTTACCAGAGTGGAGACAGGTAACTGACAAGTGGACCTGGAAGATGTGCTTGCGAACAGGACAAGTGGCTGCTAGAATGTCGGACAGTAGCTAAGCTGTTGAGCAGGCGGGCTTGAAGAATAATCTTGGTCGTAGAAGTTAACTGTGTAACCTTTGAAATGCATGACACAGTGTTTATAAAGAGAAAAATGGAGTGGGAGGATGGCGCTGAATGTTTGAAAGTTCATTAATTATCCAACGGGTTAATTAACGGACATTTGGTTATAAATGCGCGGGAGTGGAAATGAACGGGCAAGGCGACAGATGATTGGACAAGAGATATGAAGTGAAACATGACGTGGAGGTGACGTGGGGAAACGGTAAACGGCTATGAAGGATACCGCGTTCGGGGGTAAGATGGAGTGGTTTGTGATTTTTGGATTTCTAGTCCCAAAATACTAAAAAGGTGAGTTTTGTGGTTTATGTAGGCGAATGAGGGCCAAAAGGGAGTGTGAGCCGTATGATTTCGGAGGAGTGTGTGCGATGAGAGGTGAGGTGGAGGGAGTTTAACGTGTGAGCAGGGAATGAACAATGGGGTCGCGATATGATAGGCGGATGCGACGGCTGTGGGTCTGGGTGATTTTAACGAATGAAGTGATATGATATGAATAAAATAACATAAAGTCAAAACTTTCGTTATTTGAACTCCCGTCATCAATATGTTTCCTAATGTTTTGATCTTTAGGAAATAACCATTTCAAAATCTCAAACTTTCACATTTCTACCTACCCTTCTATTCCTAACATTTTTACTTATCCTTTCAAAGTGCATTTGAACTAGCAACCCAATATTTTCTTTTTATGAACAATCTATCTCTATACCTTATTCCCTCCATTGGCTCAGATTAAACTGTTGAGACAACTTATTTTCTACCCATGAGAATTAATTTAAAACAAATCCAATTATGATGCAACTGTATAATTGGATAAAATAACCTAGTGTGGCATCTAAACAAACTACACACAACTATCATTTTTCAAACTGAATTTAGAACAAAGTAGTGGATTTAAATTTGCAACACTTTCAGAGTTGATTTCTTTTTCTTTTCTGTCTAACCTAACATTTTATTTTGCCTTCGTTTTTTAGGGCATCTACCCTAACATTTTCTTTGATATGGACATATTTATCAAAATATTTTCCTAACATTTTTATTCACTATTCTTTTTGTCCACATCATATCTTAACATTTTGTAAATATATTTTCATTCTTTTGTCTAATTTATTCTAAATTATCAAAACCAAAAAATGCTACAACAATGGATCCAACTAGGGACTGCTTTCTCCTGTAGAATGCAGAGAACCTACAGATCCATGTGCCTTCTCCTCAAGCTATGGAGTCCTTTGCTATAAAAAATCTCACTGACAGCTTGAAAAGTAAAAGAAACTAGAGTTTTTACAATGAAATGTATTCCAACTTCTTAGTATTGAATGAAATGTTTGAGAAACCTTCCATTTACAGGATAAGTGGAATATAGTCCCTCAAGATTTTGTAGCACAAAAGTGTTGTTGCCCTTCACTTCAGCAATTGCTAAAGGACCAAACCATAGGTTATCAAACTTGCCATGCTTTCCCTTTTCCTCCCTCCTAGAGTCCCATCTTAGAACTAGGTCACCTTCCCTGAAGTCCCTTTCCCTGGCTCTTCTATCAAATAGGCTTTTCATCTTATTATGATATTTCTTCAATTTGTATTGAACTTCATCTCTGTTTTCATTTAGTTCAATAATGTAATTTATCCTTCTTGAAAAATCATCAGGTTCATATTTTGAGTCCTGCAAGAATTTCAAAACTGGGAAATCCAAATTGGTGGGAAAATTAGCATCTTTTCCATAGACTAACTGAAAAGGAGATTTCCCAGTAGATCCTTTTGGAGTTATTCTGTTTGCCCATACTGCATAAATTAAATGAGAGTCCCAGCTCTTTTTGTGATCTGCTAGGGTCTTTTTGATTACTTTCAGGAGACTTTTATTTGAGGATTCTGCAAGGCCATTACCTTGAGGGTAGTATGGAGTTGAATGATGTAATAGAATCTTATATTTCTGGCAAAACTCAATCATTTTAACACTAGAGAACGTTATTGCATTATCTGTGACAACTTGAGTTGGGAAACCAAACCTAGATAAGGTATTTTCTTCAATGAATTTAATTACTACTGAATCGGTAGCATTTCTTACTGGAATTGCTTCCACCCATTTAGTGAAGTAGTCTATTGCTGTGAGGATCCATTTGTGCTGATTAATTGAAGTAGGATGGATTTCTCCAACAAAATATAATCCCCATTGAAGGAAAGGTGCTGAGATTACTGATGGTAATAGTGGAAGAGCTGCTAGTTTCTGCTTACCAACAAACATCTGACAAGGAACACAACCTTTGAATTTTGCCCCTACTTGCAAGAACAATGTTGGCCAAAAAAATCCTCCCCTTAAAATCTTGTATGTTGTTGCTCTCCAGGCATAATGTCCTCCACAAAATCCTGTATGGAACTGATCAATGATTCCTTCAATTTCTGGTTCTGTTAAAAATAATAAAAAATATTTAGTGGATCTTTCCAGTATAAATTTGCATTTATGATGCAGTACTTGACTACTTTCAATTTAATAGTTTTACACTGGGCTTTGGAGAATGATGTTGGGCCTTCAAAATGGAGCAGAAAATTTACAATGTCTGGATACCAATCTGACAATAGAAATTTGTCATCAATATGTAAAGGGTTGATCTGATCTGAAGGTAAAGGTTCTTGTGGATTCTTTTCTTTAGGTTGAAGAGAAGGTTCTTCTGGATTCTCCCCTTCTACAAGGACAAAAGGTTCTTGTGGATTCTTCCCTTGTGCAAGGACAGAAGGTTCTTGTGGGTTCTTCCCTTGTACTTCTAAAATAGAATTGATTCCAAGCACTTTGCAATTGGATTCTGCTAGAAGCTTGGCTAATCCTTGGCCTTTTACTAGCTTTGTAGTTTTGATAGTTAGATCAAACTCAAGTATTTGAGTGATCCACCTACCTCTTTTCCCATCAGTGTCAGGTTGTTGTTGAGCCCCAAAACCACACTTTTCCTACACATCTTCCTAAACTTTTTCCATCCACCTAGACCTCATAAGCTATCAACATCATTGCATATTGAGTTTAAAAGAGCACATAAAGTGGTTTTCTAACTATGTTTTGTGTTTGCTGTTTGAACTAGATTTTTGCTCATAAGCTGGGGAATCTTGTCACTTTCCGCAGCCAGTTCAACTTTCTGCAGCCTTTTTGTTAAACTCTATATTGCAGGTGTCTTCAGGCAAATTGAGCCACATGGGCAAGTTGAAAATGACGTGGACATGGACCGAGTCCTATTGGCTCAGTCGAATTCATCAAAAAAGGTCGTGGTCAAAGGTGGTCAAGCGGTGGTCAAATATAGGAGTCCTACAGCAACAAGACTTCATTTTCAAACACGTGAAGACTTTCGTGGCCGTTCCTAGATCTCTAGGGACATATCGACACCTGTGGACTGCTCCATAAGGCGAATCCAACAGCCACCCTCAATAGATTTAATCATCATGGCAGCCATGATGCTAGATCCATGGACATTGTCGTTCACGTGTCCTCTGTCAGCACAGTTTTTAGGAAATTAGTTATGTAGCCTTCTGTTATAAATAATGTGTTTCCATATGCATAATATTTAGTCTTTTGAATGTATTGTTGACTGTTAAAGAGCCCACTGTGCCGTGACATTGTTTCGTTGTTATAACTGTGTTCTTAATATATGAGAAGACTTTGTTTCTGAGCATAATTCGTGGTTGATAGTTGTTGCCCGAGGTTGTGCAGAGGGTCCCTGCACATGCCAAGGTTTTGTTTATTGTTGTACAGTTTCACGTTGTGTTTATTTATGTTTATCATGCCATAGTTATTCACTTATGTATATTGCATTTCCTATGGTACTAAGGTTTCATTTTTGTCCATAATTTTACATGCTTTACATTGCTGTTAACGTTGATCGGTGTATTTGTTCCAGATTACAGTAGGCAGCCTAGGCATTTGCATATAGTTTTCACAATGACTAATGACATGGAATCAGTCTTGTATTTCTGCTGACTTACTTTTCTTAGCTTTTAATTCCATCTCTGTTTTGTTTATTTCAATCTATTCATTGGCTTTATTAGTTAGCTTAGATATTAAATTACTCATATCATTGTCAGTTATCTCCGAAAGCCATAGCGAGACTAATGGTGAGGGATTGAAGTATGGTTGTGTAATTTGATATTAGTTTTATTTTTCTACAAATAGATATCAGATTGCTCAAGTTTTTTATGATTACCTCCGAAAGCCATAGCGAGACTAACTGGCGAGGGGTCAGAATATGAATTGATGTAATTTGATTTTAGCTCTACTTTACTTGCAATTTTTGGATTTCTTTGAGTACAGTAGCTTAATTCATTTCTCTTGTATTTAGACAGCAGCAGGGATAATGGTTTCATGATCAATAGTTCACTGTTTGTTTGATTAGAATAGTGGTACATTTTTATTTTCTTTTAGGAATTGATTTAATCATTGCATGTTCTAAAGACCTTTTGAGTTTGAAGTTTTGGAAATCATTATAAAGGACATAATTGCCTTGAATATTTATATCCATACTTGTCTTTTATAATTTTCATTTCTCTTTAGGAGATAAATGAAGATAAAAACCCCCAAAACAAATCAAAAGCAACAAAAAGTAAGAAATAGGTTATCTTGCACATATAGTGCGCCACACTTCAACAGTTTACGACTCCCTGATTGACAATTAATATAACAATTTAGGACACTCTAAATTGACCAAACATTTTGGCACCGTTGCCGGGGATCGAACCCGGGTCACCCGCGTGACAATAAAGCAAAAACAATAAAGGAGTTGAGTCTCAAAAGACCAAGAAGGAAACCAAGAGATACAAGAAGAATCCACCTGGTAGGAAAAATTGCAGATATCATGATGGGAAAAATTACCATGCAGAAGTATGTAGATCCCGGTAGTCCAATTGTCAAGACACATATAAATGGGGTAGAAATTCCAAATACTTTGATTGACTTAGGGGCTGCTATCAACATTATGAGTAGACAGACTATGGAATAGCTAAAACTTCCTAATCTTGTTTTTACACCTACCCTACTGCAACTTGCAGATAGATCAATAATCAAACCAGATGGTGTATTAGAAGATATTTCAGTCTCCTTAGATTCTTGGGAATATCCAGTAGATTTCATGATTTTGACTCCCAAGAGTAATTTAGGAGGGCACCCACTCATCTTAGGAAGACCTTGGCTAGCCACAGCTGATGCTTTCATTAGTTGTAGATCTAGGGATATGTATATTTCTAATGGTATTTCAACAAAGAAATTCAATTTGTATCCTCCAGCAAAAGCAATTACAGAAGTAAGAGATAATGAATGGGTCGATGATGAGGACACTATACAACTTGTCTTTACCATTTCTGAAATCAGTGAAGATAGTAGAAAACTTTGAAACATCTTCAGAATATGACCACACACAATTTCAATTAGATTCTGACATTGAGTATTTATCATCAAGACAAATGTCTCTTTACTCTATGGAAGAGTTCAGTAGTTCCGGCATTGATATTTTTCCAGGTAAAACATTGAATATCAATAAAAATTTGGAAAAGTCACAACAGGAAGAGCTAACCAAAATCTTGCAAAAACATTCTACTGCGTTTGCATGGGAGTATACTGATATGAAAGGTATTGACCCTAAAACTTGCATTCATCACATCTACATTGAGGAAAACAGTAGACCAATCAAACAACCTCAGAGAAGGATGAATCCAAACCTTAGGGAGATAGTGAAAGAAGAGCTCCAAAAACTACTCAATGTAAACTTCATTTATGCAATTTCAGATAGCTGATGGGTTTCTCCTTTGGTTATAGTACCTAAAAAGAATGGTAAATGGAGGGTATGCATTGATTACAGGGAATTTAATAAAGAAACTTTGAAGGATCACTTTCATTTGCCCTTTATCGATCAAGTATTAGATACATTAGCAGGAAAAAAGTACTTTTCATTTCTGGATGGTTTTAGTGGCTATAATCAAATTCAGGTAGCACCTGAAGATCAAGATAAGACCACATTTACCTGTCCATGGGGAACTTTTTCTTATCGAGTGCTTCCTTTTGGATTATGTAATGCACCTGCAACATTCCAAAGAGCAGTACTAGGAATCTTTTCTGATCTAATCCATGATTGTGTAGAGGTTTATATGGATGATTTTACAGTTTATGGTAATTCGTTTGAAGAGGCATTAGAGAATTTGGAAAAAGTCCTTATAAGATGTAAAGAAACAAACCTTTCATTAAGTCATGAAAAATGCTTTATGATGTTTATTGAAGGTATTGTTTTGGGACATCACATTTCAGGGGATGGGATTAAAGTCGATAGATCAAAAGTTGAAGTCATCTCCAAGTTGCCTATTCCAAAATGTCAAAAAGATGTTAGAAGTTTTATGGGATTTATTAGGTACTATAGAAGATTTATAGAGAACTTCACTAAAATAAAATCTCCGCTCTTCAAATTTCTTACAAAAAACTGTGAATTCAAATGGGATCCTGATTGCCAATCATCATTTGAAACTTTGAAAACAAGAATATTTGAAGCACCCATCTTGAGAGGACCAAATTGGAAACTTCCTTTCCATATTTCTACAGATGCTTCAGATACAGCTCTAGGGGTTGTGTTGGGTCAAAAGGATTTAGTTCCTTATGCCATTTACTATACCAGTAAAAATTTGACTCCCACTGAGTTGAACTATACTATAACTGAAAAAGAGTTCTTAGCTGTTGTTCATGCAATAAATAAGTTTAGACATTATATAACAGGCTATGAAACTTTTATTCATACTGATCATTCTGCGATTAGATATCTAATGAATAAACCTGTTACTAATGGCAGAGTTACAAGGTGGCTCTTACTTTTACAATAATTCAATATTACTGTGTTGGATAGACCATGGAAACAAAATACAGTAGCTGATTTCTTGTCTAGGATCCAGAATACTAAAGAAGATTCTCCTGTAGAGGATAAGTTTCCGGATGAATATTTATTTGTAGTAACTACTAAGACCCCTTGGTATGCAGATATTTCTAACTATTTGGTTATAGGGAAACTACCTCCACATCTATTTCCTAGTGAAAGAAGAAAGATTATTCAGGAGAGTTCAAAATATTCATAGATTTCTAACAAATTGTTTAAAACAGGGCCAGATCTTATGATCAGAAGATGTGTTAGGGAAGATGAAATGCCTGACATCCTCAAGGCATGTCATGATGAACCATGCGGCAGACACTTTGCTAACAAAAGGACAGCCTATAAAATCTTCTCTTTAGGATATCATTGGCCTTCCCTCTTCAAATATGCAAAAGAATATGTCAAAAGGTGTGACAGCTGCCAAAGAGTAGGGAAACCGACCCTTTCAAATGAAATTCCATTGCAACAGAAGGTACTCATCGAACCCTTTCAAAAATGGGCTTTAGATTTCATTGGACCTATTAATCCACCATCTAAACAAAAGAAGTATATATTGGTATGTACTGATTATGTCACTAAATGGGTAGAAGCCAAAGCATTATTTTCTGCTACTGAAAATTCAGTTGTTAATTTTCTTTATGAGGATATTTTTACTCGCTTTGGTGTTCCAAGAGAAATTGTGACATATCATGGAAGTCAATTCACATCCAACCTGGTGGAGAAGCTGATGGAAGAATACAAAATCAAGCACAGAAAATCTACTCCTTACCATCCGCAAGCAAATGGTCAAGTGGAGTCTACAAACAAAGTTCTTGAAGGCATCATTACCAAGACTGTTCATCTACACAGAAGAGAATGGGCAGAAAGGCTTCCTGAAGCCTTATGGGCCTACAGAACTACATGGAGGAATACAACAGGACATTCTCCCTATGAACTTGTTTATGGGAAAGAAGTCCTGCTCCCCATTGAGTTTCAGGTCAAAACTTTCAAGATGGCAGTTCAATTGGGGATGGATCTATCAGAAGCCCAAAAGCATAGAATGGAGCAGTTGAATGAGCTAGATGAGATCAGATAAGAGGCAATCCTAAGAACTGATCTAGTTCAGTATCAAAGAACTAAGTGGCATGATAAATACATCAAAGAGAAAAAGTTTCAAGAAGGAGACTGGGCATTGCTATTTGATTCCAAGTTTAAAGACTTCGAAGGTAAATTACAGACTCATTGGCTTGGGCCATATGAGATTGACAAAGTCTTTAGCAGTGGAGCGGTAAGAATCAAAACCATTGATGAATTTCAAACTCCTCTTATTGTGAATGGCCACAGATTAAAGGTCTATCATAAGCCACTCTCAAAAGAGGAATTTGTCAAAATGTTTTGAGACAGTTCTGCAATAAGGTTGGTGAAGAAGAATCCTTCTTCTCCACCAGCCTAGCCTTTGTTCCTTTCTGTTCTAAAAAAAAAAATTAATAAAAAAAAATAAAAAAAAAAAATTGTATAAGCCTGAAAACCAATCACAGATTGGCAGTCTTATACAGAAAATACGGGGCGAAAATCAGAATACTCTCATGCCCTATATTTTCAAAAAAAAAAAAAAATCTTTCCCATTTTCATTCCACTCCACTTCATTTTCATTTCACTCCATTTCATTTTCATTCCACTCTATTTCATTTCATTCCACTCTATTTCATTCATTTCATTTCATTCCGCCAATAAAAGTTTTTATGACCATTTTCATTCATTCAGTCATCATTTATCCATCTTCATTCAGTCAAATGATTGTTGTGTCAATTTCTGCAGCTGAAACCAGTTTCCGCAGCCAGAAGCAGTTTCCGCAGCTATCACTCTGTTTTTCAAAACTGACAGTCAGATGTTAGTTAAATAATCATGAAATCAAATGCAGGTATGATCAAGGACATATTATGAAGACATGGGGCACCTAAAGGCATCAATAAGGAGCAGCTGATCAAGAGTTAATGGACAACAAATGGCAAAAATTCCAAGGTATGAGTAGAAATTTATTTCAAATAGCAATCAAAGCACATTTTTGCATAGTTATTAAACCATAAGCTCCACTATATGCAATGATTGGCATGATAGCCTCCATAACCATTCCATGAAATTCCTCCACAAACCATGCATTTATTTTCCAAACGGTCTTATGATTAGCCTTCAGATTTAATTTGTGTTGGCTGCATTTTAGCACTCCACCTGTAATCATGAGAACATGGTCGATTTGACTATGGCTCTTCTCAGTCGCACAAAATCCGCAGTCATTTCATAAATGTGTTCGTATCTACTCTGCAGCCACCCAATTTAAAATTCTGCCGGATGCACTTTACTCCCCCTACTGTTCTATTGACATCACGGCTGCATTTCCACCTTTCTCACATTAGCCTTCGCCCCATTTCACGAATTCACTTCCGCTGCATGTCCTTTGTTTTCCGCTCACAGTCACTGGTTTTCTCCATAAACTCCGTTCACTCCCATAACCCAGCCGTCTCACTTCCCCTAAACCCTCCTCACACAGACAAATTTTAAGAATAGAAGGAAGGATGGGTCTGTTGTTGAGGGAAGAACCAAAAGGGCCCAAGCTTTTGGAAGGATACCCGCAAGTGAAAAACATACTAAAGAAGGCAAGGTGGCTACGGTTCATTCAAAAGTTCAAAGGCTACAATAAAGAGATTCCAAAAACTTTTGCGAGGTCTTTTAACGGCCAGGAGGTGGAAATTGGGGACCTCAAGTTTACAATCACCGAGGCATCCATAGCAGCCGCTACAGAACTCCCGCAAGAGGGTGAACGCTAGTTCAAGAAAAAGAGCTTTGACGAGAAGGCTTGGAGAGTCATACTACACAATCCAGGTATGGATGTAACTATATTCAAACGAGGAATTTTTGTACATGCTTTAAAAGAGGAGTGGGCCAGTTTACTGTTAATTATTCAAAAGTTCATTACTTGTGAGGGTCGTTTCGGGTCAATGTATATGTATCATACCCAGTTGCTAATGAACTTTTTAGAAAACCAAACCTTCAATCTGCCCTACTTTTTATTGCTTAGCTTGAAAAAGATGTGCACAACAGTCCAAAAGAATATAGAAGACATATAACCCCATTTGTATCATCATGGGCTTGTGAAAATTCTAACTGAAGACAAGTTGAAGAAAAAGAGGGACACCTGGGAAAGGTTTTTGGTGAGAAACTACTTTCAAGAGCCACCCGAGGTACCTAAGAGCAGTACAACAAGAAGGAGTAGGAGGAAGGAGACAAGTGTAAGAATTCAAGACCCTCCTATTAGAAAAACCAAAGAAGTTAATCAAGAAGAGAGGCTAGAAAGAACCAAGGATAGAAACCAAGGAAAATCAAAAGGGAAACGAAACATAGAAGTTGTATATCAAACTTCAGAGCCTTCTCAAAAAGAATACCACCAAACACTGTCTGAAAGATTAGCTTATCTTCGAGAACAAGCGGCTGCAGCCAAGAAGAAATGAAAAGGAAAGCAGAGTATGGAGGAAGATACTAGTCCACAGCATGTAAGAAGAAGCTCTAGGCTTAAAGGGAAATTAAAGACAGTAAAAACCAAAGGGCCCCACTTTATTGATTTGGGAGGGGGGACCCCAGAAAAGCCTCCAGCAACCTCTCCTGACTGTAGCCCACACCATACTTCCATTTCACAGCCAGATGTTGACATGAGTCCCTCTCGGCAAAATTTTGAGATCAGTCCCTCTCAACAAGATTTTGGGGTCAGCCCAAGGAAGACTACACCCGAGGTAGACCTGAATCAGTAGGAGATGTATGATTATATAGAATCCTTAGAGAAGACAGCTGCAGGTCCAAGCACGTCATCCATCAACCTCACACAGCACAAGAAGCTCTAGTCCAATCATTGAAACAAGAAGTTTTTGAATTGGAGGTCTTAAACAGATACATTAAACAGCAAAATGAAGCACTTAAGGAACAAATTAGATTGGACAAAGATCATTCATGACAACACAATGTTACACCTTGGGCTATGGCAAAAGAAGAACAAGAAATTAAAGAGAAAGTGCAGGAAGTTGAGTAGGGCATTGATCAACCTCAAATTCAGATGCTTGATGAGGAAGCCAAGGATGTTAGCAGCACCAAAGAAGAAGAGAAGAGGGCTGGATGTACTGGCAGAAGTTTCAAAGCACATGGACTAAAGGGAGGATGATCAAAATTTTGGTTGCATGGGGACATGCAACACCTTCGCAGTGGGGGTATGTTGAGCCCCGAAACCACACTTTTCCTACACATCTTTCTAAACTTTTTCCATCCACCTGGACCTCATAAGCTATCAACATCATTGCATATTGAGTTTAAAAGAGCACATAAAGTGGTTTTCTAACTATGTTTTGTGTTTGCTGTTTGAACTAGACTTTTGCTCATAAGTTGCGGAATCTTGTCACTTTCCGCAGCCAATTCAACTTTCCGCAACCTTTTTGTTAAACTCTATATTGCAGGTGTCTTCAGGCAAATCGAGCCACATGGGCAAGTTGAAAATGACGTGGACATGGATCGAGTCCTATTGGCTCAGCCGAATTTATCAAAGAAGGTCGTGGTCAAAGGTGGTCAAGCGGTGGTCAAATATAGGAGTCCTACAGCAACAGGACCCCATTTTCAAACACGTGAAGACTTTCGTGGCCATTCCTAGATCTCTGGGGACATATCGACACCTGTGAACTGCTCCATAAGGCGAATCCAATAGCCACCCTCAATAGATTTAATCATCACGGCAGCCATGATGCTAGATCCATGGACATTGTCATTCACATGTCCTCTGTCAGCGCAGTTTTTAGGAAATGAGTTATGTAACCTTCTGTTATAAATAATGCGTTTCCATATGCATAATATTTAGTCTTTTGAATATATTGTTGACTGTTAAAGAGCCCATTGTGGCGTGACACTATTTCGTTGTTATAAATGCGTTCTGAATATATGAGAAGACTTTGTTTTTGAGCATAATTCATGGTTGATAGCTGTTGCCCGAGGTTGTGCAGAGGGCCCCTGCACACGCCGAGGTTTTGTTTATTGTTGTACAGTTTCACGTTGTGTTTCTTTATGTTTATCATGGCATAGTTATTCACGTATGTATATTGCAATTCCTATGGTACTAACGTTTCATTTTTGTCCATAATTTTACATGCTTTACATTGTTGTTAACGTTGATCAATGTATTTGTTCCAGATTACAGTAGGCAGCCCGGGCATTTGCATATAGTTTTCACAATGACTAATGACATGGGATCAGTCTTGTCTTTCTGCTGACTTACTTTTCTTAGCTTTTAATTCTAGCTTTGTTTTCTTTATTTCAGTTATGTTCATCGGCTTTATTAGTTAGCTTAGATATTAAATTACTCATATCATTGTCAGTTACCTCCGAAAGCCATAGCGAGACTAATGGTGAGGGATTGAATTATGGTTGCGTAATTTGATATTAGTTTTATTTTTCTACAAATAGATATCAGATTGCTCAAGTCGTTTATGATTACCTCCAAAAGCCATAGCAAGACTAACTGGCAAGGGGTCAGAATGATGAATTGATGTAATTTGATTTTAGCTCTACTTTACTTGCAATTTTTGGATTTCTTTGAGTACAGTAGCTTAATTCATTTCTCTTGTATTTAGACAGCAGCAAGGATAATGGTTTCATGATCAATTGTTCACTGTTTGTTTGATTAGAATAGTGGCACATTTTTATTTTCTTTTAGGAATTGATTTCATCATTGCATGTTCTAAAGACCTTCTGAGTTTTAAGTTTTGGAAATCATTATAAAGGACATAATTGCCTTGAATATTTATATCCATACTTGTCTTTTAGAATTTTCATTTCTCATTAGGAGATAAACGAAGATAAAAACCCCCAAAACAAATCAAAAACGACAAAAAGTAAGAATAGGTTATCTTGCACATATAGTGCGCCACACTTCAACAGTTTACGACTCCCGGATTGACAATTAATATAGCAATTTAGGACACTCTAAATTGACCAAACAGTGGTGTTAAAACAATTTTTACAACACCATTAGGAACATAAGTAGTAATAGGTGAATGTAGGACATACATCCTGAAAGATTTCAGGGCTTGAATGAGGGTATAGGCTTGCTTCTCGATTATGTCATACTTAAGCTCGACATCTCTCATAACTTTACTGAAAAAGGCTATGGGCTGGTCATGGGAATCTTATTTTTTTGTAATAGAACAGCAACAAGGGTTGTTTCTGAGGCAAAAGAAAAGATACTGAATGGTTTAGTATAATCAGGGTTGGGCAAGGTGGGAGCTTTAGAGGTATCTTTCTTGATCTGATCAAATGCATTTCTGGAAGAGACAGTCCATTTAACTTCATGATCCTTTCGGAGCATGTCAGTTATATCTTTTACAATCTCTACATAATTTGGGATGAATCTCCTTAAAATTTTAATTTTTCGAGAAAAGCTTGAATTTATTTCTTGTTTCTAGGTAAGGTCAATGTTTCAATGGTAGACACATGCTTGGGATCAATTACCACTCCTTCCTTTGAGATTATATGGCCCAATAGTTTTCCTTCTTTGATAGCAAACAAAGACTTTTTAGGGTTCAATGATATCCCAAATTTCCTACACCTAACCCATAAAAGTTACATCCATAGCTCTCTGAAATGTTGCTCCAGCATTTGATAAGCCAAATGGCATTCTAGCGTACATAAATGTACCCTAGGGTGTAGTGAAGGTTGTCTTTTCCATGTCTATTGGATCAACATTTACCTGATTATAACCTGAAAAACCATCAAGCATAGAAAGTCTTTGTGCTCCTGAAACCATTTGAAGTAACTGATCCATTTTGGGCAAAGGGTAATTATCCTTTAATGATGCTTTGTTCAAATTTCTAAAGTCCACGTAAACTCTGATTTCTCCATTCTTTTTCCTAAGCGGAACTAAATTTGCAACCCAATTAGAATATCTAAGAGGGAGAATGATTTGGGCATCTAGCATTTTCTTAATTTCCTTTTCTACAGTTGGTAGAAGAGCTGGATTAATCCTCCTAAGTTTTGTTCAAAAGGTATTGCTTATGGCTTCAAAGGGATCTTATGTTGTATTAATGAAGGATCATAGGTTTTTAGATCAACATAGGTCCAAGCAGAAACATCCTTATAATTTTGAAGTAACTTAAGATATTGAGTTTTAATCTCACGGTCTAGAGATGCATAGATTTTGATGCTTTTGACATCATCATTTGTTCCAATGTTAATTTCTTCTATGTCCTCTTCCGAAGAAATGGACTGAGGATTTCGGAGGACATCATTTTGATCAAACAATTTTTCTAAAGGTATCAAGCCTTTGGGAATAAAATTGTTAGACAATTGAATAATATCATGATCAACAATTTTTGAACTGAAATATGAAGTATCATTCCCACTTGTACTTTCATTTATTTCGGATCTATCTTCATCAATTTGTAGAACAGAAAATTGATCTACAAGTTGCATAAAAGATTTCAAATGTTCATCATCTTCAAATATCTGCCAGTGTTTTAGATTGTCTGGGATAGATGGTCTATATTTGACTTGTATTTGGTAGAGTAAATTAGTCTGATCATGAATTTTAAAGGAACTAGCAAAAACAGCTAAGGCATCTGCATGAATATTCTAATCTCTTCCAATATAAGTCAAATTAAAAGCATCAAAGAAGTTTTCAACTAAATCCCAAACTTCATTTCGGTAAGACCTAAGTCTGGGGTGTTTAGTCTGGAAAATATTTCTCACTTGCTTGACAATAAGTTCTGAATGGGTAAAAACACTTAAGTTTTGAACCTTTAATCTTTTGGCTAATTGCAATCGCAAAAGGAAAGCTTCATATTCATCCACATTGTTTGTAACTTCGAAGTTGAGCTTACATGATTAGGTAATGTTTTCTTTTTCTAGTGATATTAAAACTACTCCAGCTCCTGCTCCATCTTTTGTACAAGAGCCATCAAAGAATAGTTTCCATATATCAGTTTGATTTGGTGTTGGACTTTCAATTACATCTTCAATTTTAACTTGAGTTTTAATCTCAGGGTCTGAAGAGAGTTGAAAGCAACCAAAATCTTGGTCAATTGCATAAATAGGATGATCCCTTGGTTGGTATGTTTTGCAAACAGTGTGCACAAATCTCACCTCTCTATATAATCTTAGTTGTTCTCCCCCATAAACTGGAATAGTAGCATAAGACATATCCATCTGAAGAGTTCCCCCTAATTTGGCACAACAAGACCTAGAAAGGAGCATTCCAAATTTGGGAGGGATATCTATGACAACTATATCAAGTACTACACTTTTCACTGGAATTTGGGCAAGGGTGACTACTAAATCCTTAATCAATCCTAAGCAAGGCACCCTTTTAGAATCAAAGGTGTACAAGTCATGATAGGATCTAGTTATGTCAAGTTTCAAATGATCCATGATAGTTTTTGGCATGAGGTTATGTGATGCTCCAGAATCAAGCATACAATTATACAACATGGAATCATTTGTCTTGAGAGTTACATAGAAAGGAGGCACTATTTCATCTATCATATTTGAGCTAGGGCCAAAAAAAACTATTGGTACTATCATCTTGCAGACTAATGATATCACATTCAACACCAACCGAGGTATTTTGTATCCATTTGGAGACCTGATTTTTATACCCAGGGTTTTTAGAAAGTTTTGAAACAGGAATTGGGATTTTAACTCTTTTTCAACATTAAATGTAGTCAAAGCATTTTTGTCATTTTGAGGAGTATCAATTGACTGATCTAATGGTCGAATAAAAGTCGTTTGAGTTTGAGTAGTTTTGGCATGAGGTTCAATTACTGGAGTTTCCTTAGGAGGTCTTCCAGGGCCAGGCCTAGGCCTAAGGTCATATCTTTTGTTCAACTCTACAATTAAAAATTCAGAGAAGGCATGGTATTTAGAAACCTGTGAAGATTCTTGATCTTCTTGAACCTGATTTTGTTGTGTAAGAAGAATAATAATTGTTTGATCAGAGGAAGTATCCATATTAGTTATATCATTAGTGATGGTCATAGTATTATCATCAGGTTGTTGATCATCTATCAACAAAGGAGTGGGAATTTGTTGATCATTACTAGGTCTTAGAAGAATTTGTAATTGTGGATTTCTTTTATATTGACCTTGATTTTGATTTTGGGGTCTGGTAACCGTTTGTTGAATTGTCCTAGGTTGAGTCTCAATCTTGGAAATTCTATTAGATATATTTCTAAGAAGAGAAGTTATTTCATCTATTTTTAAATCTTCAGTTTTAGTCTTAGAGGAACTAGAAGCCTCTAGTATCGATTTGAGTTTTCTTTGGGCCTTTTCCTCCTTAGCTTTCAAAGAAGTTGAAGAAGCCCTATTTGCTTCTACCTCAATAGCATTTGTTTGCATATCTTCAAGAGTTCTTGAAGTTCTCTCTCTCATCATAACAACAAAATCATCATCAAAGGCTTTAGAAAATCTAGACTTTGCCACTGCTACAGGGAGTTTACAATTAGGGGGCATTTTATGATAAATCTTATTGAATCTTTTGATAAAGTTTGATACAGGTTCACCAAAATTTCTTTTAAGTTCAACAAACTCAGTGATAAAGTAAAGAGGATCTTTTTTCACACCCCACTGGTTTTTAAATATGTTTGTAAGTTCTTCCCAATTTCTAATGGAATTTGCAAGTAACTGCCTAAACCAAATTCTTACATTTCCTTCAAGTGATTGTACAAACAACCTCATGTAAACATTTTCTTGTTCAATATTCATGTTATTTGCAAAGTCTAAAAAGGCTTGAAGATGGTCTTCAACAAAGGGACCGGTTTCTCCATTATACTTGGGAACGTATTTCAATTATCCAGCTGGGAGTGCATCGAGATTAGGAGGTAAGACTAAAGCTACATATCTAGCCTATACAATAGGTTGGAAATCCATAGTGAGAGGTTGTGTATGAGGTGTTTGTGTGGATGAAGAAGTTGAAGAAGATGAAGAAGGGGTAGAAAAAGGTGATTGAGGGGGTGAAGTACTAGTTGGAGGTGAAGAAGGAGGGGATCTCTTGAATGATTTCAAAGGAGTCTTAAGAACTATCTGCTTGATATGTGGATGAATGCCCTCCTTTGCTTCAAGGAGTGGATTCAAATATACTGAGAGGGTCTCTTCAGGTTGTTCAGAAGTAGAAGCTTCAAGTTGTCCGAAAGTGGGAGGAAATGAATAAGTGGTAGGGTATATGAAATCTGTTGGTTTGTATTCTGGTAAATTAACACCCAAATCAGACTCAGTTTTAGGTGATCCTGGTGGTAGTGAGGGTTCTGGATGAGATTCAAATGAATGAATGAGGAATGTTGATTTAAAATCAACTCCCCTATCTAAGAGTTCAGCAACCCTAGGTGATAGGTGGGAGTAATCTGGATTGGATGGAATGTTACTATAAGGATCAAATGATGCTAAATCTTCAGAGTGCAAGACTGAAGAGGAAGAAGAAGAGGGTTGATGTCCCTTTTTAGAACTAGCTTTTCTCATAATGTTTTCAGGGTTTGACAGAGGAACAACTAAGACAGCCTCTGAACGAGATCTGGTGTGCTTAAAAGGTGCCAGTTTGGGAGAGTGGAGTCGCCAGGTGAAGGATTTTAACCTTTCTAAACCTTTAATCACGTTAAAGGAATAGAATACATATTGTTGCCCCAAGAAAACTTAATGAAATTTGAATCCATGGCAACGGTGCCAGTTTGATGTCGTATCTCTAAGATAATAATGGTCAGCTATTATGCCAGACCATCTAAGATAAATGTTTTGGGGATTTTGTTTTAATTTGGGAGACCAATGGATGAAACAGATATAGAACTGATGTGCCTAACCTCTTGAATAATATCAATATCTCAGCATAGGGCTGCTATAAATATTTACACAGTGAAAAAAATTTTATGATGATGAGCAGAAACAAAAAGTAATATGATTGCCACAGTTTTCAAATTGAAAGCTAAATAATCATAAGTATGAAAACCTTTAAACTATGTTTAAAGGTTTGAAAAAATACACATGAGCCTACAAAAGATGTTGATGATTTATTGATTTTGAGGGAATTAATTAAACAAACAGTTCTTTAATTCATTCTCTTTATAGATTATCACTTCATAAAGCTTATAGGAATAGATTGAAATACAGTTATTCCTACCTAGTTATCTCTGCAAGACACAAGTATATGAAGAAAAAACATAATGAATGACACTGGAAAAACTTACAGGAAACATAAAATGTGTAAAACAGAATTCAAAATCCTTTGCTTTGTAATAATGATCCAGAAAGATTAATTACATCATATGTCTAGAAATGCTTCTTCAAGGGTGCAACCCTTAATAACTTGTGAAGAGAGTTATTTATACAACAGTAGGATGAAAAATATCGTGAACTGATTTTACAAAAATAGATTATTTACAGAATCAAAAATAAAATTGTCTAATGATTTGGCACTATTTTGGTGTTGCGTTGTTTGATGACTATTACTGAAAAAGTTGAAAAGTGGTTGAAGTTGGCTGACTCTTCCCACAAAAACTGAATGTTGTTCAATTATTCTTAATCAAGTAAATCTGTTAATTCTTCCCAACGTTTCTTATCTAGGATAGAAATCTTTGTTACCCTCATGTAGATTTCATCCATCTCGGTGTATTTATTAAAAGTGGGTTTTACCAAAAATATATGCTTGATTTCGTTCAGGATGAAGAAAGAATCCCTGGGTGTTTTTACTATGAGAGCTGGTGTTGCTGATCCTTTGATATTGGCTACTGAAGTTGCATGGGTGCCCACCTCTATTAACTTCTTGAAATAATCCTCAATTGGCATCAATTTATCATTAATAACCATCATATAAGGTAAACCTTTGCTGACCAAAGGCTCAATTTTGTTGAAAAATCTCTGAACTATGTTGTTAACATTGCTGCACTTTTCTTGTAGTTGAAGGATGAGATTTTTCTTAGTGATAATCTTCTTTACCTCTAATGTTGCAGTTATGTCACTTATTGTTACACAGTAATTTGTCACTGTCTTCCTACCAGTCTTTCTACTGTGTCATGAGTCCAAATCATCCAGGCTCATGCTCTCTAATGTTGCCAAATGACCCACTTTGCCAAAGTTTTTGCTATCATCGCGACTGTTGTCAGCATAAGCGCGCTGATGAGCGCTGCAAAACAGACCTAATGCGCTGTCAGCGCGGAAGTACACGTGATTCCCGCGCTGGTCGAATTTCATGAGACAGCGCGTTTGCTATCTATATTTTATCGCGCTGATATGACTTTCTTTGTTATTCAGCAGCGATGTCAGCGCTCCAGTGCAGTTATGAACCCACGCTGATCCAGTCTGGGCGAGTTTGTTCTAACAGCCGGCCTTCCAGATGACTCCAGACCTGGTTGTTGGCCTTGTAAATGTCGCCCTCCCTTCTCTGGCATGTCTGTTTCGTCATTTGAGCCACCTTCCTTGGGGATAAGCTCATCCTCCCACCATTCATGGAGACTCCTTCTCCTATTTAAGCCTCCACCATTGCTATGAGCTGCTAGTTTTGGAATTGATAGTGCTTGGAGTGTTGCTGCTAGTGTGTGGGCTTGATAGGTAGTTGGTGTGACAAGTGTGGGATTGCTAGAGAGCTTGAGGAAGGTTGTAAAGTGTTTCTTTCTTGTGTAAACTTGTGTGAGAGAGAGCTTTTGTCTTGGGAGATCTACCTTCAAGGGTGAATGCTTGAGAGACTTGCTGGCTGGACCCTCTTGAGAAGGATTTGACGTCAGAACTATGGTTGTATTCTTCTTTGTTCATTAATAATAGACGACTATCATTATGGTTCCACTCTTATTGTCTTTATGATGGTATTTGAGTTGTATCCTTTCTGACTGATATATAGTTACATCTACTGGATTTTATGCTTGTGTTTGTATCATTCTTTGCATGTGCAGGTGTCCGTGCACGAGGATTGTGAGGATTGTGACCAGCCGGGGCAAAGGAACGGGAGCATCAACTCTTCTACAAGTATTAGCGTTGGAATCCAGGTAGGTCTTCATCATTGGTCTTGTATTTGTAATTAGGAACCTGCGTGTTATCGTTGTTTGATTGTTGCTAGACCTTGTTTGGACTAGTAGGGATCGCCTCTGTCCGCAGAGGGGATTTACCTCCACAACACTTATCCTTAACTCCTCAAGCTCATAGTCATCCTTGGAATTCATAAATTTGATTATATGAGAGGCAGTCTTTGGCATATCCTCCACCTTCCTAGTTATGGATTCCACTACTTCCTGAGCTTTTTCCAAGAGATCTTTCTGATTGAATATTATCTTAATGGAGGGCCAAATCTCCTTGATTGCCTCTGTGATTTCTTCCCACGGAATTTCTTTTGCTAAACCCAACTTGTTTCCTATGAAAGAATCTATGAGTTCTTTCTTCAACATTTCCACTTGGCCTTTGAGTCTATTTGTTTCAATTGTGTGTGAACTGTCTGATATAGACTTCATAAGTCGTAATTCTTTGAGTTCATCCTTTAGTTTATTGATTTCTCCTATCTGGATAGACAGGTTCTGAACAGCTTCAGTAAGTTGTTCAGCTCCTTCTATTGTACCTGTTGTTGATGTAGTGGCTAAAGTAGAAACTTTGGTGATGGGAACTGCTGCAAGAGAGACTACATCCACTGAAGTTTGAATGTTCCTGATAGCTTCCTCCTTCTCCTTAACCAATTTCTCCATCTGCTCCTCCATTTGCTTTATTTGTAAATTATGTTCTATGATGAGCTCCATCATATCTGACTTTTAAGTCTCTGTCTCCTTGATTTCTTTGGCCATTGGATCCTCAGATGCTGGTAGTTTCAACTGTTTCTTTAATGCTGCAACCTCAATGTTCTTTTTCTTAATGAGCTCCTCTGCAACATTTATGTTTGAGGGATCATATCCCATCCTTAGCACTAGATTTTCCAAGGATTGAATCTTGGTATCCTTTTCTAATGAGGAGACCTTCTCCAACTTTAATTATGACTGAATGTTGGCCAATGTAACTTGCATTTTTTAAAAACTCATAGAAGTGTTTGTCAAGGTTGAAGCAATCATCTGTCTATTTATTCTCTAGAATGCCTCCAACAATTTGGACTATCTGTTGTTCATGAGAAGTGGTAGACTGAGTTGGAGATTATATAGACTGTCCACCAGACTGTGAATCAATATTCATAGAGACCCTTTGTTTCTTTTTCCTGTGAAATACCTTGAGGCCTTGGCTTGTTTCCTTTGTTGCAGGTGAATATTGTTCTTCCCTCCCTCTCTTGGCTATCTTTGCCTGTGCAATTGGAGTTTGCATATTTGATGTAGAGACTGCCTTCTCCTCAGCCTCTTAGAGGGTATTCTTTGTCCATTCCAACTGATTCTTAAACTGTTCTACCTCAGGCCTAGCTGTATGATGTATGGTGTGAACTTATTTTCCACCCTAAGTTTGGAGATGACTCCCAATGGATCATATGACCAAGAGAAACAGAGAGCAAATTTCATTTATTTTAACAGCTTATCAGCTTCCTCCCCTACTACTCTGGTATTACAAATGAAGGGACCAACTTGAGATTTAAGCTTAAATTGTGATTTCTTTTTGGCAGCTACAAAATGTACTTCATCTGCATTCAATCTTTGCCTCAATTACTCAGTGCAAATATTCTAACAGGGAGGTACTTTGGCAGTTTGTAGGGGAAGCTCATAGCCAAAAACCCTGATTTCTGTGTAGTTTTGGTAGCAATACCAATCTCCTGTTGCAACTTGATCTATGAATTGAAGTTCTTTGACAATATCCTCATTGATCCTTGGTAATGGAGTGTTGCTCATAAGGTTGAGGGCTGGGTGAATAAATAGTTCTATGAACTACTTGTATGTGAAATTTTCTTTCTCCTTCATCCCCACTGAAGTCCAGAAAATCATTGACTATTGTTGTCCTTCTTCATCAAGTTTTTGCAAAGGAAATGGGATTTTGTCTCCCTGAAAATATATAAAAAGATACACAAGTACTGAAGCATACTTGAATACTTCTTCAATGTTAAATTTGACAAACTGTTCATGTATGGTGTCAACTATGAAATGACTGAAATCATAAATAACAGTAGACTTATAATCAGAAGAAAACATGGATAAGAAACCAAGGATGGCTTCATTGATAGACTGATCAGAGTGATAACCAAGCAAATAGGACAGGATAGTAGTAATATTCCTAGTTCTATCAGGAAACGTAGATGAATCATAAGGGGGATTTCTCTTTGGTAGAGGACTACCAATCGCTAAAAATAGTTCCAGGGTCTAGGATCTCTTAGTAAAGTCCAGTTTGTTATAAGATTTTATCAGGTTTTCATGGGAAAAAGGATGAGTTGGTATAGTGGCAGGGGCCTGCAACATTTTCTCAATTGAATCAGTGTTAATGGGACAAAGGATTTCTCCAGTAGGTGAGATAATGGCTCTCTGGCTGGGATCATAGGATTCATGGCATTTTCTCACAAACTCTGGAGCTCTGTGTATTTGTGGAAAAATATAGTGGGGTAATTGGGATTCCTAGAGGCCAATTTCATCTCTCTGGTCAATTAGCTGCTCTTCCCACTAGCACTAAATTTCAAATAAATCAAATTGAGAAGAAGTCTCAATGATTTTGCAATCCTTGTCAACTAATGGAATATGGTGGAAATCAATCTGCGGGTGAATTAGAGGATTTGAAACCTCTACGATTTTTTTTCCCTTGGGAGGCATTTTTTCAAAGGAAACTGTAGACTATAAATGACAAAATGATAAAAGGAGTTACCAGAGTGGAGACAGGTAACTGACAAATGGACCTGGAAGATGTGCTTGCGAACAGGGCAAGTGGCTGCTAGAATGTCGGATAGTAGTTGAGCTATTGAGCAGGCAGGCTTGAAGAATAATCTTGGTCGCGGAAGTTAACTATGTAACCTTTGAAATGCATGACACAATGTTTATAAAAAGAAAAATGGAGTGGGAGGATGGCGCCAAACGTTTGAAAGTTCATTAATTATCCAACGGGTTAATTAACGGACATTTGGTTATAAATGCACGGGAGTGGAAATGAATGGGAAACGAATAGGCGGCAGATGATTGGACGGGAGATATGAAGTGAAACGTGACGTGGAGGTGACGTGGGGTGGCGATAAACGACTATGAAGGATACCGCATTCGGGGGTAAGATGGAGTGTTTTGTGGTTTTGGGATTTCTAGTCCCGAAAGTCTAAAAAGGTGAGTTTTGTGGTTTATGTAGGCGGTATTAAAGACTGCCCATTTTGCACCCCCCCCCCCCCCCTCTCCCACCTGCCCCACCGATAAACTTCGAACGGCGAATGAGGCCCGTATGATTTCGGAGGATTGTGCGGGATGAGAGGTGAGGTGGAGGGAGTTTAATGTGTGAGTGGGGAATGAACGGTGGGGTCGTGATATGATAGGCAGATGCGACGGCTCTGGGTCTGAGTGATTTTAACGAATGAAGTGATAGGATATGAATAAAATAACATAAAATCAAAACTTTGGTTATTTGAAGTCCCGTCATCAATATGTTTCCTAATGTTTTGATCTTTAGGAAATAACCATTTCAACATCTCAAACTTTCACATTTCTACCTACCCTTCTATTCCTAACATTTTTACTTATCCTTTCAGAGTGCATTTGAACTAGCAACCCAATATTTTCTTTTTATGAACAATCTATCTCTATACCTTATTCCCTCCATTGGATCAGATTAAACTGTTGAGCCAATTTATTTTCTACCTATGAGAATTAATTTAAAACAAATCCAATTATGATGCAAATGTATAATTGGATAAAATAACCTAGTGTGGCATCTAAACAAACTACACACAACTATTATTTTTCAAACTGAATTTAGAACAAAGTAGTGGCATTTAGATTTGCAACACTTTTAGAGTTGATTTCTTTTTCTTTTCTCTCTAACCTAACATTTTATTTTGCCTTCATTTTTTAGGGCATCTACCCTAACGTTTTCTTTGATATGGACATATTTATCAAAATATTTTCCTAACATTTTTATTCAATATTCTTTTTGTCCACATCATATCTTAACATTTTGTAAATATATTTTCATTTTTTTGTCTAATTTATTCTAACTTATTAAAACCAAAAAATGTTATAACAACACCTACCCTCAATAGTCCCTGTGTCCCATATGCTAGTAAGAGAGCACTCTCTCCATACAATGCCCTGTGACGGGCCCCTGTTTGATAGCCTATCGATGCCACCTCTTCGTACCAGCTCCTGCCAGAGTAAGCTAGTCACCTTGTGACTCCAAACACCGTCAATATGCCAAGACAACTCATGAAATCTGTATGCTCGTCTGTCAAACCATCCTGTCACTAGTGCCGACTGGGGCTCAGATGGAGATCTGAAAATGTGGGTGTGCTCAAGCGTCAAATCCATCTCGTAGCTACTACCATCACCTACCAGCTCTATGATGTGATGGAAAATCCCACCTGGATCCCAAAAATAGTCCAGCCCTCGAGTCCCTCTGGTAATCCATGGCCTCTGTTAACATGTGGCCATGGATGTATCCAACCGCCTAACCTGCTCCATCGAGTACCAGCTCAGTACCTCTCGCCATCCAATCCCAAAGGAGAGATCGAATGTGTAATCCTCTATGGAAGGAACAAGCCCTCCAAGTTGATGTGGTATCATGCTCAGCTCAGTCCTGCTAACCTGTCCACCCCCTCAGGTACATCTAGAAAACTTTGCCTCCCTCAATCCAACACATAAGGGTGGGTTGATAACACTATAGACCCCACGAGTGGACCTCTGAAGTGCATTGTGATGGAAACCCAATGCGTGACCTATATGTTGCCCCTCATCAATGGCTAGCCCAAGGGATGGCTGCACATCCTCCTCCATCACGGGCTCGACATGACCCTTTGACTGCTCCTCCATAGACCACCCAATATGCATGATATGCTCACCAGCTAGCTATAGGCGACTGTCGTTTGGCAACTCCGTCATAGATCTAGAGGCCTCTATACCTATCAGCTCCTCAAAAACAATGGAGTTGTCTTTCGACACCTCACCAACTTGTGGTGCATTGTTATCACCTGAGAACTCGGTCACAACCCCCAATACCTCATTAATGGGTGTATGCTCAATTATCTCTTTGCCAACCATGGCCCCTTCAACTACCCTTTCATATTTTTTCTTAATACTTCTCATCATCCCTGCAAAATCTGACGGAATCTCCATTGGTTTTTGCATACCCCTTAGTTCAAAAAATTCCCAAAAAGAGAGGGATGCCTGAATACCATGACCCAATGATTGGTATGCCCTCCAGTTTTCCCCCAATAACTCCACATTAGTTGCAATCATGTCTGGATTCCCAACTGAGGAATGAATCAATTCCTTCCCCACGTCAATCATCATTTGTTGTATCCTCACCGCCTTATTCCAGGTGACTGCCATGTTGTTTGATTCTAATATTTCCCATAGGCTGAGCCAAGACTATGGCTTTGATACCATGTAATGTTCCTAAACATGAATGTAAGTGATATACAAAGCATGCAAACAATCCAACAACCAGATAAACGAAATATACATTAAGCACCCATGGAAACACTGGAAATAGAGAAATGTTGAGCCATTTTATTACTTCTTCAGGAGAAAATACAATAGTAAAATAGAATGGTGCACCCGAGCTTGTCTCAATGGACAAGCATGACAAAACCCAGGTGAGAAAATGTTGAACTGAAGGTTGCTACAACTGTTGCACCAAACTAAACTGCGTTGCCCCAGAAAACTACTATGTCTGTTGACTTCAAAGGGCTAGAATCACTGCTTTCCATGCTAAAAAAATTATGAGATATCACCTCCTTGCTCCTTGGCCTAAACCCAGAAAAACCCATGAAGGAATTAGCCAAATGTTGACCTCAGAATTTTGGCCCAAATTCCCCTTAGCTCCTCTAGCTGTTGGATGAGTTGGGACCTCTATTTGACCCCTTACATCTACCCAAAATATTCTATAAATTTAGGAGTGTGGTCCTTGCCCAAAACCCAAAGAAACCCAGAAAGGGTTTCCCTTGGTTCCAACCTTCAAAAATTGACCCTTCATAGCTTGGCCCTCCTCCAATTTCGAATTTTGTTGTTGTGACTGATCCTGTCAATCTCTACTCTCCCAACTCTAGCAATCCTTCTCAAATGGCCCTCCAAGTGATCTCCTACTTCTCCTTGCTAGCTCCAACTCTACAATTCCTTCCTCCAACTCCCATGTGAGCTGAGTGATGGCTCTTTGCGTAGGCCCAGGTAACTGTAAATTGGACTACTAGGATGCTGGCTCTGCTGGCTCCAAACTCACAAGAAAGGATGGCCCTTTGTTTCTCTCCCAATCCTCTAACTCTCCCAGCAAATGCTTGACACTTATAGCTGCAAACTCCCCTTGCATATTCTCTAACTAGCCAGAAATATGCACTCCCTGTTGTGGCTGAATGGTAGTGTTGTAACACACTCCCGAAACTCCTGAAATACTTATGGAACTGCCTCTCTAGGGTGGGCATGGATGGTCCCTCGAAGTAGAGGTTGAATCTCCCGCTTGAGAGATTCGTGGCTAAACAACCGGTTGACTCAACTAAACAACAGAGTGAAAAATCAAGTAATTTTGATTGCAATGTGTAAGAATGAATAAAAAATGAGAGTTGCTCCCTCCTTGTAACTCCTTGGGCCTCCCTAACCTCATGTGGGCCCCTCCATCCACCTATTCAACTTTCCCTCCAAACTATTCGAATGGGCCAATTCAAACTCCCATGTGGGTGGCCCCCACATTCCACTAGCAACCAAATAAAGTCAAATTGCCTCCTAAGTCCCTAAGTCGAAAATGATGGTTTCTCTTCCTTAGCCAAAATTGTGCAAAATTGTGTAGCAGCACCCTGTTACAAATGTGTTTGAGAACGGACATGACATCCCATTTGTATAGCATCATATCAATCAACATTATCATAGTGCAAGGCCTTGACTAACAACTCCATCTCTCTACAAGACAATGAGCTACAATGCTAGTGAGACCCATGATTTATAGACACCTTCATCATTGTCTCTCAAGGTTCATACCCACCCGGGTGTTCACTGAGTATGAACTTCTAGGACTATTCTTATCTTGGGTTCCCAACCCTAAAAGAATATCGGTCCTCTTGCATACTCTTATCTTGGATGCCCTACACATCCTCAAAGAGTATCAGATGCTAGATGATTACCGAACCCTCCATTCTTTCTTCCTAGGTGAAGACAAAAATGATGTGTCTATCGTGTGTCTACATTTCCATTCATGGCCTTCATCTAGACTTATGGTTGTTAGTCCTGGTCTAGTGCATGACACATGAAATAGAAAAACACAATTGTCACTCCTTTGTAATCAGGGATGATTTAATTCATACTCCCTCTTGATCATGGACCTGTCAAAACTCCCTCTTGGCTAGGGACTCTTCTATATATCAACAACTTCTTCTTCGTGGGTCCTTCAACTGCTTGATCAACTTCTATCCCTAATGTCATGAAATTTAGTTGAGCTTCTTGTAGGTTTTAACCTCGTACAGAGATTACCTACATACGAATTCTAAAACACAGAAAATAAACAATGCGAGAGCATAACACATAAAACACATATACACAGAGATTTCCCTTGGATCCCAAAACCGGGACTACCAGCTTGATTTTTCATTATGTTCTTTTCAATGTTACAATACATATTTATACATGTCGAAGCATCTAATACCATGGACTTGAAACCATCGCATCCAAAACCATGTGCGAAAACCATGCACAAAACCATAGGTAGGTCCGCCCAACCTAATATAGGGTCCAAAAAAAATTTCCCAGGGGCGCTGCCCCCGACCCCGTAGAGGGGGGCTAACCTTCACCCGTTGCGCAGTCGGCACATCGAAGGGGGGGCTCCGCACCCCCTCTAACTCCCTCGTAAACTACGTGGGCTAGTCGTGGAAAGAATATAACACAACCCAACATTCTCCCACTTGTTTTTTTCTTTCCATAAGGGGCCACAAGAGAGCCTAGTCATTTATCCACCTTTGAAATGCCCATTGTTTCTCTACACCAAGAGAACTTCTCAGAGCTCACAGATTTTGTAAATGCATCTACAGTATTCTTCAAAGTGTCCACCTTGACTAGCAACACCTTTTTGTCTTCTATCATATCCCTCACAAAGTGATACTGAACATCAATGTGCTTTGTCTTTGAATGATAAGCAGAGTTCTTTTCCAAGAAAATTGCAATTTGGTTGTCACAGTCTATCCTTATAGCTCCCTGTACTAACCCCATACTTGAACACAATCTCTGCAACCAAAATGCTTCCTTGCTTGCATGAGTGGTTGTCATGTATTCTACCTCTGTAGTTGATAATGCCACTACAAATTATTTCTTACTCATCTAGCTGACTGCACCTCCAAATAGGTTAAACACATACCCACTTGTAGATCTTCTCTGATCCAAATCTCCAGCCATGTTTGCATCACAAAGCCACGGATATCCAAAACTCTATCAAATCCTATTCTTCCTTGGTAGCACAAACCATAATCACTAGTGCTATGCAAATACCTAAAAACCCACTTCACTGTTGTCCAATGCTCCTTTCCTAGTTTTGACATAAACCTTCTCAATACTCCCATTGCATGCGCAATGTTTGGTCTAGTATAGACCATTGCCTACATCAGGCTACCGACTGCACTTGCATATGGAACACGGGACATTGCCCCTTCCTCTTCTTGTGTCTTGGACACTGTTCAACAGATAACTTTACACCAACAGGAATAGGAACCTTCACCGGTTTACTATCCTGCATATTAAACCTATGCAGTATTGTCTCAACATACTTCCTCTGGTTTAACCAGAGCTTCCTCTTTGCCCGATCTCTTTTAATTTCCATGCCCAAAATATAGTTTGTAGCACCAATATATTTCATGTCGAATTTGGAGGACAATTGGGTCTTCATATCCTGGATAATTTCTTTGTCATTTCCAACCAACAACATATCATCCACATACAAGACCAGATAAATAACACGCTCACCAATTAATTTAAAATACACATAGTGATCTGCTTTGCTTCTGGTGAAGCCAAGTCCCCATATAAATGTATCAAATTTCTGATACCACATCCTTGGTGACTGTTTTAACCCATATAGAGACTTTTTTAACTCGCATACCCATTCTTTCTTACCCTTCACCGCAAAGCCTTCAAGTTGCTTCATGTAGATCTCTTCTTCCAAATCCCCGTGAAGAAATTTTGTCTTCACATCCATCTGTTCTACCTCAAAATCAAAAGCAGCAGCAATAGATAAAAGTAATCTAATAGAAGCTACCTTGGCAACAGGAGAAAAAATATCACCAAAATCAATTCTCGACACCTGGGAATAACCTTTTTCTACCAAACGAGCTTTGTATTTCTCCACCTTTCCTTCTGCATTTGTCTTCTTCTTGAACACCCATTTGCTACCAATAGGTTTCCTTCCAGCCGGCAACTCCACCAGATCCCAAGCCTCATTTTTGTGCAAAGAGGCCATTTCATCAACCATGGCCTCTTTCCAGAGTTTGCCATGCTATGAATCTACTGCTTCCTTCACAGTTTTGGGATCATATTGAGTAACAGATAAAGCAAAATTTGAATAGAAAGCAGATGGACTATACCTTTCCGGCTTACTTCTTTCTCGAACTGACCTTCTCACACCCAGAGTTTGTGGCTCTTCGTCTTCTGATTCCTCCTTTGTTGTAGAGTCTGATTTTTCCTCCTTAAGCTCAAACTCTATCTTTTCAAGTTCCTTTGGTTGGACTTCATGTTCAATAACATCTTTCACCTCTTTAAACACCACATCTCAGCTATACACAACCTTCCTTGTTACTAGGTTCCAAAGCTTATAACTCTTTAAACCATCCTTATACCCAATAAATATGCACTTTTCAAATTTACTATCCAACTTGGTTCTTTTCTCCTTTGGAACATGTACATATGCATCACATCCAAATACCCTCATGTGAAAGAGAGGGTTTCTTACCAGTCCATACCTCTTGTGGAGTCTTATCCTCCAATGCTGATGAAGGTGATCTGTTGACCAGGTAACATGCTGTCTCCACCACCTCTTCCAGAATTTTTGTTCTAACCCAGCACCACTAAGCATGCTTCTTGCCCTTTCCATCAACGTCTTGTTCATTCTTTCTACAACTCCATTTTGCTCAGGTGTGTCACACGGAATAAGTCGATCTTGCGGACAAGATAGACCTTCCTAGAATCTAAAGAAGACCTAATGACAAGCAAACCAACCAGACACTATCTTTCTCTAAATATGCTTTTATAAACAATGGCAAACAAGTGTTTTTAGGGCCTACCTTAGTTCCAACGCAAGTTTGTGGATGCCCTCGCTCCTTCGATCCAAATGAACTCCTTTGTCGCGAATCTGCAAACACAAACAAGGCAAACAAATTAAATAGCACCTGAAAAGCCAATATCATAAAACATATTTAACATGAAAGTCAAGGAGTCCATGAAACAAATAACATAAGATACTTGTTGAGAAAAATGAGTTTGATTGTATTAATTCAAACGAAGAAGAACTTTACAACCTATGCCTTGACGTTGTACAAGCTCCTCCCAGGGTCCAGCAAGAAGTCTTCTCTACTTTGACAAGTTTCACTCACTCCCCAATGAAGCCAAAAAGGTATGTGATCTCTCCTCTTAAGCTCAACTAGGAAGTCTTGATTTCACCAGCATTTACCCTCAAAAATGTTCAGCTTCTAACCTCCCCAGCAACCAGCCCAATGCCTGAATTTATAGTGCAATGGAGGGAGGTTACTAGGTCCTCCTTCAAAGGGATAAAGCCCTCCTTCAAAGGGATAGCTCCTCTCATCAAGGGATTAGCTCCTTCTCTTTTGGGATGCATGAACCACCTCAGAGCGAACAATCCACGTCAAAATTCCTTCTAGAATCCTCTAGAATTAACCCAAAGTGAGTTTTTTAAGATAAAACTTGCGCCTTTTGACTTTCACAGGGGTCCGCACCCACACCTTTAGGGACAGAGCGGGCAAGTCCGCAGTTTTTGTAAATAGAAGGTGCAGGACCGCAGGTGACAGTGAGAGAAAGTGCGGAACCAGAGTTTCATTGATTTTCAATGTCTTTCTCCCATTTTCAAAGCTTGACTTGAAGAGCTAAGGTCTGAGACTTGCTTAGGAGGACAGTACAAGTGATGATAGACCCATACTGACTGCAAATAATCATGGTGACGATATTTTTGTGTAACAAGGTGTGTATGGAGTAGCCTTCTGTCGTGCTATACCACACTTCTTACAGAATTCTTAAAATTCCTTGCTACAAAACTCTCCACCATTATCTGACCTAAACACCTTTATCTTCTTCTCTGTCTGGCTTTCCACCAGAGCCTTAAATTCTTTAAACTTGTCAAAGACTTCAGATTTCTTCTTAAGGAAATATATCCATGTATTCCTTGAGAAGTCATCTATAAATGATACATAGTACACAGACTTACCCAGTGATGGAACCTTTACAGGTCCAAACACATCACTGTGCACAAGCTCTAATATATGTTTCACCCTCTTACCACCAGAGGGGAAACTCACCCGATTCTGCTTCCCATATACACAATTTTCACAAAAATCAAAATCCAAAGAGCGATTACTCATACCTTCTACCATACCTTTACCATGAAGTATTCGAAGGTCCTTCTCTCCAATATGTCCAAGCTTTTGATGCCACAACATGGTCTTCTCTCCAAAGACCACTAGATTTTCTGCTCCACTTTCAGGAACCATAGAATTGTTGCACCCGTCAACAACAGTGCTACCTTGCAGCTTGTACAGAGTTCCAATCCGAACTCCACGCATCAATACCAGTGCTCCCCGAACCATCTTGCAAGTATCCTTATCGAACGCTGTTTTTACACCTGTATCACCTAGCTTGCTTACAAAAATCAAATTTTTGGCCAATGCAGGAATATGCAGAACACCTGGAAGTGTTCTAACCCTTCCACCTTGCAACCTCAACTTTACCTTTTCGTGACCAATGATTCTAGCCTTCCTATCATCCGCTAAGAAGACATCACCACCATCATATTTGTCATACTCACAGAACCACTCTCTATGGGGAGTGAAGTGAAAGGATGCACCTGAGTCAATCAACCATGCCTCATGATCTACATGTGTACTTGAAGAAGCCAAGTACACATCCCCACCTTCATTTGAGGTGGTTTTCACCTCTGCAGAAGAAGCATCATCAAATCCCTTTCCTTTGTCAGGAGCTTTAGATTTACAGTCCCTTTTGTAGTGCCCTTCCTTACGGCATTTCCAGCAAACCACCTTTATAGGTTTTCCTGGAGATTTAGATCTCCCTCTAGATTTAGATCTCTCACTCAATGACTTATTTTTGTTTCTGTTCTGGGACCGTCCTCGTACAGATAAGGCATCACCATTCTGGCTCTCCATATTTTTCCATTTCATCTCCTCCGTCAGCAAGGATGAGACTATTTCATCAAACTGCAAGGCAGTTGCATTGCTACCTATTGAAATAACCAGACTATCCCACAAATCTGGTAGAGAACACAACAAACTGATGCACTTATCTTCATTTGAAATTTTAATATCAATAGATAATAACTGACTTACCACAGTATTAAATGCGTTCAAATGCTCTGTCACCGAGTCTCCATCTTTCTTCCTCAGGTTACACAGCTTTTTCCGTAGGAACAATTTATTCACCAGAGACTTAGATTGGTAAAAAGTCCCTAACTTGTCCCAAAAAGCCTTAGTCGTAGCTTCCCCTCATACATTCAGCAATACTAAATCTGAGACACACAATCGTATTGTGCTCTTTGCCTTCCGATCCAACTTCTTTCATTCTTCATTGGACACTCTCGTTGGTTTTGTTAGTGCTTGAGATTTCACCCTAGGCTGAGGAAGGTAAACCTTCAAGGCAACATCAAACCATTTCACCTCGTAGCTAGCCCTACGGGGTATGAGAAGGCTCTCTCCGGTCTATCTCGGCAAATTTTCAATGGGGTGAGATGACCAACAAGTTAACACTGATATTAGGCTAGTAAACTGATTAGGAAGGTTGATTTAAAGTTTTTTGGGTTTTTGGTGGCAATTGGAGGGAGTGCAATTCAGGGTGCGGGGATTGAGCTCAGTTTTTTGCAGGTGGGTCTTTGGGGCAAGGTAGGAGTTTGTGCTAATGCCTTTAGCTGAGATGGATTATCAAGGAAGAAAAATGAGAAGCTAAAGAGGGCAAACAATGACTTTGAATCCTCTCTAGACAGTGGAAAACATAAACATTAAACAAATTTGAAAGCTGAGCATGGCAAACATGAATTCAAACTTTATCACTTCATTTGTTTAATAAGCTGCAGTAAAGAAAGAGATGGAACACATAAACACACTTACAATTACAATAAGAGAACACACCATCAACACAAGAGTCCACAAGAATCCCAATGATGTCTGCAAAACCCTGGTCTTCCTTTTCCTCAAATTGCAGAGATACAAGTAAAATATACAATAGGAGCCTCTCCCTCAAGAGTCCAACCATGAAAATGAGCAAGAGAAGGCAAAATATAGATGATCTAACTCCTTTCCCCACCTCTAGGGGTCGAGATCAGCTTCCTAGGAGCTGTTTCAACTAATTCTAAACTGAGCACTAGATAATAGGCAGTCAAAACAACTTGCCTCTAAAACTTAGGAAACCTATCCATGCATTAAATATTTACCATTTACATCAAAGAATCTTCTAGAAGTGATGAAGGAGAGTAAAAGCATCTAAATGCCATGAAAATTACACAAAAATCCATCATTTACATGCCTCAAAAGTCAACCAAGATGAAAATAGTGTTTTGCTGGCCGAACTGGTCAAAACAGGCAAATTTCCCTGACTGGTCGCGCACATCACTTTGACTGGTCGCGCACATTCACAGCTCTGTTTGAGGGCCGTCCCGGTGTCCAAATCAGGTGCAAGATAGCTCGTTGGAAAGGTCTGCGAGTCTAATTTCCAACCCCACTGGAGTTTCTGAATTTGGAGTTGATTTGACTCCTCAAAAGTCATTTCTCCCAAGACAGCTTTCTGCAACTCAAAATAGGGGCAGAAAGTCAAAAATTGCATGTATTTTGAGCTTTTGGAAGCCCAAATCTCCATAAAATCTGAAACCCATCCATAGGCAAGTGTATTTTTGCATGACAATTCCAAAAATGCAAAGTTTTCCCCGTTCTGAGTTGCCCCCATGTATGGTCGCGCGCGGGGTGAGACCAGTCAAATGGCCAAAACCTGTAAAATTCCCAAAAATGCTAAAAATGCCTCAAAACTCTCAAAATTTCTCGGGCTCCTCTCTTTTATGATGACCACCTTTGCCTCCCCTACGAGGCCTTCGTTGTACCTCAACCTCTGTGGAAGAAGGGAAGAAGACCGGTCATCACCTTGCTCATAGGTTTCAGTGGTTGACATGGTGCTTTTGAGCAAAGTGGAGAAAATAGATAAAGTAAACTGTTGCCCTTGCCTGCAAAAATACTGAGTTGTATGCTGTTTTCAAGGGGAACAAAATCATGAAGGAAATGTTAGGGGAGGGGATTTTTCATAAGGAAAGGGAAACATATAAAAATAGGGAATTTCTAAGGGACAATTCACAAACTGTCAAACATACAATCTCATCTTAATCACCGGGAAATCATTTGCAAAGAAATGTTTTTATTAGGGAAACATGGATGATAATAACCAAGAGAAAGGATATACATG
This sequence comes from Pinus tabuliformis, assembly GCA_031772625.1. Classification (NCBI taxonomy): domain Eukaryota; kingdom Viridiplantae; phylum Streptophyta; class Pinopsida; order Pinales; family Pinaceae; genus Pinus; species Pinus tabuliformis. The sequence goes on along the minus strand of CM062814.1, from coordinate 953,516,628 downwards.
CTCAACAGGGGGTAAGGGACAGCATGTATAACAGGGGTATGGGGCAGCATAGATCACTAGCATCAACAACTTGCTCTTTGATTTTGTCTTTTGACTGTACATTATAAGGCATACTCTGTTTTTCAAGGGATTCATGTACATTTGATGCTAAGGGAAACAAGGGATTCTTTTACATTTGTCATAGGGGAAAAGGGATTTCATTGACAACTTCAACAGCAAAAAAAAAAGTTGTATTGAAACAAGGATATTAGGGGATAGAAGGGAAAAGGAAAAACAGGGTTTGGTTTTGGGAGACACGGCAACATTATTTTTGTAATGAATACTCAAAGCAATATGTCTTTTTGATAAATATACACAGCTGCATTGTCTTTGTTTTTGCTTTGAATATACACAGCAAATATGTTCTCTGTTTTGTAATGACTATGCACAGTCATATTGCCTTTCTTTTAGTTTTTGTCATTTTGCCATCATATTGCCTTTTTCTTTTTGCACATCATTTTATTCTTGCTGTGTTTATTTGTTATCCTTGCTGTGTGAAGGACGTTAGGGTTTTGGGTAGATTAGATGGAGGGCATTAGGGTTTAGGTAATGTATGTGAGGGAGGGATAGGGTTTAGGTATTGGGGATGGGAAATTTAACATTCTTTGCAAATGACATAAGATAGAGACATATCATAACAATTGTGAATTTAATGGGAAACAATGGAGGGAATAAATGGGAGTTTAAAACCTTGAAAAAGAACACCAACCCTAGCATAATGCCTACATGAACAAGCAATAACTAAAATCCATTCCTCTTTACATTCTTGTTAGCAAATATATATAAGCACAAGCCCAACATCCTTGATTTCAAACATCCAGCATGTTAGAAGACCCTACCTCGATCAATTTAGCAAGCAAGAGGGCGATTGAGCAAATTTGAAGTGGTTTTGTGGAAGACAGTTTGACTAGTCGCGCACGGGCTTTGACTGGTCGCGCACAGCCTGACTGGTCGCGCCCGTTAGGAATTAACACTGCGGAGGAGCTGCTGACTGGTCGCGCACTGCCCAACTGGTCGCGCACAGCTCCTGAGTGGTCGCGCACCTGAAAATGACCTAAATTCTCTGCAATTCGCCTCCTTTCGCCTTCTTCGCCCTCTCACTCTTCTTTGCAAGATCTTAGATGCACAATGAGGGTGTTTTAGAGGGAATTTGACTCTTTATAAGCCCAATTTGGAAAAATTTACTTACCAAACCCACTTTCTAATGTTTTGTTTTGACATTCTCTTTAACACTGTTTTGAGTTTGCTTTGTCCTGAATTTGACTTTTTGGGTGCTTTAACTCCGTTCTTTTTGCAGGTTGACCATCTGATGGACTCTAGTGAGGAGACCAGGGTTATTGCCGGCATTTTGAAGAATTTTGAAAATTTCCTTATTTTTTGCAAAATTGACATGACCTTGGCTTTAAAAACATGGTTTTTAAATCCAAGGTATAAATGAGCTGTACCTGATGAAAATATCCATGAAACATATTTACATACCTCCTTCCGGCTTGCTGGGGACCCATGGACCTCTGACTCATGATCTTGCAATGACATTTGACTGAAACCCTAGACCTAAGACTTTGGACTTCAAGACAAAACAAAACAAGCGTGACACAAGTTCATTAGCTGATATGACCTGATCCAGCAAAGCCAAGAAGGGAACAAGGACCAGCTCGTCCATCAGTTTTATGGCATGCCTAATGGAATGCAAAACTGACATCGATGAGACACCTACTTATGCATATGCAAAGAGTTTTTTGATCACTGATGGAGGGCATCATGACCGACACTAACAGGTTTAGTACCCGGATCTACCACAATCCACTGATCTTTATCCACCAATAGATCCTCTAGCTTGAGTTTCCACAACTCAAAACTCTGACCATTAAATTTCTCGATCTCTATCTTTCCACTGCTCGCCATCTTCTTTCACCACCAGAATTGATCCCGCAGATCTCCCACTGAACAGGGTCTACCACAGGCCTGAGTAAAACCCCTCGGCAACAGAGGCATCCCCTTGAAGCCAAAACAGCTCTGATACCAAATGTAGGTTTTAACCCCGTACAGAAATTACCTGCATACGAATTCTAAAACACATAAAATAAACAATGCGAGAGCATAACACATAAAACACATATACACAGAGATTTCCCTTAGATCCCAAAACCAGGACTACCAGCTTGATTTTTCATTATGTTCCTTTCAATGTTACAATACATATTTATACATGCAAAAGCATCCAATACCATGGACCGAAAACCATCGCGTCCAAAACCATGTGCAAAAACCATGCACAAAACCATAGTAAGTCCAGCCAACCTATATAGGGTCTAAAAAAAAATTCCCCAGGGTGTTGCCCCTAACTCTGTAGAGGGGGGCTAACCGACCCCCTCAAACCCCTCGTACAGGGGGGCCTGTTGCCCCCGCTGCGCAGTCGATGCAACAAAGGGGGGGCTCCGCCACCCCTCTAACCTCCCCGTAAACTACGTGGCTAGTCGTGGAAAGAATATAACACAACCCAACACTTCTTCCTTGTAGGGCATTATCCATCCATCACTTTCCTTCTTGGTTCATTATGTCATTCCTTTCTTCATGGAAAGTGGCCTTCTTGATACATATCTAGAACCTTCGTCATATGGCTACTTCTTCATCATCGTGTTTCTTTCAGGAATTTCCATCCATCACATTAATGCTAGTTGTACTTGTAGTTACAACTCTTGTGCTAGTATCGTTGCATGAACTCATCCAGATATTATTCAAGAAATCATAACATTAAATCAAATTGTACCTTTCGAGATGCCTCTTCATCGTGACATCTTCCTGTAGGTATCAACATCCTGCATACATTTTGACACATCTCCCAAAGATATCCATTGTCAAGGGTCTTCATCTTTTTCAGACTTTCATTAGAGTCTTCATATATTTCTAGGAGATTTCCTAGTCAAATCTTCTTAGTCTTTTGGATGTTGATCACCTTCATCATGGTTGCATGTCTCACAATCTCTTCCTTCCTCACACATTCCATTTCCAGGAGCTTTCAATCAGAGTTTCTTAGTCAACTACCTCATACTTCATATGAGGACATATTATGTTGATTTCATCTAGTGTGACTTATGCCTTCCTGCATTATTTCAAGGGAGAAGATCCTTTTTCTCTTGATCATGCTTCTCAAGATAGAAGTAATGATCCATGTTACTTGCGGCCATATGACATGATATGATAATATTAAATACAATTATACATACATCATTTTACTTTTAAGTCGTATAGGCTTCTTCCAATAGCTTCCTTGATTGAAAAAATCCCCAATCCCTTGATCTAGTTCATGTCATCACACCATCATCTCATGAGTTCCATAAGTTGGAGTTCCTGATGAAACACTTGCTTCCTCTCTAGATTAGTGAACACTTTGGTGAGGATTCCATCAGAGAACCTTGAGGATCTTGCATATCCCCATCTGGAAGATGTTTCCTTTTTGCCTTGATGTATGATGAGCCTTGTCCTAGATGACATCTGTATTTCCTTCAATGTTCAATGAGATTCCCAAGAGCTATATCCTTCATGTTTGACTATCATGGATTTTGTCCCATTTGTCATTCATGATTCCCATGGTGATGTCACGAGCTCTTGCTTCTAATGCTTCCATGATGCCATGATGCATCTTATTATCATTGTCATATCTTATAACACAAGATCCAGGAGCTTATGATAATATCTTTTTGTGAGGGATAATATCTTACTCATAGGAGAGATTTGTTACTCCCTCTTTCCTTGGCCCTTTTCTTCAGCTTCCTCCATTTTCAGTGATATGAGATTCAAAAATCTTTCTATAGCATTTAATATTAACTATACTTATTTTGTCTTGCTTGAGGACCAACCTTGCCTTCCTTTTTATGCACATGGTTGAGTTCTTTTAACCTTCAATATTTTTGCCATCAACTTGTCCTTCTCTATCTTGCATAGAGACTACAAGTTGTTGAATGAGGTAACCTTCTTGTTCATGGATATTTGTTACCTTTCTAGTGCATCAATGATGGTTGTCTTCATTTCTAGATCTTATATATAAGACCTTGTGAATATATCCTACATCCTTTGATGCCTTTTTACTTTCATGTAGATGAGATTTCATTTGACCTTCTTTATTGCACCTTAAGAGAATGATTTTATCATCTACATCACTTTGATGTCTCCAATTTTTGCTATGTGAGGGAATCTTTCATAAATATCCCTTTTCATGAATTCAAAGGAGACCTTTTGATGACTTCAGCTACTTAGAGGACTATGTCTATTCTCCTTCTTCATGCGAGGAATCTTGATAACCCATCCAATTCATAGATTTCCTTGCAATCATGAAGTCATTTAACCAAACTTGAATATTGAATGAAAATATACTTACTTGTCATTTGAAGATGAAATCTTCACCTTGATGCTTTCTTGAATGATCTCCTTCAATGAGATTCTTGCTTGAGCTGCTTGGTACAATAGAATTCTGGAACCTTCTTGAGACTTCCTTGCATTGTTCAACACCAAGCACTACTGCCTTTTATGATATGTTGAGGTTATTTGATTCCTTGCTTGTTAGGGTATGGAATCGAAATTAAGAATTTTGAGAGCACTGTCATGATGTCCACCAGAGATGTGACATTGTGTTCTCCTTCCTAAGTGATATTGTTGTAATGTATGTTGTGATTGTATATAATTGTAACATTGTTGCAATGCTCCTTGTTGGAGTAGAACCTTGCTTGAGTTGACTAGCATGAGCAAATATCTTTGTGGTCTTCGAGCATTGTTCAATACCAATCATCGAAACTGCTTTAGTCATTAAGATTGTTGTGGTATGACATGGGTTGTAATGACACCCAAATTTGAGGCTAGCACCGAGACTGTGAAAGGTACAACGTTTTCCTTTTGTTGTAGTGTATGTTAGGACTACTTCTAAGATTTTCGACCTTCTCAAAGATGATAATCTTTGAATTTAAGTTATCTTGCTTTGTAGTCATATTGATAAGGTTTTTGGTGACCTTTTTGATGATGACTATGGAGAAAAGGTTCTTTGCTGATGTAGACTGCTTGCTGTAGACTTGATCCTTTACTCTTGACAAAACCATTAACCTTAGTTTGATGCCCTTTTTGAGGATTGATCCTTGTATGTCTCTTTTGTTTCCCTTCCTTTGACTTCTACACCTTAGCTCTGATTCCAAGTTTAAGAATCTAGGGCAATTAGTATTAGTAGGATCCTTCTAGGTTTGATAACAATTTGTGAAGTGATTTTACAATTTATCTTAGCTTAATCTTCTTATTATTATTAGTGTGTGTGTTTACTCCATCAAACTACTACCAAAACAAAGAGACAAGAACATAAGATGTTTGGCTTTCTTCTAGGGCCAAAACCTCTCCCTCGTGGAGAGGAAAACCCGCACAAAATTCTTCTTATAGAGATTCCAATTGACGAACACCAATACCATAACCCTTGACCTAGTAGACCACTCTAAGACCAAGTCACCAATACTTCTTCTTACTATTGAGATTATCATCAACAATGCTGCTTCAATGAGTTCATCATTTACGCACATTCACTGAGATATTCATCACAATAAGGAGAACATAGTTGTTGCACCATATCTCCATTCTTCTCTTAGATCATTACCATGGAGGCCCTAGAACTTGATAAAATTTACTTGTCATGACTATGCCTAGAATACATCATTGTGGGATTACTGAGGTCCTTCTTAACCGAGATTGTGGGATTATGTTGAGAGTGTTTACCCATGTAATGCCTATCCGAAACCACATGGATCCTTCTCCTAACTGAAAATAATGTACTTCTTCATCCGAGATTTGTGTGCCTATTAACATGACCGAGATCTCAGAGAGATATATGCGAAGTTGCGGAGGCTTATGCAAAGTTCTTTACATTCCTATAATTTGGATTTCAGACCCTGTAACTAACCTCCAAAAATCTCAGAGAAACCGAGTTCTTCACTGAGTTTTTGTGGATACCCCAGCTAGGTATAAATAGTGGTCATGTCTCCATTTTTTAGTCGACTTTAACAAGTGAACCGTTGTGTCTTTTAAATGAGTCGACATGGCATTTGTATATATATTTGAGGCCGACTTGATGTTCTCCTTATCATTTTGCTTGCAAAAATATTTGTGCTTGTTTTGGACGATTGTGATTGGTCTTGGAGGGCTGATCTAGGCTTGTATACATTTTACATATGCTCAAGAAGAGCTCCTTATTCATGACTTTTACTCTTTTACCTAAATATAAATCCGAAGGCTCTCAATGGGAGCCATCTATAAAACCTCTTTCTCATGAAACCCATGCAGCAAGGAATAATAAATTTATTTTCTTGTTTTACAAAAATCATAATTACAATGAAAACCAAACCTAGTTACATTTTCTTCAACACTCCCTCTTAACTATGGAGGTATTCATGATGGTACTTGGTCATTCTGAATCTGAAGAATTTCTCGTAAGAAGAATCGGATTGGTAATCCCATTTGTATAGCATCATATCAATGAACATTGTTATAGTGCAAGGCCTTGACTAACAACTCCATCTCCCTACGAGACCATAAGCTACAATGCTGGCAAGACCAATGATTTATAGACACCTTCGTCATTGTCTCTCAAGGTCCATACCCACCCGGGTGTTCACTGAGTATGAACTTCTAGGACTATTCTTATCTTGGGTTCCCAACCCTCAAAGAATATCGGTCCTCTTTCCTACTCTTGTCTTGGATGCCCTACACATCCTCAAAGAGTATCAGATGTTAGATGATTACCCAACCCTCCATTCTTTCTTCCCAGGTGAAGACAAGAATGATGTTTCTATCATGTGTCTGCATTTCCATTCGTGGCATTCATCTAGACTTACGGATGTTAGTCCTGGTCTAGTGCATGACACATGAAAGAGAAAAACACAATTGTCACTCCTTTGTAATAAGGGGTGATTTAATACAAACTCCCTCTTGATCAGGGACCTATCAAAGCTCCCTCTTAGCTAGGGACTCTTCTATATATCAACAACTTCTTCTTCGTGGGTCCTGCAGCTGCTTGATCAACTTCTCTCCTTAATGTCGTGAAACTTAGTTGATCTTCTTCCTTGTAGGGCATTAGCCACCCATCACTTTCCTTCTTGGTTCGTTATTTCATTCCTTTCTTCATGGAAAGTGGCCCTCTTGATAATATCTGGAACCTTCGTCATATGGCTACTTCTTCCTCATCATGTTTCTTTCAGGAATTTCCATCCATCACATGAATGCTAGTTGTACTTGTTGTAGAAAATCTATTGTAGGTTAACCCGATAATGCAATATACATCAAAGAAAAATACTATAACCTACTTCTACTATCAATTTGCGGAAGCTTTAAGATCGAGCTGAACAATATAACCAAAAGAAGAAGAATCAATGCACAATACACATGAAAATACTTTGGGGAAAGCCTCAGCTAAAAACCCCACTATCTGTATTATCATACATGGTGGAAATAAATAGGAATTATACAAAGCCTTAGCTCTCACAGCTAGCTAGCTCTCAGTACAATCCTCACATATGCTCACAGGCAATCTTCGCATCTCACAAGCCTTCCTCTCTACCCTCCAAGCTCCTATTTCCTTGCGCAATTCCTCTAGGATGATTCTCCTTCAACAAAGTGGAAAACTCATTCACCCAGTGGATGATCACCTGATCTCACACACTATCAGAACTGCGCAATCCTTGAGGAATTATTCCTTCTGCATGCATGATTTTTCTTTATAATAAAACACATGCAACTAATAGTACATTGTCTTTGACTTTAATCTCAACTGGGTCTTTCTCAAAATAGACATGCATGCGTTTTTTATGAGGGAATCTTTAGTTAAATGAAGTACACTAGTTGAGTGCATGCATGCATCAACTCACTGTTAATTCTCTATTAGTTCCTCAAACAGTTTGGAACTAATTTAACTGGACTTAACTCAGTAAACTGAGTTAACTAATTACAACTCAAATATAACTCAATCTTATCTCCTTAATTCAAGGCTTATCTCCTTAATTTAAGGGATAACTCTTGCATGACTTCAGAAAGACTTCTAACTTGACTTTCTCCAACTAATTAAGTCAACATAACTTAATTAATTATTTCCAAGTAGCTATTAAGACTAAATTCGATTTTAATTCACAATTTAATTCAAGGATAAATTAAAATTGGAATATTCTTGTTGCCACATTTCAACACTCCCTCTCAACAAGAAAAGGATTATCTGCTACCCCGATCCTGTCTCTATGGAACTCGAATTTACACTTTGACAATGCCTTTGTCAAAATGTCAGCATCTTGCTCCTCTGTCGAAATATACTATAGCAACATGATCCTCTCATAATTAGCAGCTTGCTTTACCTTGTAAAGCCAATAGGAACTCACAACTGACTTGATCTCCAATCTTGGAACCATGTCCCAAACACTGTTACGAACTATGGATTCATACTCCTCCACCATAGCATCAACCCAAATCGGCTGCTGCACTGCTTCCTCAAAGGAAGATGGCTCGGTCTCAACACATTCCCCAGCAAGGGCCATGTATCCAGTGTACCTCTCAGGTGACCTCCTCTACCTGCACTGAGAAGATGGTGCTACCACATTCTCTCTCGCATCCTGCAACAATCTGTCAGCTTCTCTTGTGCACTTTCATCCATCTCTAGAAGACTCTGCTTGAGTGGATGTCTCCACTGCTGGAACCTCTGCATGCAGCTGCTCCGCATCAGTCTAGGGCTCCTCCTCCTTAGGAACCAACAGTTCCTCCATAGCCTCTAGTTGGAGCTCCCCTTCAAGGGAAACTCGCATGGCCTTCTGCTCATCAAACTTGAGATCTCTGCGAACCACTGTCCTCCGGCTTGTAGGAAAGTACACCCGATAGTTGTGAGGTGTAGCAGTGTACCCCACAAGTATCCCCAACTCTACTGTCAGCTCAAGCTTCTTCCGTGCATCCTTTGTCACATGGCAATATACCGATGAGCCAAAGATCCTAAAGTGACCCACATTTGGTCTCTTACCGGAGAAAGCTTCCTCTGGTGTCTTCATCCCAAGTATGTGATGCGGGCTTCTATTCTGAAAATAGACCGTTGTGTTGCATGCCTCAGCCCACAAATGAAGTGGTAGGCCTTGGTCATGTAGCATCACCAATGCTGCCCCTACAATAGTTTTGTTCTTCCGCTCGGCAACCCCATTCTGTTGTGGGTTATGAGGTGTCGTCAACTCTTTTTTAATTCCTTCTGCTGTACAGAAGTCCTTAAACTCTTGAGAGACATATTCTCCACCGTTTTCGCTTCTCAAGGCCTTGATCTTCTTCCCTGACTCTTTCTTGACCAAAGCTTTGAACTCACAAAACTTTGTGAAGGTTTGGTCCTTCTTCTGCATGAAATAAATCCAACATTTACGAGAATAATCATCAATGAAAATCACATAATACCTTTGCTTCATTGTGGATGCTGTCGATAATGGTCCACACACATCAATATGAACTCGCTCTAATATAGCCTTTGCTCGACTCTCTCAATCATGAAAGGAAGACTTGGTGTACTTTCCCAAGGTACAACCTTTGCATGTGTCAACTTGCTCAAGTTTACCTTTGGGAAGTCCTGTAGATATCTGCTGCATTATCTTCAAAGCCCCATGATGCAAATTCCCAACCGCCTATGCCACAACTCGCCAATGTCTTGGCTTTGCACCAATTCTGCTTTCGTACTCAATGCTGCACAATCATCTACCTCTAGTTTATAGAGATTCTTCACTCGAATCCCTATCCTCTTGGTCTGACCCGTGGCTATGTGTCTTAGGAACACCTTTGCTTTACTGAAGACAACATCATAGCCTTTGTCCTCCAACATCGCGACCAATACCAAGTTCTTCTTCAGTCCAGGCACATACATCACATCTGTCAAGGTGAGAGGAGCTCCATGCTCCCTCTAAAAAGCAACCGTGCCCATTCCTAAAACACTATACCTTCCATCATCACCCATCTCTATGCTCATCTTGAGGTCTTTCTCCTCCAAGGCACTGAATAAAATTTTATCACCGGTCATGTGGAATGAGGCTCCACTGTCAAGATACCAAACACAACCCATCATTGATGACACCATGCATGCGATGAGGCTAAAGTCCATTTCAAGCTAAGAGGCTAATGCCTCACCTTCCGATCCTTCCGAGGATCCCTTCTTAGACTTCTTTGATGGGAAATTAGTCACATAATGTCCCATCTCGTGACAGTTAAAGCATCTCACTTTGGACTTGTCACCCTTATTCCCTCCATGAGAAGAATTCAATTTGGAATGGGAAGCCTTCCCCTTCCCTTTCCTTGCCTTACTCACTAAGGCCATATTTTCTTCATCATCATCCTTGGATGAAGAACCATCTCGCGTGCTCCTCCTGATCTCCTCCTGCATAAGATCCGACCACAGTCGTTCCCAATCCGGCAGTTTATCCCTTCCATTCACAGAGTCCTGGTAGCTATTCCAACTCTTTGGAAGACCAAGGAGAGCGAGGCTCACCATATCTTCATCGACAGTAGTTATTCCCACACTGCCAAGCTCATCTCTGCAGGTGGTGAGCTTGTTCAGATATGTGGAAATAGTATCACCCTTCTCCATCTTGATTCTTCGAAGCTTATCCTTGAGTGCCAATCTCCTTTGGTCGTTACTGTTCTGGTAGAGGTCCTTCAATGTCTCCCACATTGAAAATGGAGTATCCTTCCTGTTGTAGCTTATATTGTGTTTAAGCTTATTTATCACTTTTATCACAATGCGTGGTCTAAAAATCACTGCAAGGGTTTAACCTTAATGAAGCTCCCTTATTTTCTTTACATCCACAGAGTCTAAGGGAAATGAAGTATTTTGTTCATTATATATCAAAATCGCAAAGGAAAGAAGTGTAAAAGAATCGGCCCCGGTGTAGCCAAGGTCGATATACGAACAAATTAAATCGCTATATAAATGGTTATATGGAGCCAAACCCAATATATATGTGTGTGTGTGTGTTAGCGATGCAATTAATCACAATCGCCACGAAATCACCGATTGCGATTTGCGATGATGGGCCGGACTCGAAGAACTATATGTTGCATTTTATAAGTCCCGACGAGTCCGCAAAGCGTCTTTGCATATGTGTTGGTTCCTTTGCCGATTGCGATGAGTGATGGAAAATCCGGACCTGGGTCCGTGATATCGCATAACGCTTTATGTATATGTATATGGTTATGCCGATTACGATTTGTGACATGCTGGACCCGATATGGTATATATTATGTTTAATTCTTTCGGCGCGTCTGTTATGTCGCATGTCGTTAAGTTTTGTATTGATATATCAATTGAAGGCACTGATTGCGATTTGCAATACGAAGTCAATGGAGTATTGAGCGGGTGGATCTGGTAGGTTTATGAAGCATAATTAATTCTTTTTGAGTTCCATAATAATCAAAGGTTGCGGGAAAAATCAATGTTAGAGGCAAATTCAAAGGAAGATAATTAGTGCGGTTCAATTGTGTTTTGGCCAATTAAAGTGTGCCCAATACATGCGTAAGCCCAGATTTATGCACAAGTCAAAGTCAAACACTGTTTATTATGGATAAAGCGAATTAATCATTATTAAAGCATCTACAGAAGAATTCAAGAGCCGATTAACAGAGCCGAAAAGCCAGCAGTCATTGTCATGTTCATTTATTTTCTGTTATTTTATGTTCTTTGAGATGTCTTTACCCTCTGTGTAATATTTTGTAATAATTCTTACTTCATATAGTTAGAGAAACAGTTTTAGTAGTTTGACAATTTCAGAGATCAGCAACTATTTCACAATGTATAAAAAGAGGAAAATTTACAGAGAAGGGGGGTTCGGATTTTGTAGAACCTGAAGACTAAGCCACTGTATTCCTGATATAGTTGTTGATTAATGAAAGAATCAGAAGTTTCCATGAATTGTTAGGTATAATTTTGTAACTTCTCTGTCATGTGTCATCTTATGTTTTCTTCTTTCAAGTATAGTCATGAATTTGCAGGCCTTTATTTGCTTATGTAGATAAAGTTAAAATCCCTTAAAAGAGCGCTCCTATACTTGAATTTTTCATCTTCCTTTCTAAGTTATAGATAATAGTTTCTGTGTAAGGCATCATATTATCTTTAACTTCTCCAAGGGTCGCAAATAATAGTTTCTGTGTCAAGCAGCCTATTGTCTATGATTCAGTTCTCATTTTCATAATTCTTCTAAGTGACGGATAGTAGGTTCTGTGTTAAGCAGCATATTATCTTAAACTTCTCCTTCAAGCTTTCTTCATTCATCATTTATATCTAGCAACAAATGGCATTCTGAGATTTTCCGGTCACATATGTATTAAGGGTTAAAGACCAAGTTTTCCAGGTCCTTCATTTAAGAATACAACAAACAATAAAGTGACAAATAAGTGACAACAAAAAATAATCATTAATGTCTTAAGCACAATTTCTTCACAGCTAGGAAATTGGTTTCTTAAGATACAACATTAATTGGCACTGCTGCCGGGGATAGAAGACAAGAACACTTTTCCCTGGGTTTTTCAATATTTTCCTCTGGTTGTTCAGTGAGGAGGAAATACTTGACTGTTTTGAATCAAAGCAATAACTCTTGCTTCAAGAAGACCCCATACAAGATCAGACACTTCACAACAGAAGGTTCAAGCCCTTTCAGATCCTGAAAGGCTAGTTTATAGGAGGGTTGGAAAGTCTAAGATCCCAATTACACCAATTCCTACATTGTCTGCATCAGGCAGCAACTTATCCGAACATTCATCTAATAAAGAGTCATCTTTTTCATCATCTTTATTTCAGAAACCTAACTGTTAAGAGCAATCTTTAGAGTCTATTACTTTACCTGCTATAATTATTCAACCTAAACCAATAGTCATATTACCACCTTTGCACACTCCATTTACTTCTCAATCAGGTTCCACATCTGTTGGTAATCAACGTTCAATAAACATGGCAGCACCTGCATTCTTGATGAATAGGTATGCACCCCTTCAACTGCCACAACCATTTAGTCAAATGCCACATGATTACCTCACAATTCTTCCTCGTTTTACAGGGGAAGATGAACAAGTAGCAGAGAATCATGTATCAGTATTTTGCAATTTTGAAGACAGCCTAAACGTTGAACATTTAGATGTTATTCTAAGACTTTTTGTTCAGTCCTTGGAAGGAGAAGCAAGGAAATGGTTTAAAGGACTTCCTGTTAATTCTATTCCTTCTTGGGAAGAGATGGAATGTTTATTCATGCAGAAATGGGGAGAAAAAAGAGACCATGGGTATTCATTAACAGAGTTTAATGCCATAAAGAAGAAGTCTGATGAAACTGTGGTCGAATTTGTCAGAAGGTTTAACAAATTGTACAATAGTCTTCCAGTGGAGATTAAGCCTCCTCCTGCTGGTGCAAAAATAACTTTTGCAGGGGCTTTTGAATCAAATTTTGGATTCACATTAAGGGAAACAAGATCTCCAAGCCTTGTTCAGATCCAAACAGATGCATTAGAGATAGAAGCAAATCTGGTCGCTGCAGGAAAAGCACCAGAAACACAACCGATCCAAGACAAGGGAAAGGCAAAGATAGAATCCTCTCAAAGTCAAGCATTGGAGGATATGTGTAATGTAATTAAAACTTTGTTAGATAAGTTAAATAAGTTAGAGTTAGGAAATAAAAATTCTCAGAAACAAACACAATATAATAAGAGCTTTAATCCCCAATACAGAAGACAACCTTTGCAAATTTTGCAGAGAGGAAGAAAAGATCAATATCAGATTCAAGCACCATTATATATAGAGGAAGATCGTGTTGAAATACAAGAGCATCCTGAAGATCAAATTTCTACATTATATGCAGTAGATGAAGATGAACTTGGTATTGAAGGAGAAGAGTATGAATATGATGAAACATATGCCATTATGATGAAAATAAAATTGATGAATATTGGAAGCAATTCTCTAATTTTATGCAGGCTGAACTACATAAGAAATATGACTTGAGATTGAGGAAGAGATCAAGAAATCAAGAAAATGAAAGTGAGCTGCAAGTTTCAACTTACTCACCAAAGGCGACTCCACAAGAATCTCAGTATGCAAAACAAGTGAATAAAGGAAAGCAGCAATAGAATGCAAATGGAAAGACGCAGATACTTCAAGGTGAGTCTTCTCAAGATCAAACTGGAAAAATTCCTTTGGAGAAACTTGTTTCAATTCCTCAAGTAATCCCAGACATGAAAAAAGGTGAAGAGGAGAACGAAAGGACTGCTAAACAGGGTCACTTGTTTAGTCTTACTAAGGAGTTGGAAAAGGTAAGAATTCAGGTTCCTCTTACAAAATTGACAAAAATACCTATTTATCAAAAGGATATTGTTGAGTTTGTTAATTTGAAAAAAAATGAGATTATAAATGACACTGTAAATCTGCAGGAAGACAAACCAGTAGTGGTTTTTGGTCCACATGTAGAGGAAGTAGACCCTTCAATACCTCCTTTTTATATTTCCTTATTGGTCCATGACTTCCTCTTACATAATTGTATGTTTGATTTGGGAGCTTCACACAATCTTATGCCTTTGTCAATAATGAAGCAACTAAATCTACAAGTTACCAAACCCTCTAGGGACTTGTATTCTTTTGATTCAAATAAAGTCAAGTGTCTTGGGGTCATTAAGGATCTGGCAGTGTCACTAGCTGAAATTCCAGTTAGAAGCTTGGTCATGGATGTAGTAGTAACAAATATCCCTGCTAGATTTGGAATGCTTCTATCTAGGTCCTGGGGGGCTAAATTGGGTGGTGTTTTGAAACTAGATTTTATATATGCTGTTATACCGACTTTTGGTGGGGAAGGGAGGAGATTATATAGAGAAACTAGATTTGTAAAAACAATTACAGAAAATGGAGCAGGTAATTCACCTGTATATAGCCAGGAGAAGGATGACTTTGCTTGTTTCATGTTGCATGATAATGCAGAGCTGGCTGAAGATAATCAGAAGCAGCTTGCTTCAACCAATGTAATTATAGAGCTGCAAACTGGAGGAGTGTGGAAATGCTTCTTTGATGGAGCTTATTCCAAGGAAGGAACAGGTGTTGGTTTTCTTCTAGTTGTGCCTGGAGGTAATATGTTCACTTGTTCCTTTAAATTAGAATTTGAGGCAACAAACATTGTGGTGGAAATATGAGTCCTTGATTATTGATCTACAAACAGCTAAACAAATGGGAGTTAAGTCAATTTCTGCTTTTGGAGATTCAGAGCTGATTATTAAGCAAATAAAAGATCATTTCCAAACAAAGAACCCTAGGCTTAGGGCATACAAAAATGAGGTATGGGATTTGATTGAGAATTTTTTTGAAGCTTTTAACATTCAATTTATTCCAAGAAATGAGAATAGATTAGCAGATTCATTGGCTGTGGCTGCTAGTACTTTCAAGCCTCCTATTAATCCAAGACTAAGATATGAGGTAGGGATGAGACACAGACCCTCTGTTCCTGATAATGTTAAAAATTGGCAAGCTTTTGAAGATGATTAGCAGATTAAAGAATTTTTTACTATAGTTGAGGAGTTTCAGGGCACAAAAATTGATCAGGATAAAGAAGAAACAACAGAAGTTGCAGAAATCAGTGGTTTAAAAGATTCAATAGCTAATCAGAAGATTTTTCAATTGAAGGATAATATTTTTCCAAAGGGACTTGTTCCCCTTGAAAGGGTTTCTAACCCCAATGATGTGGTTGTTGACTCAGGGAAGGTTTCATAGGATGAACACATTCAGGATCACAACATTGGAACTCAGGGGAAACTCAGAATGAATTGTTTTTTCAAGATTCGCTGGTGGAATGGTTCTAGATTAAGCACTCAAATGCTAACCTGGTACTGTTCGAAGAATGACTTCACCTGATGGAGATCAATCATGTACATATGTAGGAATTTGTACATAAATAAGCTCAGGTGTTGAGCATTTGGTTCTAGTTGCAGTGCTTCAGTTTAATCTTAGTTGATGAATAAGGGTGACTTTCCAACTGCTTTGCAGAGGTTTCAGACTTCAAGAATGTTAAATTTCAGTTTGTCAAATTTCAGGGTTTTCATAGTTTTGGACTCCATGCCCAACTAAGGCTATTGATCTACGATTCTCAATATTTTGCTATCAAAGCACAAGCATCCTATCACTACAGATATTGGCGTGGGTTCACTGTACAAATTTTTACACAGTTAAGTTTGGCGAAGCAATGTATGACTCCATGCCCGAGGAGAAGGCATTGATCTGTGGTTCTTAGTGCTTTTGTGGCAAAAGCACTATCCCCAGGTGGAGCTAGATGTTGTAGCTTATATTGTGTTTAAGCTTATTTATCACTTTTATCACAATGCGTGGTCTAAAAATCACTGCAGGGGTTCAACCTTAATGAAGCTCCCTTATTTTCTTTACATCCGCAGATTCTAAGGGAAATGAAGTATTTTTTTTATTATATATCAAAATCGCAAAAGAAAAAAGTGTAAAAGAATCGGCCCCGGTGTAGCCAAGGTCATTATATGAACAAATCAAATTGCTATATAAATGGTTATATGGAGCTAGACCCTATATATGTGTGTGTGTGTGTGTTAGCGATGCAGTTAATCGCAATTGAAAAAAATGTAATGGGCATTTATGTTATCACCAGGGAATCACCGATTGCGATTTGCGATGATGGGTTGGACCCGAAGAACTATATGTTGCATTTTATAAGTCCCGGCAGGTCTGCAAAGCATCTTTGCATATGTGTTGGTTCCTTTGCCGATTGTGATGAGTGATGGAAAATCCAGACTCGAAAATATATGCGTTATGTTTTATAATGTCGGCGGGTCTGCGATATCGCATAACGCTTTATGTATATGTATATGGTTATGCCAATTATGATTTGCGACAAGCCGGACCTGATATGGTATATATTATGTTTAATTCTTCTGGCGCGTCCGTTATGTCACATGTTGTTAAGTTTTGTATTGATATATCAATTGAAGGCGCCAATTACGATTTGCGATACGAAGTCAATGGAGTAATGAACGGGCGGATCCGATGGATTTATGAAGCAGAATTAATTCTTTTTGAGTTCCATAATAATCAAAGGTTGCGGGAAAAATCAGTGTTAGAGGCAAATTCAAAGGAAGGTAATTAGTGCGGTTCAATTGCGTTTTGGCCAATTAAAGCGCGCCCGATACATGCGTAAGCCAAGATTTATGCACAAGTCAAAGTCAAACACTAGTTATTATGGTTAAAGCATATTAATCATTATTAAAGCATCTACAGAAGAATTCAAGAGCCGATTAACAGAGCCGAAAAGCTAGCAGTCATTGTCATGTTCAGTTATTTTCTGTTATTTTATGTTCTTTGAGATGTCTTTACCCTCTGTGTAATATTTTGTAATAATTCTTACTTCAGATAGTTAGAGAAACAATTTTAGTAATTTGACAGTTTTAGAGATCAGCGACTGTTTCACAATATATAAAAAGAGGAAAATTTACAGAGAAGGGGGGTTCGAATTTTGGAGAACCTAGAGACTAAGCCATTGTATTCCTGATATAGTTGTTGATTAATGAAAGAATCAGAAGTTTCCATGAATTGTTGGGTATAATTTTGTAACTTCTCTGTCAAGTGTAATCTTATGTTTTCTTCTTTCAAGTATAGTAATGAAGCTGCAGGTCTTTATTTGCTTATGTAGATAAAGTTAAAATCTCTTAAAAGAGCGCTCCTATTCTTGAAGTTTTCATCTTCCTTTCTAAGTTATAGATAATAGTTTATGTGTAAGGCAGCATACTATCTTTAACTTATCCAAGGGTTGCAGATAATAGTTTCTGTGTCAAGCAGCATATTGTCTATGATTTAGTTCTCATTTTCATAATTCTTCTAAGTGACGGATAGTAGGTTCTGTGTTAAGCAACATATTATCTTAAACTTCTCCTTCAAGCTTTCTTCATTCATCATTTATATCTAGCAACAAATGGCATTCTGAGATTTTCTGGTCACATATGTATTAAGGGTTAAAGACCAAGTTTTCCAGGTCCTTCATTTAAGAATACAACAAACAATAAAGTGACAAATAAGTGACAAAAAACAATAATCATTAATGTCTTAAGCACAATTTCTCCACAGCCAGGAAATTGGTTTCTTAAGGTACAACACTTCCCATGAAGACTCGAGACAATATGGTCCGAACTCCCTCAAGGATGATCCATCTCACCTTCGTCACACACTTCTTCCACTCAACCAATTCTTGTGCATTAGTTGAAGCTGGCTTTTGGATTTCTTGATCAATGAATTCCTTCAATCCATTGTCTTCTAATACAACCTCCATTCTATCTTTCCATGCTATGTAATTCGAGCTACCTTCCAAGGCATACTCAAGTCTCAAGCCATAGAACGCCATTGGTCAACCTTGAAGTATGATATGAATTTTTGCACCTGCAACCCCGAACTTCAAACTTCGAATTCTCTTCTCAGTATATTGTTCACTGCTCTTATAAACTGTACAAAAATTCTACAAATCCAACTCCGATATCATGTAGAAATTCTCTCTACCAATCTCGCTCTGATACCATGCATGCAAATCTGTTGTAGGTTAACCCGATAATGTAATATACATCAAAGAAAAATACTATAAACTACTTATACTATCAATTTGCGGAAGCTTCAAGATCGAGCTAAACAATATAACCAAAAGAAGAAGAATCAATGCACAATACACATGAAAATACTTTGGGGAAAGCCTCAGCTAAAAACCCCACTATCTGTATTATCATACATGGTGGAAATAAATAGGAATTATACAAAGCCTTAGCTCTCACAACTAGCCAACTCTCAGTACAATCCTCACATATGCTCACAGGAAATCTTCGCTTCTCACAAGCCTTCCTCTCTGCCCTCCAAGCTCCTATTTCCTTGCGCAGTTCCTCTGGGATGATTCTCCTTCAACAAAGTGGAAAACTCATTCACCCAGTGGATGATCACCTGATCTCACACGCTATCAGAACTGTGCAATCCTTGAGGAATTATTCCTTCTGCATGCATGAGTTTTCTTTATAAGAAAACACATGCAACTAATAGTACATTGTCTTTGACTTTAATCTCAACTGGGTCTTTCTCAAAATAGACATGCATGAGTTTTTTATGAGGGAATCTTCAGTTAACTGGAGTACACTAGTTGAGTGCATGCATGCATCAACTCACTATTAATTCTCTATTAGTTCCCCAAACAGTTTGGAACTAATTTAACTGGA